>VXAY01001307.1:661558-744335 GCA_013399855.1 Oxyruncus cristatus | reverse complement strand
GGCCTTGGACGCTTCCAGGGTGGGGCTGATCCCTTCCAAGGATCCGCCTGCCTGCCGGGGGTTGCGGGGTCGGGGGAATCCCCCGGGGCGGGTCTGCCCTCGGCACCTGGTCCGTGACCACTGACACGACCCCGGACACCCTTTCTGGTGCGGGGGGCGAGGACAGGCCGGAGGGTTCTCCACCAGGCTGGCAAAGCAGCTGCTGGTGCTGATAGCAGCCTGTCAGCTCCCTGAGACCTCCTTTTTTTTTTTTTTTAATTTATGCCAGTTATTTATCAGTGATCGTGCTCAGCAACCACTTGTGAATAAAATGGGTATTTACTGCAGTATTTCTGCTGCTGGGAGCACAGGTTGGAAATCCTGCCTGAGCAATTCCTCTCGTGTACTTCCTAGCGTTATCAGCGAGTCAGAGTTTACCAGGCTTGATTTTATTGTAGCTTTTTAAAACCAGCAGTGGAATTGTCTAATTGGTATCCAATTACTTACTGGAAAGTAAAAGGTTTGGAAAACTTGCAAGAAAGTGGTGTATCCCTAATGCTGCACAGACAGGTGAGGTTTTAGTGGTGTAAGAGAGTCCAGTTTCCTTTCACATGTGGGAAGGGGTACAGGGATTTTAATGTCTAGAACATTTAGCCATCCACAGTGCAGCAGAATACCCCGCTGGGAATTCCACACTCAGCTGAGAAAGTGGCTGTGTCTGAATTCCTCACTGCAGGCAGTTCCTGGGGCTCCCCAGTCACTTCCTGCTGTCTTTGAGTAGCAGAGTAACTGTGTAAACTGATAAATCACACACACACTCCTCGAGTCAGTGCTGACAGGGGAACAGGGCTACTGGGAGCTGGGAGGAGATTCATTTTGGGGTGTGTTTAGATCACACCGGTTTAAGTGGCTTTGGCAAAACGCTGCCTCCACTTCCAGTTCCTTTGCGAGAGGAGCCAGCAACAAACACTTGTTCATTTGTAGCAGCGCGAGGGTGAAATTAGTCTGTTGGGGTTCCTTGTGCTGGCACAAACAGCTGAGCCTTGTGGGCTGCAGGGATGGTTTGAGGGTTGTCTGTGTTGCACGTCCTCCTCTGCAGGACGAATCTGTTTGTTTGGGTTTCATTTCCTGCCCCGGGGAGTGTAGGGAAAAAGCTTGTCACAGGGTTTGCACGGATGTGTAGTCACATCTGCCCTGTCCTGCAATGGGGACACGTTGGCAGTTGTGTGGGAAACCTTGCTGTCATCGTTTCTGTCACTGTTCCTAGCCCATGAGCTGGGTTTGGGGGAGTCTGATGTTTCCTGGTTGTGTTTTGCACTGCTGAGAAGTCAGTTTGGGTCAATAGGTTCCACTTCTTGGTGTTTAGAGAGGCCTGTCTGGCCCAGAGCTTGTTTTGCTCTGCCCTTTCAGTTTCTCTGTTCTCAGCGTGGGGCTGTGAGCACATGCTTCAGGTGCTCTATGGGCAAAGTGAACCTCTCTTCAAATGCAAAATCTGTTTTCTAGGTACACTGAACCTCTAAATCCTTGTTTTTTATTCAGTGGTGCTTGAGCAGTTGTCACATCGTGCTGGCAGCATTAATGCTGCAGTTCTACCAGGGGCAGAGGGGCAAATACAGAGTCCTGTCCTTCCATCCAGCTCCTGAGCTGGGAGATGAGAGGTTGATTTTTCCATGTGCTGTGTTTCCAAGCAATCCTCTCACCCGTCATTTCCTGGGAAAGATGTTTCTTGGTGTTCAGGGTTGAACTGGGTAGGAAGTGAGGATTTAATGCCTTTATTTAGGAGCAAGATGCAGCTGGGTTGTGGTAAAGCTGCTTGCTGCATTTGTAGCAGGTTCCCAGGGCTGAAAACAACTCAAAAACTCGGAGTACAGGTTGATATATTGATCCTTCCCCCTCTCCCTTTTTGGCTTATCCCAAATTGCACAGGGCAGCAGTGAAAATTGTGTATGTTTTGTGTCAAATATAGTGATTTGACTGAGCAGTCAAAAAATAATTGTAGAGTTCTAGGTTTGGTGCAATCTCCTGAGATCACAGGAGGAGTTTAAAAATAAAATAACAAAATCCTGCATTAAGATGCAAAGAAAAGCTTATATGTGGTAATCCCTCCTTACATGAAAGTGTAAGAAACGGGTTTAAAGTACCTGTCAACAGATCCAGCCTTGTTGTTTGATGTGTGTTTTATCTTCACCAGTAACATCACAAAACTTGCTCACTTTGTAGTTTAGTAACTGCACAGTTTGACTTCAAATATGAGGAGAAAAAGTCATAATGGTGAGGATGGTGTGAAACTGTGCATTGTATTGTTTTGGCAACTGAGTTATGTCTGTTAGAATTGATTCCCTCTGCCTTGTCCTCCTCCAGCAAAGGATTTTGTTCTGGGATCTGCCTGATGCCCCATGTCGGTCTCCTGGACTGGCCATGGTGCTCAGCACCAGCTTTGCTACTCAGAATAACTTTAAAAGGTGATAATTGTTATTTTGGCTTCAGCTGTGTATTTAGTAAGACTTTATAAAGCTGCCAAGCTAAAATTCAGCTCAGGGCCATCTCAGCATTAGGCAGCTGAAACACCTCACTTTGATTCTGTTGTGTTCTGAGGACTTTGCTCTCATTTAAGTAGCGTAATTATGTCACGGTTAATTGGCAGGTTATTTTGAGCTGATCAGCTCTCTAAGATAGACTTCTAATGGTACATCAAGTTTGCTAATCAGGTAATAAACCAAGAGACTGAAGCATGAGCTGCCTCCCGAGCAGCAGCGATCCCTTGACTCAGACACCCACGGGATGGTCTGTTCTTAGGCACCACATTTTCTTGGCTTTGTGGCTGAACTTGAAATACCAAGTTCAGGGCTGGGAGACTCGGGTCTTGCTCGCAAAGAAATATCTTTTCTAAGTGCATTCCCAATTTATATGGAAAAAGTGGGTGCTCCTGAAATACCGCATTTCTGTTCTGGGATAAGTCCCATTTTTTTTAGCAGTTGAACAAAAGTTTGTTTCAGAATTAAATCTGATTGTGAAAATATGATCCAGTAACACATTACTATTAAAAATCTGGCTGTAAGTTCTCTGAAGTGTCTGGTTAAGGTAACTTACATTTATAACCTTGGTTCTGTTTTATAGGTTCAGCTGAATAAAAACACCTCGTACTTTTGTTAGTTCAAAGTTGTGAAGTGCTCTGTGAGTTTCTCTTTGTAGATGCTCAACACAACTTTTTATATGAAAAGTTACATGAAGGTCAAAGTTAATAAAGCTGGCAGTGGTTCCCTTCAATAAGGAAAAAAACCCCATTTTCTAACTCTCCATTGTTTCACAAATACTCTGACAAACTATATTTTGGTATTTTGTGTAGGAGGACAGTTTATGGAAGGAAATACACATTTAAAAAAAATCTGGTTCTCAGGACGTTTTCTTAAACAAAGCAAATACTTAAACCCTGAAGGAATTGGAGTGGCTGCAGTGAGAGGGATGCAGCAGGGATGACTAATGGAAGGTGTGGCTTCTGGAACCAGCCCACCCTTCACTGAAGAGCCTTCTGGGGTTCTTCAGTGAGCACCTTCCTCCCAGTCAGGGAGGCAAATACCTCCAAACTTGCTAAACACTGCAGATTTCCAGCCGGGCTGTTTCCTGTTACCATGATTCCTATACTGTGGCAAATTGATTATTTTGAGTTTGATTTAATACTGTTCCAGCGTTTCTATGAAATGCCTGGACTTCCTCCTTGAAGGAAATACGCTGAAATAAATTTTCTTTTTTGTCCCTCCCCAGGCCTTTGCGCAGTTTGATGTTGAAGGAGATGGCACTGTAGATGTGGAGAATATGCTGGAGGCCCTCAAGAATTCTAGTGGAGCAAATCTTCAGGGGGAGCTGAGCCATGTAATCAGGCAACTGCAAGCTTGTTCACTAGTGCCAGGTATGGGGGCAGAGGGACAAAACACATGGTTCCCCAAGTCCTGCCCTATCAAAGGGGTGCTGCTTCAATAAATGGCTTGTCCTAATCTTATCGAACCCGTACTCCAGGAGGTTTTTGGTTCTTCAGTATCAAACAAGTGAAGTTGCTGTAAATTAAAAACTTCCCATAATTACGTGCACAACTTCCTTTCACAAAGAACCCCTCTTTTCTTCCCTGTGTGACTGGGGAGTGTCTTATCCTCCTTTGGTTTATCTCACAGACAGAACAGAGCTCCTTACAGGGTTTTGGTGAGGGCCCAGCTAATGCAGTCTTGAACTTGGTCACTGGGGGAATAAATCCTCCATGGAGTCTGCTCCAGGGGATGAGTCACACGCTTTATTACTATTATATTGTTATTCAGCGTTTCAAATTCTGCTAAAACCTCATTCAGGTTTTACGGTGTGTGGTTCAGAAAGTGTCAGTTTCCAGAATTTAGTTTCTGGGATAAGTATCAGTTACTGGCTTTCCTTTGATGGTAAGTGGCTAAAGGGGATTTGCCTTAAAAGATAAGACAGGAAAGGCTGGAATTGGCTATAGATAAGTCAGAGGAGAGGATTTAGAATCCCATTCTATGCATCTAAGTGCGCTGTGAGATTCAGAGTGCCAATGTGAAGGAGCTGGAATTTCTTACCAAGTTGGTGGAAAGCATTAGGGAATAATCCACAGTGCCAAAGTGAGATGCTTAATGTGGCTCCAAGTGAGTGATGCAAGTACATCATTTTGTTAGCCAGGCAGAAGCTGCTTCACTCAGGTATTGAAGGTAAGGGTTTGGGACAGCAAAACAAGCATAAGGTTTTTGGTTATTGTTTTGAACTCCTTCAGGCGTTTCAAGTAACTCACAAAAATATTTGCCTGCCCCTTTCCCTGTTGTAAAGATTGCAAACTTGAGCTATGGTGCAGTGTAGTTCCAGTATTGGTTCCCATGCTTAATTTGGATTTCCCAAGTAATAGGATGTGGAGGGGGAAAGTGATGACTTGGTCAAGTCAGCTCAGAGAATCACAGAATGTGCTGAGCTGGAAGGGACCCACAAGGATCACTGAGTCCAACTCCTGGCCCTGCACAGACACCCCAACAATCCCACCCTGTCCCTGAGAGCGTTGTCCACACATTCCCTGAGCTCTGGCAGCCTTGGGGCTGTGCCCACTACCCTGGGGGGCCTGTTCAGTGCCCAACCACCCTCTGGGGGAAGAACCTTTTCCTGAGTTCCAACCTGACCCTGGCCTGACACAGCTCCAGCCGTTCCCTCAGGTCCTGTCACTGGTCACAGAGAGCAGAGATCAGAGCTGCCCCTCGTGAGGAAGCTGCAGACCCTGGGGAGGTCTTATATCAATCTCCTCTTCTCCAGGCTGGACGAACCAAGTGCCCTCAGCTGCTCCTCATATGGCCCCTCCTGACCCCTCCCCACCTTCGTAGCCTCCTTTGGATGCTCTCTAATAGCTTTACATCCTTCTGACATTGTGATGCCCAAACCCACAAGGAAATAATGTCTCTTTCTAGGTTTTATTGATATATTTTCTGAATCGAAAGAGCGGCTGGGCCTTCACGCCTCGATGATCCTGAGGTTCCTGCACCGGAATCGCATCTCTAGCACTGCCATCCCATACCCAGTGCTGGAGTACTTCAACAACATCTGCACCATGCGCTCCTCCGTGCTCAAGGACTCTTTGGATCGACTTCTCCTGAAAGAGAGAGGTGTGTGATACCTGCTGTGTCACCTGTAACAGGCGTGGGGTTGATCTGCACGCTTCCGTGGGTTTCTTAACTCACTTTTTGAGGCACATAAATTGATTTCTGTACTGTCCACACTGGGATGTTCTCATCTTGCTCCTGACCATTACTGATCTGCCATATTGTCTATTCAGTCAAATATCTCTACTGGTTGCCAGAAACTTGGTTTCTGTGGGAAGGGAATGTTTGCTGAAGTTGACTGTTCAGTAGTAATAGATACTTTATTGTTTTGGACTGAAAGTAGTGAATCTTTTCCTGTGTCTCTGTGGGACTGGCCTGGTGATCCCCCTGGAGCGATGGCTCTTGTGCTTCACAGCTTGACTTGATATTTTCAGATTTCTGCACTTCTACTGAAGTAGATCAAGTTACCTGGGGGAACAGTCTGCTTTGTCCCTTCCCTAGAGTATCAGAATTGAGGTTTTCTCTGTGATGTTTTACTTTTTCCTTTCATCTGTTTGTATTTTGGCATGAAAATGATAAAGCACTGATGAGGCCAGTAATGAAAGGAGACAAAGGCTATTGAACTCCAGGCAGTGGAGATGTTTTCATACTGTGAGTGGTAGATTGAGATTATTGCAATTTCGTGTGAAATCAAACTTTGCTGTCTCGTAGTTGCTGTCAGAAACAGGCTGTGTTCTATGCCAGGCAGTTAATTTGTTTGAGATAGTTACTATAAACGTATAACAGTTCTCAAAACAAACCAGAGAAGCGTGTTCTGAGCAATTCCTTGTCTTTGCAGAGTACCCCAGTGACCTGAATGACAGTGAGGAGTCGGACAAGATGAAGACTGTCCCAAAGTGCTACACCCACATAGAGACCTCGTCCAATTCCGCCGACATCGACAAGATGACGAACGGGGAAACTTCCTCCTTCTGGCAGTCGGATGGGAGCGCCCGTTCCCACTGGATACGGTGAGAGAGGCGGGGTGCTGGTCCTCAGGTTGGCCCTGGCTGCATTCCAGGTGCCCCCCAAGGCTGCTCCATCACTCCCCACCCCAGCTGGGCAAGGGAGAGAAAATGAAACAAAAAGCTGGTGGGTCAAAGACAGGGAGAGCTCAATCACCAACACCATCACAGGCAAAACAGACTTGACTTGGGGCATTTAATTGAATTTATTGAATCACAGTCGGGTCAGGAGATTTTCCCCTCCCTTTTCCCTGGACTTCTCTTCCCTTTTCCTCTCTCTCCTCCCCCTCAGAGGTGCAGGGTGTGGGGAATGTGGGCTGTGGTCAGTTCATCACATGTCTCTGCCACTCCTTCCTCCCCAGTGGGAGGACTCATCGCACTCTTCTCCTGCTCCAGGATGGACTCCCTTCCATGAGTCCTTCTCCTGGACTCACAAGTCCTGCAGCAAACCTGCTCCAGTGCAGGCTCCTCTCTCCAAGGGGCCTGTCCACACAAACCACCCACCCCACAGCCCTCCCACTGCCAAAACCTTATCCCACAAACCCACTACAGGTGTAATTAAAAAAAATTGTGAAATCAGTGAGTGACAGATGAGTATAGTGGTGGTTAGGGGTTTACACTGTTACGCAGAAGTCTTTAATCTCTGGATAAAGTTTAAAGGCCTAACAACCAAATAAAAGTTCACCTGTAAAATGCCTGCCTCTGCCATTCCCTTGTTGTGGAGCAAAGCTTTCCAAGCTGTGGCACAGATGCAGTGGTTGGGACTTGAATAGAGGTGCTTTGCCAGTGTCTGGAAAGTTCCATGAGACAGAAATGCTCAGTGAAACAGAAATGCTCAGTGTTTTTTCAGTGGTGCACCTAAAAATGTATACTTAAAAAAAAAAAAAATCTTGTTTTGGTCATTATTGAGACAGCATTTTTATTCCTGAAGAATGAATTCTCAGGTTGAAAGTTGAAAAATGAATAGAAGTTCAAAATACGAATGGAAAACTCTACAGCCTCGCTCTCAGAGGTGACTGGTTTTTTTTAAGTCGAAATTTTTTAACTTGTCCACTGTGATAGGGGGTTATAGGAAGACCTGTGAAGCATGAGGTAAAGCTCAGAGGATTTATTTGTGTCTGTAGAGGTGGAAAATGAATGAATAGTATAATATATGCAATATATATGATAACAAAATAATCAAAGCAAAGTGCTTGACTTGCCTTCTCTTTACAAGAACTGTTTTATCTTCTTTGCTCTGCAGCTTAAAGATGAAACCAGATGTGGTTTTGAGACACCTGTCCATCGCAGTGGCAGCTAGTGACCAGAGTTACATGCCACAGCAGGTCACAGTGACAGTGGGAAGGAATGCCAGCAGTCTCCAGGAGGTCCGAGATGTTCACATTCCAAGCAATATCACTGGCTACGTAACACTGTTGGAAAACGCTAACATTAGTCAGATGTGTGAGTCAATAAAGATCCCACTGGGATATTGTTTTGCTGCTTTTTGGAAGGTGAAAGGTTGGGTAGATCGTGGAATGGTGCGTTGAAGTGTCAGTCATTAGAGGTGAAACTTCTGAGCTCATCCTTGGGTCGGAGAAATTGGTTTAACTGGGGTTTAACTGGACTTTAATTTCTAGCCTGGAAGAGTCTTCCAAGCCTCTCTCATGGTCTGTCTGCAATGTGGGCTCAGGGCTGAGGAGAAGATTGACTTCTTGAAGATGCAGTTTTAGCCTCTCAATTTGAAGACCCTGGGCAATTTTAAAATATCTTTGCTTGCACAGTGAAAGCATATGTTGGCTGATAGTATCTAGCAAGAAATCTGCTTCTGAGCAACTGTTGGGTTTTTTTTTTTTAGTACCAAAACTCTGAAATTGGTCAGATGTAAACAGGTTTTATGCTCAGGGGTTTTAAATAGTGTTATTTTTGAGTCTGGTGGCTCTGTGGGTGCTGTATTGGAATCAATCCAAGGAAAGATGCTCCTTAAGATGGTTTCTACAGCTTCAGGAATTTTGTCCCTTCAGTTCAAAGTGGTGTTTTTCGCTGAGATGGACTTTGACTGCCACAAGAAATGGGCAGCAAGGGTGTTGTTCCTCAGAAGTAATCAGAACATCATCTAGGCAAAAGGGTCAAGAACTTAGTGAAAATTTTTGTGTAACTCCAGACTTTGCTTTTAGGCTTTACTCCTTTTCCCCATCAAACTCCACAACCACTCACTCCCAAGACACTCCCTACATACGTAGGTAGAGAGGTAGTGGTGAAGTAATGTATTTTCCACTTTGAGAGGCTTTTACTTCTTTTTCCCTCCTAATTTCTAGCCATACCATATGTAATGGACTATTGAAAGGCTAAATTTTCCAAGTCATGGTGTGCACCGTGAGGAAACACGTGTGTCCTTGTCCGCGTGGGGGAGGGCGCTTTTGCGTCTCCTGCCGTTTTTTTTTTTATCCCCTAAGAGGTTCTGCAGGAATTTATTGTTCGGAATATCTGCATTCTTCTGGATCTAATCCAGCAGAAGAAATGGGAAAAAAAAGTTCTGTTTTTGTGTTTTGGCAGATGTACAGATAAACATCAAGCGTTGCCTTAGTGACGGATGTGACACCAGGATCCACGGGCTCCGGGCCGTGGGGTACCAGAGGGTGAAGAAGGTGGCAGTGTCTGTGTGTGATGCCTCTGCCATCTGGTACTGGTCCCTGCTGACCTCTCTGGTCACAGCTTCCATGGAAACAAACCCAGCATTTGTTCACACCATTTTACAGAATACTCAGTGAGTACCAAACTTCCACGCTGCTGGGGGATTTTATTTGGTTTTTTAATTATTTTTTTTTTTTTTAAAATACTTCTGGCTTTAGTAAGCTAATCTGCCTTGTGTAACTGGTTTCCACTCCCTCCATTGAGGTGTTTAAACATCTTTTTGCCATCTCATTGTTCAAATTTTTGAAGTTTATCCATTTGCATACACTGGAACAAGTGTAATTGTCCTGGCTGTTGTGTCTGATCTAGTTGTTAAACCATGACTGAATGGACACTGAAACACATATTTTTTACTTTTGCTTTGACTTGTCCTGATTTTGAGAAGCCTAAAATCAATTAATTTTTATTGTCCAATATTGATAATAAAATTAACATCTCCCCCTTATGAAGTTAATTAAGTTAATTAACCTTATAAGATTAATTTAGCCTAATTTTCAGCAGATTTCTGCCTGTGTGATGCCTCGTCACGCTTTCCTTGAGGATATAGTTGAGTCTCTGCACTGTCTTCATGCAGATATTTGCTTGTGGTGATTGACCATTTTCTGTGTAACGTTTCCTTGTTTGATTGCCAAACACTTCTGCTGGATGATGACTGGAAGGATTGGAATCCTAAGAAAATGTTTCCACACCCACATCAGCTTTTATAGGGCTTTGGTTAGCACGATACCACCCAACTGAGGAACAGTGCTCATTAGGTTAATGAGTACAGCAGGTTAAAGTCCATTAAGCCTATCTTTTAATTTGTGTCATCTGGGAGATCTCTTGAAAGTTTAGATACCTTCCTGCATGCCCACACCCAAGCAAGGTCCATAGTTGCAAGCTTTACTAAAACTGAGGGTCTTGGCTTTTAGGACAGTTTAGATATTTTTTAGAAATATCACATGAACTCTGAACTAATAAAGCGTTAAAAAAATTATATTGACTGAAAACAGGCTTCCAGGAATTACAGAGTCAGTGCTTAGAATTATAAAGCAACCCCCCCGAACTTTAGTATTGGATAGAATGATTTTAGTGTTGGGTGGAATGACTTTGGTGAAACTGCTTGAGAATTCCTGTTTTCAGGGGTTATTACATGATCTTTGGAAATTCACAGAAATTCTGCTCTGAGCTAACAGGTGCCTTTCTGTCATTATTTTGAAGGAATTTCAAAGCCACTTTCCCTTTACTCACAGGCTTTTGCCCGGTTCCAGGACACTTTAAAATGAAGCAGTGCTTGCACGCTGAGCTGTTTCTGATGCTGCCACAGATTTAATTCAAAACTCCTTGCTGTGTTTGTCCCGTTAAATCTGAGATTATGGGACTAGACTTGAGATTACCCAGCAGTCACTGAACCTTTCCCTGCCTGGAATGCAATCCTGCTGTTACCTTTTGAGGAGCTTCTCAGTGTAAATAGATTTTGTGCACTCAGCAGCGATTTGCAGAGACCTGCCCACACAAAGTGTGAAGATTCAAATGTCTAATCCCTTTTGGGAGGCTGTTTTCTCTGATTCTGACTGGTTTCCTGATGTTATGTTTCCTTTTTTCCTAGGAAAGCACTGCAGCACATGCCACCTCTCTCCCTAACACCGGGCTCCACGGATTTTTCCAGCTTCTTGTCACCAAACGTTTTGGAAGAAGTAGATAGTTTCCTGATCAGAATAACAAGGTGAGTTTGTGTCGCTGGGGCTCTGAGAAGTGGGTTAGGAGACTTTGTATAGCAAAATCTTGCATTTTTACTCGCCTGCTATTTTTTTTTTTTAAGTATCTTGAATAACTCGAAGACATTCAGGCAGAGAGATTCCATGGCAGCATTATTTAAACCCAAAATATCCCAGATTTTCTTTTTACATTGTTGTCGTTTTCCCTCCCCAGTTGTTGTTCTACTCCAGAGGTGGAGCTGACACTCCTGGCCTTTGCCTTAGCCCGGGGGAGTGTTGCCAAAGTGATGAGTTCCCTTTGTGCAATCACTGAGCATCTGGACACTCCGTACAAGGCTTCCTCTCTGATCGCCTCCATGGCAGCAGTCAGACAGAACCTGCTCTATAAATATGGTAATGCACCAATTCCTGCATCCTTTACAGGACGTGCTTCGGAAAATACACAGCTCTGAGTTGTTCTGCTTGTGGTTGGGGTTTAAAATTTTATACAAGGCTTCCAGATTAAAAACTGTCACTGAGGAGAAAACCTGGGAAGCTGAACTGCTCTAAAAGTTGGGGATTAGATCAGCTTTCTGATCAAAGAACTCAACCAGGTGGCATCTTCTCAAGGGAGAAACCACGACGTGTGTATATAGTGGCCCCTCTATCAAGTGCTGATGGTGTTTGTGTTGCTTGAAAGGCAAATGACATCAAGTATTTGTGTTGTTCCAGTTTTGTGTGCTCAGCCTCAGTAAATGGTCTCACACGAATTTAAGATGTATTTTAAGTGTAACATCATCAGCATCTATTTAAAGTTCTTTTATTTTCACTTTTACCAGTTTATAAGCTGAGGTAAAAACGAGTTGTTATGGTCTGAGTCTGTCATGAGCGTAGAGCTGTTTGTGGTCTGGCATCAGGTGGCGACTTTGCTGCATTGGCTCTACTTGTTTGGTAAATCTGTGTTTTCTCAGTTGTCAACCTCTGAGGTTATCATTAGGGTCTCTCATGAAGAATTTTACCCTTTGCTTACCTTTTGGTATGTCTTGTCAGTACTTCTTGTCTCGTGCCGAAGAATACATGAATTGTTTGATAATTATCAGTGTTTAGTTTCAAAAGCTTTGCAAACTGCTCAGTTTTCCCCAGAGTAGCCACTGCCTTTTGTAAGACAAGCGGTATTTCATGGACTGTGAATTCCAAAGTGTGCAAACAGTCGAAGGAACATGGTCATGATTTTCATTGTCCATCTGTCTGTATCTAAAACTTGAATGATTTTAGATTAATGTATCTCTCATACTCCTCCCTTTTTTTTGTCTGACAATGGTAAAAATCTCGTAGTATTGTGATTCTTTTTTTTTCCATTTGTTTTCTGTATGAAGAACTTCAGAAAACAAGTTTGACCATTTGGAAATGAATTTGATAAACCTGGTGATTTTCTCCGTTAGGAAAACCTTTAAGACTGACTCTGCAAGCCTGTGATGTAAAGGGAAAAGAAGATAAATCAGGGCCTGAAAACCTCCTTATAGAGCCTTGGACTGGGGACGGTAAGAGCCTGGACTTTAAAATCCAAAATATTAGAATCATAAAGTTGTTTAGGTTGGAAAAGACTCAACCTGACATAATGACTGTTAACGAAGCCGTGGTGTTTTTATTATATATATTTTATTATATATATTTGGTGCTTCTTCATAGTTTTATGATATGAAACATCTATAAAAAAAAATTGCAAACCAACAAGCCAAACAAAAAAACCAAACCAATATATAACTTCTGTTTTGCAACACTGTGGATTTCTCAGGAGCCAGTTTATTGTCAAAGCAAAGGAACCAGTCAAAAAGATTGGATTTAGGGGAGAATTATTGATATTCTTCATGGAAGTCAGCCATCAGCTGTCCCTGGGAATATTATACTAGAGCCCATTTTGTGGGTTGAAACCATGAGTCCTTCACTGCTGGTTTCTCAAATATTGATGGAGAGAGATGGTGGAAATCATTGACATTCTCCCTGACTCCACATAACTATTAGTTCTCCTTTAAAGCCTCTCTTTGTTAGTGCAATGCTTTTATGTACTGGATACAACCTAAAACAAAGAGATTTGTGTTTCTTGAGCTCCTTTTTAAGTGAAATGCCACCTAATCTTTTTTTTCTTTCTTTTTTTTTTAAATGGTTTATTGTCTTGTGCAGTGCTACTGGTAAATGAAAGCCATTGTGACAGAACATCAGGCACATTCTAAATGCCTATTTTACCCCTCCTGTTTGCTCACGTGCATTATTTGGGTTTATTTTTAGTTATTTTGTGGATTGTTTTCTGTTGTTTTGTGGGTCACAGTATGGGGAACTGAGTTATATCTGAGCATGAATTACAACAGTGAATAGTTATATCAGTGAACAGAGCCACAAGCCAAAATAATATTTGGGAATAACTAATACCCTTTAATGGGGAAACACTCCTGAAACTGCTGCAGATTATTGCAGTTCCAAGAGAGTCACTGCCTGGAGAGTTCTGTGGAGGTACTGACACAATAATAATCTTTTAACTTATCTCTTTCATTTGGAAGCACTTGCTAATGAGCATTTCATTGGAAGAGAGTTGTGGTTTCGTTCTGCCCCCCTTCAGTCCACAATCCCAGTATTCCCTTTCATACTCCTTGCACTGGAAATCATTCCAACCTCATTCTATTCCCGCTCCTGCTTTAGGTTTTCTTACTGAAACTGGGAAAACCAGAGCAAGTATCATTCTTTCTACTGGAACTGAGTCTTCATTTCAAGTGACACAAATCAGAATAAAGGTATGTAGTTCCTGTGTGCTTTTGAAGTAGAAGGGTTGCTTTTTTTTTGCCCTGCTGGTAGAATTGAACTGAAACATTTTTTTTTTTTTTATATGAGCTGGAATTTCAAATTCATCCTGAAATAGTGTCATTTTAGGGTTTTACTTTGGTGTAAGTCACAGGGAACTCCAGAAAAGGGAGGTCTTAAATTGTTCCAGGAAACCACAAGCATGTAGTAAAGACATTTGTTTTCTATTGATTTTGTCTCTATCTTGAAATATGTATCTCAAACCAGAGACTCTTACGTTAATGGCTTCTCTCTAAAGAGTATGGATTTATATGTAAGGTGTTTTGTATTTAAAATATTTTTTGAGTGTGTGAATAGCAGGTTTCAAGATACATAATGTGAGTTTAGATTAAATTAAGGTATTTCCAATTCTATTTAGAGACACCAGTGTAGTTTGAACATTTGGTGTGCCTTTTCTCTGATTTAAAAGCAAGAGGCTGTGATTAAATTTCATTGCCAAGACAAAACTCAGTGAATTAGCTGAATTAATTTATATATTTAAGGCAAAGCAATGATTTCATTCCTGGAAAAAGGACACGTATTTCAATGTCAGACAGACCTAAACATGGATGGACTTCTGGCAAGGAAATTCTAACTGGAGCTGGAGAGCCCTAAGTTGTTTAGCAGTGGAGTGATTCTGGGAGACATGATCTCAGTTTGGGTTGTTTTTAATTAAAGAAAGTATACAAAATTAGAGTGGGAATTAATATGTGGAACTCTAGTTAATGTTAGGGGGAAAAATACAACAAATATTCACCATGTACATGGTCTCAGTGTGTTACAGCAGCTTTCATGACACTTCTCCAAATGTGTTTCGTTTTCCCGTGCGACTCCGGATGTCAATATTTGTGAGGATTTAGGTGCTTTCCATAACTTTCAGTGTCAACTTTTGATCCCATTGCTCTGGATTTGCCCTTCCAGGTCCGGAGAGGTGCCATTGGGGCCCAGTGTGGGCTGGTGTTTGCTTACAATGGGGCTTCAGAGAAGTTCCATGCAGAGGAACATTTCAAAAGGTTCGAGAGCTACAACAAATGGAAGCTGAGGGAATTCAAGCAGTTCTTAAAAAACAGGTAGGGGGGGATTTTTTCTAACGATTGCATGGAAAATAAATGTGATGTTTGACCTTTTTGCAGTGCCACCGAAACTCTTGAGCATTGCTGCGAGTGAGTTAAAAATGGAGCATCATTTAATTGTTACTTGCTTGATTTTACCGAGCCTCAATGTAGTATGTGTGTATTTGAGGAAATATATGTGTGTAGCTGTTGTTCTCAGCCTCCTTCTTGATTTAGAGACCTGTTGTAAAAGGGATATAACAAAACCAACTTTCTACTTGAGCTGCAGATCACTGGTAACAGAAATTTTTACTAAGACTGTATGTTAATTGACTTTTATTAAATTCGTTTTCAGAACTGTTGCTTAGGAGTGAGGGGATGGTAGGGACCATGACTAATAAAATTTCCTAAATTGTCTTACCTTGCATACCATAGTTCAGGGTGTGTGAAACTTTCTGTTGTCTCTTCTCATCTTTACGGCCATAACATCCTCTAAATATTTTGGTAGAATATCACCAGCTTTGCAGTGTCTTTAAACTTTTCCTTTACTAATTGTGTTAAATTCTTTTGAACACAGAAGCAGGTGTTCGTGTGATGATTTGGGAGATGATGATCCTATTGGCTGGTTTGAAGTGGAAGAGGAATGGGATGAAGTTGATGTCAAAATCCAGCAATCCAGAGTTTCCCAAGTAAGGAACCACACACACAGACCCCTTGGCCCAGTCACAGTGAGCAGGGGCTCCTCTCTGTGCTTTGCTCTAAAGCCAACTGAAATAAAAAATAAACCTAATTCTTTTTGTGAGGGACAACTCTGCTGGGTAGGGGCAAAAAACCAATGGCCTTCTAGTTATATACCTTTTGTCCTCTGAATTTTCTTCTTTTTGTCTCTATGCACACACATATATATGTGTATGTAATTAAGTGGTGCTTCAAGATCAAATTTAATGCAAAAGGATATGATAATGTGCAATTACTGGTTTTAGCATGATGAAATATTTCTAAAAAGAGTGACATGATTGTTGCTTTATTCTAGGATCTAGACAAATTATCTCCTGTGTAGTTGTAGCATTTGTTCTTTCAGAGCCAGGTTCTTCCATTCTTGTTTTAGCGGGCAAACAGTTCCTAAGGAGTTCCATCAGTCAGGCTGATCTCCTTGGGGAAAGGAGATCTTTGTTTCAAGAATGGCAGAGGATGGGCTTTCATTTGTGGTGCTTAAGTAGGGAAAGAGGCTTTTCAGATCCTGCTGTAGCAGTTCCCCAGGCCGTGGGAACTGTGGGAATTAGCAGAAGTGGTGGCACAGTTACAAACCAGCTGGGAGCTTTTCTAACAGCATCCCTGCTACTGCAGAGTAACTGGGTACGTGGGGATGGCAGAACTTGCTGATCCCTTCAGCTTTGCATTCTGCACCTCACTGAGGACAGATTGATAACAGCATGTTTTAAGTATTACATGTTGATCCTCTGGTTGCTTTTAAATGCAGCTAATAGTTTTTTTTCACCTTGCAAAAATATTGTAGAGGCAAGGAACAGCACCTGAAAGGGTGAATGAACTGATAATGAATTAACTAACCTTGCAACTGCTTCTAGAGGTCATAGACCCATCACTATGACTTTTTTGGAAGCAGGGAGAGATCAGTCTTAGCCTGAATCTCAGGCTTAGTATTTTAAACCTCTGGAAGTGATTGACAGGGTCCAAGGCTTGGCCCCCCCCAACCCCACTTGCAGTCTCCTCACATGTGCCTTTTGAAAGCCCTATTTGGACTAGCTTTTAAACCCAAATCTTGTGCTGTGTTTATATCCTTCTAGTACTTGATGATAAAGTTCTTGTGCACAAGACAAGACACAGCAGAACGTCTGGGGGTCCAGGGCCTGAGTGTTCTCGGGTACCTCCGGCCCATGCGGGACGAGCCCAGCAGGAGCATGAACTGCCTGCAGTGCCGGAGGACTGATGATGACACAGTTTGTGGCACAACTCTGCTCCTCAGGACACTTCATTTCATCCAGCAGCTGGCACAGGACCTGGTATTTTTACTTCTTGGATTGTTTTAAGCCTGTGTTTCCCGTGCTGAAAGTAATAAGGCCGTGCGAAAACAGAAACTGGAAATGGGTAAAGAGAGGTCTGGGTACTTTTAACAGTGGTTAAAAAGCATGGTGGGGAGAGAAAAAAATGGTTTCTGAAAAATAGCGTTCTGTGTATGGTCACTGTATGTGACAGAACGTGCTCACTTTGGGTCCAGGGGGGAGTGAAGAAGTGTTTCGCAGCATGAGGTTACAATGAAGTAAATGGAACAGAAGGATTCCCCATATCTCTTAGGGTGCCTATTTCTGAAGCAAACATCTGGAAAAATGCACAAAGAGGAAACTAAGAAGATTTCATAGACTAAAACATTCCTCTTTTTACCTGAAATAACACACGCACAGTTAAGAGCTGTGACTGGTGTGTGCTGTTGGGTGTCAGTGATGTACCCAGCCCCTGAGGATACATGTCAAAGTGATGTTTTGTTCTTTCAGTACATGTGTCTGTGCCTTTTCAGCTTCAATTCTGAACCATGGGCAGTCTGAACCATGGGTCTCATTTGGGACATTTCTTACTTTCAGTCAAATTAGATGGAGAGTTGGAGACTGGAAAGTCTTTCAGTGGTGGAGGACGGGGATGGGAGTTCAGACAGCTGGAAAGAGGAGAGAGCTCAGTGAAGGAGAAGGTTTCAGCATGAACTGTCACATTCAGACACTGGAATATCCGTGAAAGAACTTAAACTGTAGCTGCAAATTTGTAGGAAACCTACCTGCTTTAAGCCCAGTGCTCAGGGATTTACTTGTTATAAATATGTTCTGTGTAGAGTTAATTTTCCAATCCCGCGTTTTCTTTGCCTTTTTAAGGTTCAGCAGAAGGAGAGTGGATTAAAATACAAGTCATTTTTAGATTTCACAGGCCTTGATTTGCAGCTGTTCTGGAATTTTTACAATAAACTTCACCAAAAGTAAGTCACTTCTTTACTGTCTGCTGAGGCACTAATCTGTGTGTATGTGTGTATAAATAAAGGATGCTTAGTTTAGTTACAGCAGTTTGTTCCTCCTAAACTGCATCATTTACATAAATAACATTTTCCTACTGCTGCCATATGGACTTTTAGCTATAATGTTATGTGGAAGCTTGAACTGTAGATTAATTTAGCTGGTAGCTATGGCTGTGTGCTCTCTACTCAGTGTTTTTTATCCACCTGAGATGGTGACTTTCAGAGCATAATTTATTTGGTGCAAAAGAGCTTCTTTTCTAGTTTTTGCTTCAGTTTGTTTTCTGGTTTTTTACAGCCCAAGGGAAGAATGTATCTTTGCTCAAACACTGCTGTTGCAGCTTCTCCAGAGCTGCTTCTCTGTACTTACTGGGGACAATAAAACTGCTAAACCTCAAGAAACTCCTAAGAGCAAAACAGCTGGTCACACAGAAGCTGCAGAACAGCTTTATAGACATTTATGTGAAGGTAATTTTTATTCAATATATATTGTCTGTTCAAATTTGGGGAAAGATATTTATTCCTAGAGGCCAAGTTGGCTCCTGTTCCTTTGTTTCTCGTTCAGGTCAGTCTGTGCTAGTTAAGTCTGTCACAGGGAAACTTTCCTTGACCCAAAGAAATGGTTTTATGGACTTTTTTGACAATGTGTGGCCTGGAAACAGCTGCAATAGAAAACTGTGACCCTTTAATGTTACAGGGGTTCACTTATTTCTGAAATGTCATATAAATATAAATGAACTCAGAAGGAGTCTGTAAGGTTTACAGGAAGATTCTGGAACCAGTGAAGAGAATGGCAATTAGATTTCATTGGAAGGAGGGTGGCACATTCTTTGTTCAAGTGTATTTTGAATAGTCTCATGCAAAGTGAGCTGGAGAGAAACCAGTTCGTATAGAATCTGTCACATCTTGGAAACTTGATTAGCTTTGATGGTTTTCAAGTCATGATGTTCCTAGAATTAATTTACTCAGTGAACAAATATACTCTTAGACAAATCTTTCTTGCTGAAGTTAAAAAGTTTCCCCTCCTTTTCCGTGGGTATGATGGGATTGCAAGGACTTGAAGCTGTGTGGTCTGAACATAATGAATTCAGTTATGCCTCTAACATATTAGTATTAATTAGAACTTGTAATTTTGTTCCTTTTCTGTCTGAGCAGTGGTGGATATGGGGGACAGTAACTCCATGCCAATGAAAATGCTAAAAGAGGAAGTTAAGAACACCCTGCTCAGTGGAGCTGCAGTGTTTTTCCCAGACAGGCAGACCAGGAGACACCAGCTCTTCACCATGATGGTAAACCATTACAAGAGAGATTGATTATTTAGAACCTGCTTGCTTTATGCAGAAAAGAGGACAAACCTGAGTTGTTGTTGTCAAGTAGTGCATACTTTGTCCCATTCAAGTGAAAACCTTATTTTTTTTTCTTTGGCCCTCTTTACCCATTTTTCCCCTTTATCTCTCTCTGCAGCTTATCCAAAGAAAGAGGAGCTAACCCTGCCTTTCTTACCAAAAATGAATAGTAGAAGGCAGAAATTAGAATTCTTTCTCACAGAGGAGGGAAGCAGAATGCATCATAAAAATAAATCTTTTTCCTTTTCTAGAAAAACATCACAGAGCAAGAACATAAGCAGTCTGTACATCTTGCCTTCAGATCCTTGTGTACTCACTTCAGGTAAGGGCTCCTGACACTAGAAATATTTGTCTGATACCCCACACCTGCTAATAAGTTCATATTTAATCCTTTTTAGAAATGATGCTCCCCTGGAAAATAATTCTCCAAAATAATCAAGGGATTTTGCTGTAGAAAGGAGATACTGCTACTCCTCAGTATGTTTATTAACTGAATAACTGTATAAAACGCTGGCCAAGGCTGGTGCTGAAATCACATTGTATTG
The DNA here is from genome assembly GCA_013399855.1 of Oxyruncus cristatus. Taxonomy (NCBI): domain Eukaryota; kingdom Metazoa; phylum Chordata; class Aves; order Passeriformes; family Cotingidae; genus Oxyruncus; species Oxyruncus cristatus. The sequence continues at coordinate 724,639 of VXAY01001307.1, read as the reverse complement.
CTCTTAGGCTTCTCCAAGGCTGTCTTCCAGGTTTTTAGGTGATTGTTTGCCCATGGTGATGGTTGTTACTGATTTAATCAGTCTGGAGCCATCAGAACACAGACGTTTGATTATCCAAGTAATTATTCAGCAGGATCTCCTACGGATTTGTCACAAAGGAATAGCTAAATTTGTGGTTTGGAACTGTGCTCCTCGTTGTTGGGTTAGTAAGATGATCTTTGTCTTGTAGTGATCAGGATCCTGGTGGGCTCTTACTATTACCAGAGAAAGGAGTTTCTGCAGATTTTGACATAAGTGAAGTGTTGTCAGTCATGGACACCCTTCTACTTGTGGCAGCACGAGAGGTAACTGTCTTTGCACTGCTCCTGCTTCTTTGTCGTGAGTTTTGTGTGCATTCAAACACAAGCTGCCTGCCTGAGACGGGTGCTAAGGAACCAGCTCTCCTCTCCCTCTGGGTGCAGCTATTCCTGGCTGTGCATTGGTAGGATCAGGTTTTCCGACCAGCTGAAGTGTTTTCCTTTGAACGTTAACGTTTCATAATAGTAGAGTAGGTAATGTGTGAGATGTGGCGTTTTTCCTCGGGGGGATACAGAAGTAATCACCCCATTTTGAGAGGATAGAATTGGCCGTGTCGCTGAGGGAGGTGGAAGTGGAGGAGGGTCATTTACATATGGAGAAGAAATGTGTTGAGAACATCGGGTGACTCATATGTGGCTGTTCCTATTTAAAATTGGGATATATCAAAACAAAGCCCATCAGTTGCTTCATGTTACGTACTGCCTGTCATTTGCATTTCATCTTTTTTTTTTCTGGGGTGAGTGGGATGAGAATGTCCATCACAGTTGACACACAGCTACATATTTTATGTCATTCTGCAGCAGAAGAGGCTGCGTTACGCTCTTAAATGCTCTTCTTTATTTTTCAGTGTGAAATGATGATGCTGGATGTTGCACAGCAAGAGAGTGGCACAGTCTTGGCTTCCTTATTCTGGTCTGTTCAGGGCAGCCTCCTCTCCTGGTGCTACCTGCAGCTCAAGGGCACTGATAATTCAGCCAAGGATCTTGCAGTAGAAATACTTAAAAACTGTAAGTGCTGGGGTTGAATGCAGAATTAAGTGTGGTGCAATACAGGACTTCAAAACGTGATTTTGCAAATTGCAGTATAATGAGGGATCACCAGAGGTTGCCTGAGGCACACTCATATCTGTCCCAGCACTTCTAATCTCTCTAGGAAGTAATTTGTAGGCACATTGAGCAACCTGGAGTTTTAGCTATACTGATCATCTTACCTTGGGAGAATCTCCAGAAAGCATTTCAGAGAGTTTGGGGCGTCAAATACTGGAAAAAAACCCCAAACTACAAATAGTTACAGACTTTTATTTGAACATTTTAGTTTAAGTGTCCCTTATTTTGATAAACTCCTGGGTTGAAAAAATACGTATTACTAGGTATTTGTGCTAGCAAGAAGAAAGCAACTTGCTTAAGAAACTGGACATTTCTGAGGGGTTTTGTTGGTTTTTTTTTTTGAGGGGGATTGTTTGTTTGTTTTTTTTTTAATGCAGCAGCTCAGTATTGAATTGTTAATTGGACCAAGTACTTAACAGAGGTGTTATTTTATATAAAATTACTTAATGTCATTTGTAAATAAATAAGTTTGCTGTGTTCCTGTCTTACCTTTAAAAGTGGAGTTAGGCTAAAGCTAAAAAATTCCTACTCTCACTTGTTGCTTAATAACTGTTCAGGGAGGCTACTGGACCCAGTGAGGTTGTTGAAACAGTCTTGGAGTGTTTGATTAAATTACTCATCACTCATTTTTCCTGTGTTATCATTGACAAGCGTGACTTGTTTCCTCAATAGAAATATCACAGAAAACTTCTCAGAACTGTTGGGTGTCACTGCCTTGGAGCAGCAGATCCTTCCCTGCTTTGTCCTTGTGCACATCACGTGCACTTCACGTTTGATAAAGTGGGTTGTGGGAGCAAATCCTTGAGGTGGCTCTGAAGGGTTTGGTTTTTTTTTTTTTTTCCTTCTTTAGATGTGGGCCAGTTCCTGTCAAACATCAGAACGATTCTGCAGTCACTTTTATCACAATACAGTGGCAAAACTATAGTAGAAAAAATCAGTAACTCTGTCTTTGCTATGGCAACTCGCCAGCTGGTAAGTGAACCGGAGGGATTTTGTCCTGTTTCTGGGTGGCGTGGCTGTGTTCTTGGGGCATTTTCCTGAGATCTGTGTTTTCCCCTAGGTCATCTTCCTACTGGATTTTTGCACTTTAGACATTCCACACTGTACTCTGCTACAGGGATTCAGCACTTTGATAGAACCACTGAAAAGCCTTTGTAGTGAACCTCATAAGGTAACTGAAGGCACAGGCACTGTAAAACACAGTGAAGCAAAACCAAAATTGCATGAAAGACACAGAAAACTGGGGTGATTGTGTTGGTGAGCACTGCAACAGAGCTGGACAGCTGCTAGAAGCGTGGGGTGTGTAACGAAATGTTGAGTGAAGAGCTAGAAATACATCTGTACACTGTGGAAGATGAGCAAAGTGATCACAAAATGCAAGTGGAATGAGCAGCCTAGAAGGTCGATAGGAAGGAGGGATTCTGAGGGTGAAGAGGAAAATAAACTAAAAATAGCTTGAGCTTAATATTTTTAGCTTCATCGCTTGCGGTGATGCAAACAAAGTCTGTATGTCTGTAGTGTAGATGTTTAAATCTGCATTAGTCATCCAGACTCCTTTTTGTCATCGTTGGAGACTTGCAGTCACTCTCTGGGTGAGACTGTCTCCTCCTGCAGTAGACTGGAATTCGCTTTAGAAGTGCTTCCTTACTATGATCATCAAGGATGTCTTTAGAACTAGTTTCAGTATAAATCAGTGCTGTAGCCTTTTAAATGCCATTTGTGTTTACATCTGGCAACTTGCAAGTATGGACATAGAACTCTAGTTGGGTAATATTTTAAAAATGCTTTAGATTTGCACCTGAGAATGCCTTTCTGTTGTGCAGATGGAAATGGAAAGCTGGCAGCAGGAGCAGCCTGTGGTGTTGAGAACGTGGACTATGGAATCACCTCATAACTATGAGAATAATTGCCATGAGGTCTCAGTCTTCCTGTGCCATGGGGCAACTTACTTTGAGGTGGAATTTGATGAAAAATGTGAAACTGAAAGGAGGTAATTTAATCTGGTGCTGTGTTAGATTCCAGCATCTGTTTGCAGAGGGGCAATTCATGTTTCAATGTGCACTCCAAACATGCCATTTCAATGTCCTTGGCCAGGGTAATGTATAACGTGTGTTTTCACTGACCTCGTGCTGAAAACCACTTCTCCTGGCAAATGTACTGTGCTTTCACAGGAATTTTGCTTCCTTTGGCCTTGATCTGTTTTGGAACCGCCACAGTTTGTGCTTGTGGTGTTTATTTTGCCCTCTTTAGGCAAAACTATTGGCTTGGCTTCTCTTGGTAACGTATCAGGCTACTGCTTATTTAAGGCACTTGCCAGATGTTAGATTTGGCACCTGTTACTGAAGGGTTGGGAAAATTCTGCAGAAAACAGTGTTTGCTGGGCCTTCTGCACTGAAACATGAAACCAAATGAAGGTGTGGTTCAGGAAGACGTGACAGGGTGCACTGAGATGCAGCACTTGTGAAAATCCCGAAAAACTAACCAAGTAAATTAGGAAGTAATGAATTGCAATTTTCACAGGTATGATTACCTGGAGTTTACTGATGCCAGAGGGGCAAAAACTCGTTACGATACAAAGGTTGGCACTGAGAAGTGGCCTAAGGTGAGCACCTTTAAAATTCTGAACCCAGTGATATATCCAGTCTTAGGAAATCCTTATGATTCCTGTGGAAACCTGCTGTCTAAAAGGATGTGGGATTTTGTGTGTGGGTGTGTTTATTCCCTCTGAGAGGTGGGGTGGCAGGAGGTGAGGAAGAAAGTCTGAAATGCTGCAAAGAAAAGGAGTGAATGACTAAAGAATCCCTCTTTGCTGCTGTTATCAGAAGAGCAGTCAATAAAAACGAAAAGGAATAATCTTGTTTAACTGCCAGTAACTACACGGGTCAAACTTACTCTGCCCTCACAAGTTTTTACATGGCAAGACAAGTGTGGCCCTTCCTGTGGGGATGTGAGACCTACTCAAATGGGATGCTGCTCTCCTGTTTTGTGGCTCTAAAGCTCAGTCATCTATAAAATGTCTCATTAAGCTATTGAATAGAAATTTTCCCTGCTTAGTATCGTGGGTTTCTCATGGAGGTGGTGGGGGAAGTTCGATCTGTTACGGGCGGCGCATAGCACTGAAAACCCCAGAGTTGCTGAAGGGAATTCATTACCCTGAAACGTTCTCCTGTCATGTACATTTGGCAAAATGACTGTTTTGTTGCTCTGTAGAAAGTGACCTTTAAGGCTGGCCCACGGCTGCAGTTTCTCTTTCACTCTGACAGCAGTAATAATGAGTGGGGCTACAAGTTTTCCGTCACTGCTTACGGGCTCCCCGACGTTGCCGTGTCTTGGGGCTTGGATTTACAGCTTCTTGTATCCCGGCTGATGGGGCGCTTGGCTTCCCGAAGTATGGCCCTGAAATCCCAACGAGGTGAGTGCCTACCAGGGCTCCAGCAGCTGGGATCCACAGGGATAAGAAACGCAAGGGCGCTCCGTGTAGAACCCCCCGTGAAAAGCAAGTTCCTGTCGTGTTTCTCTCAACTTGCCGTGTTGCAAGTCCGTGGAAGACGTGGACACCTGGGAGTAAACACACTCAGCTGAATTAAATTTATGGAGTAATATGTTCCCTAGAGCTGTGACCCACCCCACACTGGAGGGGGGTGTGAATATGCAGCCAGCACACCGAAAAAAATAACACAGCATAGAACACAAGCGATTTTTTTTAAAACGTTTCACGTGTTGGTATTGATTGAAATTTGAATTCACCAATTAAGTTTGGTTAATTCCAGTGGTTGAGTTCCCTTAGGGTTTGGGCCAGTGATGATAAGTAAAATACAAAGTAAATAAATAAGTTGCTTATTCCTTGACTTCACAACCAGAACACTTCTATCTAGCTTCCTAAATCAGAATCCATTCACCACTTTGGATAAATTTAACAAGGTTAAAGAGGTCTTGCTGCCATCAGGTGGTCAGTATTTACTAGACAGCTACTTACCTGTGAATTTAGGGAACTAATTGAAATGTTCTTATCATAGAATGTTTTATTCCTTTCGTAGTGTAAGCATGCTTACATATAGCAAAGTATTATGTCTTTAGTCAGAGAAAAAGCTTTTAAACTCGAAAATTGGGGAATTTCTATAGTTATAAGAACAGCAAAAATGTTTCATTTAAAGTCCTTCCATAATGTAACATTGTCACTATAAGATAAGATATTGATGCTGCCATTAAAGAAAAGATACATCACTTTTCTGTACCACGTTGGAGAAACACAGAACGTTGTTAAATTACTTGTTTAGTCTCCTTGCATTAATTTTTTGGGTTTTTTTCCCCCTGTTGGATGTTTAACTTCTATTATTTTCATTAAGCTGTGAAAATAAAAACATTTATTAATTGAAGTATCTGTTTTGATTTTCTTGCAGAACTAGGTAGTGAAGCAGACTTGCCTCCTCTGAAAGTAACATCAGTTCTTAATTCCCCTCTGTGGAAACCTGTCTTCAGGCATCAGATGTGCCCTGAGGCAGCCCTGGGAGCCAGGCAGAGCAGTACCAAGCACCAAGAGAAAAAAGAGGTATTTACCCCCTGCTTTTGTTCCACTGGCGTGGAATCCCTGGGCATCACCCAGGTTCGTTTGGATTTATGGAGTTCATGTGCCCTCGAGGTCAGGCTGCTGTGCTGGAGTTGTCATCACTTGTGCTGTTCAGTTCAATTTGCAAGGAGGAAAGGGACTGTTCTGAGCCCTTTAGTCTATGAAAACGGGAATTAATAAATCCAGCCAGGCTGGATGGGGCTTGGAGCAACCTGGTCCGGTGGAAGGTGACCCTTCTGAGTTTTAAGTTCTCTTCCAACTCCAACCAGTCTGTGATTCTATTCTGTGATTCTGTAAAATGGTTTGGAGGGTCCTTCCGAGATCATCTGATTCCCTCCCCACTGTGTGCAGGGATGGCTTTGCTTAGATCAGTTTGTTCAGCTGCGCTGGATAAGCTGCAGGTTGACTTCATTGTACCACAGCAGCTGCAACAGTTACTCAATATCAATGTCAGTAATATCAATGTATTATTAATAATATTAAAATCCATGTTCTCTGCCACCCTTTGCAGGCTCGGAGCTCTCCCCACGACGTCGGCCGTAACTTTCTTACCGACTTTGCAAAATCAGATCCTGCCCAGGACTTCAGTGGGCAAAAATCTGAACTTTTCAAAGGACTTATACAGGCATGTAAAAAACAGACCCCAAAGACAGATATAGTTGCTGGTTCTACTATTGATCAAGCTGTGAACTCAACATTTGCTGCTTTGGTGTATCTCACTCCAGATTTATTTGAGAAGCTTCAAAAATATGGTAACTCTAATATTATTAGATTATCTTAATAATGAAGACTTAAAAGTTTGTAAAAGACTCTCTTACAGCTCAGTTCATAACCTTTAAAGATCAGTTTAGTGGGGCCAATTTTAAAAAAAAGGTGTTCTCTGTGAAGGTATCATTTAGGTAGACTGGATAAGCCTTCTCTCTAGAGTGTTTATTTTTTATTAATATATACTTTTGTCTTTGGAGCACTGGCAAAATATTGATAACCATCAGAAGCTACTAATCCTATAGAGCTATGCCTAAAGAGAGTAGTGATGTCCTCTGGGGCTTTAATTCAGAACAGTGAGGCTCCCAATTATTAGAGGTTCTTGGATCATTTTCCACTCTCATTGTATCTCTTCTAAAAATCCAACGACTTATATATGTTATTAACTGTTGGGGTTGGAGAAGGTGTGAATTACCTCCCAAAATATACTGTGGAAACTAACCTTGCCGTCCTCAAAATGCATATTTAAATTTTCTTTTTAAATAAAAGGCAATGCTTTGCCTTTCACTTGTATAATTACAACTTTTCAGGAGGTAAAATGAGCAACTTTTTAACCTAGAGCATCCTTCCCTGAAGTTTATTGGAAATATTTGAATTATTCGATATTATTTGGATCATAAGAGGTTGCTTGGTTTTGAAGGGTTTCCTTCTAGGCTTTCACTTGCTGTCACAATTTTGACACTAAACATCTTACATTTTCATAGGGTCATAGAATGATTGAGCTATTTTTTTTTTTGAGCTATGAAGTTACGACTAAAAATGACTGACACAGAGACTGACTCGATGACTGATGTGGATCCTGCCTTTAGTCATCTTGTCTGTGTCTGACAACGGGGCTCATTTTCTGAGTGAGATGGAAAACTGGGGTAGCACAGGGAATTATTACGGAATGCTTGAGAGATCCATCCCACTGTTCTGTCAGGTTGTGCTGGGGCAGAGTCATTTCAGGCCCCTGTACCGTGTGAAGTAGGGACAAGTGACCCTGAAAAGAAGAAAGGAAATAAAAAATAAAAAAGGGGGAAATGCAAAGGGAAGACTGAGGAGGAATGTCTGGTTTTCCCCGTAGTCATTCTCGGGCCAGTTTGCATGGACACTGTTTTGGCAGGTCTTTAATGTTTGTAAATTGATCTTGAAGGTCCATTCCAGAAATTCATGGCATAAAGCAATGGAGAAAACAAATACATCTATAGAGCTTTAAGTTAATACTAAGCATTTCTTGATTATTCTGGTTTCTGTTTGCATCAGTGATATTTGTGTGTAGAGGGAGAGGTTTTTATTTTCCATGACTCTTGGCATCAGTTTTGGGAAGAGATGAGAAAGATACTCGTAATTTAACTTTGTAAATAACTCTGTCAAGGTGCAGTTTATGGGTTTAAAGACATATGAAAGTTGGCAGGTTTTATTCCCTGTTTTTCCTACAGGCATAATTCCAAGCATTGACTAAGAGATGAGGGGAGAGCTGTAGCATAATTTTAGTTAAGTAGTTGTATAAAAACAGAGCTGTAAATAAACAGGACTCTTCTTTCTCTCATTTCCAGTCAACAGTGGAGGCAAGGTGCCTTTGTGTGATGAGTTTGCACAAGTATATTCCCTGGCTGATTCCATTAGAATATGGATGGTAAGATCACTCAGGGGGATATCTATTAATGTCATTTACTTTACTGTTTTACAATGCAATGTTAAGGAGTAGGGTGGAACAATCTTTTCCTTCAGTGATTGTAAGTCAACTATTTTCACTTAGGAAGAACGTATATTTACTTCTGAGCTTTGACCTTAAATGTTTAAATGTAGTTTTACACTTCCCCCCCACCTTCCCTCTGCCCCAGATGTGCCATCATGTGTATTTAGGACTGAATTTGGCTCAATCAGTTAAATTTGTGTTATTTTTCCGGGATAATGTGTGTTGTTAAGTAGGAAGATCATTACATTGCAGTTGGAGTTCCTTTGTGGTATAGAATAAAAAGAAATCTGTCTTCAACATCATTGTAGTATCTTGTGACCTTCTCCCTTTCCTGCCTAAGAATTCCTGGCAGCTTGTTATCCTGGAGTTGCAGTGAGTGCAGATGCATGTTAAGATGAGTAATTGCCTTCACCCACTGCATCTGACAGAGCTCACCAGTGAGATGACATGTTTTTGGAGAACCTTATCTCATGACTAGATGTGTATCTTTTCCTGAGTGTGGGGGGTAAAGGAGAAGCCTTTTTTTCCTTGGAGTGCTGATGCACATCCAGTCACAAGACAGGGAATGCTCGCAGCCTACAAACCTGGAGCAGCTCTGACAGTTTAGGTGCTGCTCTGGGTGGTTTGCACTGCAGTGGGGAACAGTAACCACTGTCATCTGTTCCTGAGGTTAAATTCCTTTAGAGCAATACAGTCCTCATCCCACCTTGCTGTAGAGATACACAGGGGGAATCATATCTTAACTATTTTAACATCCTGTCTACAGTTGGAAATGAAGCAGAAATCCCTAATGGGGAGGGGAAATGATACCGAGGAGAAGCAGAACACAGAAGCAAATGAGGTGAACCCAGAAACTCTTGGTAAGTGTTGCCTTTCCAAATGTATAAGCATTCCAGGGAGTTTACTAAAGCATTGCCTTGTAAATCTGAAAACGTTATTTTTGCTGTAAGAGGTAAGTTGGTAGCTGGGGTTACTTTTTAATGCCTGAAGAGATAACCCAGTGCACATTGCATGAACTGTCAGAGATTGTGCTCTGCTGTTCTTTGCAGAAAACAGAATGTGAGAAAATTCTGCAGCGAGTGACTTCTCACTTGGGTCATCTGGTTCTGAACTTACGTTCATCTATTTTTGTAGATACTTCTGACCACAGTTAACTGATGGTAGAACAGCAGCTGATTGTTATTAGAATAAAATGTGTGCTCATTAACTACTGTGTACTTCATATGGTTCAGTGGGATTATTCAGATTGGGAAATATAAACTCACCCAACTGATAGTATGTCATGATCAATATAGCAAGAAAACCAGCATTTTCTGGCTGTCTTGGCTCAGAAGAAATAAGATAAATCCCTTTCTTAGCAGAAGACAAGTTTGCTGTTCTATCGTCATGACTTTTAACTCTTACTGTTTTTATGCTGCAGCAAAGCTCTGCATGCAGAAGAGCCTTTTGTTACTGAATTTTTTGCCTGTAAGAGCAAAGACGAAAGATTCTGCTTCAGACAGTCTGGAAGCCCAAGACATGGATGACCCCCAGCAGCCTGTCAGTGATAAATGCCAAAGGAAAGGTTCGGTTGTGGACGCGGACTTCCAGGCAGCACATTCACCCAGTGCAGTAACCCACCCTGTTTCAAAAGACGGGCACCGAACCTCACAGTCTGAGCTGAAGATTAAACAAGTTCCAGACCCTCTCCCAACAGAAGCAGCACCTGCATTTCATAGTAAACCTGCTGAAAACGCAGTTTCCCAGCAAGAAGAGGTATCATCGCCTCCTTCCACCCCTACAAGGAAGTCTCAGCTGAGCCGGGGAAGGCTGAGGCTCCTGTCCTTCAGATCCATGGAGGAGCCAAGACCTGTGCCTACCGTGAAGGAAAAATACCCTATCTTGAAGAACATATTAGACTTTATAAAGGATCAGTCCCTTTCACATGAGAGGTAAGCAAATCGAAAATGCTGCCGATTTTATAAAATACAGAAACTCGTCTTCACACCCCTTCAGGAGGAATAAAACATATTTTAGCATCACGACAGTACTGAAAAACATTTTATGTAAGAATAGTTGTCAGACTTATGTATCAAACTTCAGCTATTCATGACCATGTAGTGGCTCAGAGAGTCCTATTTCATTTCATTTTGTTCTATCATGTAGAACAGAATGCAAAAAAACCAATTACTTAGCAATTTATTGTCTTGCTTCCTGAGATTTGTTTGCAAGGGGCACTTTGCTTTTTATCTACAAACAGCAGAGAGGTTGTGTATCGCTGTTAGCAATCCTTGATACCACATAGAGCGTGGTTGCATCTCGAGTTACCTGGTATTCTGAAAATGTTAATCAGAAGAGAGATTTCCTATTCTCAGCTTGTCTGTTTTGGGCTCGAAAACATGGGGTGGTGCAGGAAGTGCTGGATTCTGTTTGAAGCTCTGTCAGTCCCCCAGCTGTAACACACCACTGCTGAAATAGAACTGGAAGTTTAGGTACAAATCACGTGTGATTAGTCAAGCACTTCCTGACTTGTGATGTATTTGTTTTGAAGTTTTCATTGATTTGGTTTGGTTTTTTGCTCTTAGTGTTTTAAAGGTTCTTGCTTTGAGAAAATCCCAAGGGCAGAGTATCATGGAAGTGCTCAAGACAATCCGCCAATGCCTCAACTCGCTTGGGCAGCCACACTGCTTTCACCCTCCCTGTGTGCTCTTCCTCCTGGAACTTCTGGCCTGCCAGAAAGACTTCACAAAGTAAGTTGTTATTTGGATAAATCTCAGCCATGTCTCTGTGCTCCCCCAGTCATGTATATTGAAAGCAGTAGAAAGTTACTGCTTTTCAATCCAAATGGATAATAAAAATACGACTTGGGGTTTAGTTTTCAGGCTGCTGTGCATATCTTGTGTGCTTCAGTTAAAAAAAAATGAAAATTAATAATTATTTTCAAGTGGGACTTGGTTGCACAGCTGTTCATACCAGTAGGTATCATGTGTTTGAATCTCAGTGTGGATACCCAGAAACACCTTTACAGTCCAAACCGGATCACAACAGACTCAAAAAGACTGTAAAGTCTTCACTTACTGCTGTAGTTACAGTTTGTCTGGTTCTAGATGGTTTCTTTCTCATTTAAGAGAAAACTGTAGTGATCCAACTAATTTAACTTGCAATTGCTTAGGTAGCATCTTTGTCATTTTTGTGAACTTAGGTGTCATCGTGATTTACAAAGTATCTGGCAGAGTAAAATCCAAGATTGGTGCACGCTGTAACACTTGCTTTTTCGTGAATTTTCATAACTTTGGGTGTGACACCTGTGCCAGACCAGTTTTGTTGTGGGGTGGCATGATCCACTCATGTGCCAGAGGCCAAAGGGGTGGGTGTCAAGCCAAGGTCTGCAGTGCTGTTGGCTTGGCACCAGTTCCTGGACATTCTCCCACACACAGGGAAAAGAGCCAAAGAAGATCATTATATGGTAGTGCAGGTTGTTGTTCTAAGTAAGGAAAGACAATTTGGGATTTATTTTTTTGTTCCCCAAATTTTGTGTACGACTAGAAAGCCCCGTCTCAGATCAGGAGCCAATACTGTGCTGCTCTGGTTCCTTTAGGTCTCATTTCCGTGGTGTGTCAGCGCTGTCACGTGGCTTCTCCCTTGTCAGGAGCTCTCCATGGTCATCTTGCAGTGCACTGAACTTCCTTTAAGATCTTGATCAGATTTTTGTAAAGGACCTTTTTAATTTAAAGGAGTGTTCTATCATTAGTGCCATGAGTTGCTTCTGATTCCTGGTACAGGACTTTTTACCAGACTGCATTTTAAATAAAACTTAACGTTCTTCCCACTTCGGGGGAGGGGTTAAAAAAAGAACCTATTTGTAAAATTTTTACAAACCATCCTACCTAAAATATAACAATGAATTCTGATCTACTAAACTGACTCTTTTATTTCCAGCTACTTTGGAAACTTGGAAGGTTGTGGTGCTGAGCTACACAAAGAGATTCGGGAATCCTACTATCAGCTTGTTTTGTTCCTGGTTAATTCTGTGAAGGGATTTAGTGCTATTAATGACAGGTACAGTACATTGCTTGCCTTCTTTCTGTGCTTTTATTCACTGTTCCTCCACACCTCTTCCCTTGTCATTTGGTTTTTTTTGTTGTTTAATGCCTTAATTTTGACTTAATCAGACTATACTTTGCATTATTTACAGAACTAAATAAGGATCTTGTGATCAAAAATGCCAAGTTGGCTTTTTATTACTACTATGCAGGAAAGCACAGTAAATTTATTAACGTTAAAAACATGAATTATTCCATTTTGTAGTTATAATTTCACAATGTGTTGCTGAAGCTTAGTAGTAAAATACTGGAAATAGCAAGTTTATTGTGGAATACTTGGATAAGAGTGATACCACGATAAATATGGCAATTCTGCAACCATGCTTTAATGTTAAAACTCACGTTTTGGTAACATTCTGGTTAGAATTTTGGGGATTTATAGTTGTGTGTCCTAAAGAAGTAGTATTTTGTGACTATAATGTCAGTCTCTCTGCCAGTAACTCTCAAGTCCTTTGTTCAGTTTTGACTGAAAATGGCAAAGGTTCCAAAAAGAACAAATTCCTCCAAAATGTACTGCAGAGAAGAGACAAACCCTCTTGCTGATGCCAAGGCAATAGCATAAGCTCCATCTTAACTGAACCCATAAAGGACACCACCTTTATTTCAAATTCCACAGTCCATGCCTGCTAAATTGTGTAAGTTTAATACATTGATAAACCTGAGTTACTCACTTCAATGCAGAGGAAAACCTGAAAGTCAGTGTATAGTTGTCTGCCCTACTCCCCAAGCACCGTTTCAACTTCAGGTCTTGCTTTACTGTCTTTTGTTTTTTATTTAGGTCGTTGCTTCCTGCCTTATCCTGTGTGCAGACAGCGCTCCTTCACCTCCTGGATATGAGCTGGGAGCCAAGTGATCTTTCCTTCTTTGTTGAGATTCAGTTGCCACAGCTCCTCATGACAACATCACAGGAGAACATAAGTATCCATGACAATGTCATTTGGTGAGTCAGGGAGAATACAGCTTTCACATGGTACTAAATATTGATACCATTATACCCAGAAGGGCTCCTGAACTTTGTGCTGGAACAAGCAGTAAAAGTACTATTAACAAGTATGGCAGAATTTGGGCCAGTGTCCAAAGGCTTAACTGAAGTATTTGAATTCTTTTGCAGCCTTGCCAGTGCAAAAACTATTAAAATTTTATCTTTAACCTGATTTGCTGCTGGAACACTTCAGTTGTTTAGTAGTGTAGCAGGGGGTAGATGATGCTGGTTCTTCCCTTGATAAATGCTTTTAACACCTTCATGTTGCAGTTTGATACTAGTTGTGCTTGTTACACATGGGCAAATGTGAAGGCCTAAAAGCTTTTAAAATCTCTCATCTGATCTGCCAGCATTTCAAAACTTTTATAAGTCTAGATTTTTCTGATCTCCATATGCATTTAAAATCATGTCACAGAGGCAAGAAGCAAGTGTCTATTCAGTCATTTATTAACCAGGTGAATGGGAGTTCTCACAATTCTGTTTTTATTAGCATGTTGTAGCACTTGGTTCTTTAAAAAAAAAAGGTAAAGTTTTATTAAAGGGAAGCCTGATTGCATTCAAACTTAATTTTAAGCTTGCTTCTCTTTTAGTCAGTGGAGTGAAGAAGATGAAATTGCAGACTACAAGCAAAACTGTGAATGGATGGATGAATGTCAGGATGTAATGTTTGAGACCTGGTATGAAAAGATAGCTCAAGCTGACCCAGACAAGCAGAGAAAGGTGACCTCATGTTTTGTTTATTTATCTGCAGAAGGGGTAAATAGGAGACCTTCAAAAGCCTGAAGGAGTCTGGCTTAAACTGAATTTTCATGAGTTGGATCTCTGGCTCCCTGTAGACTTTCAGAAAGTGATTAAAAGATCCCCATCCATTTTTGGCAGGGGAAATGTTCCTGCTTTCTAAAACGAGCTTTCTCCAAGGCAGAAAATAATACTCAAGCAAGTTGTGTCCATGTCTTGCTCTAGATGCACATGTTTGTAGCTCGTTACTGTGACCTGTTGAACGTGGACATATCCTGCGACGGCTGTGACGAAATCGCGCCGTGGCACCGGTACCGCTGCCTGCAGTGCAATGACATGGACCTGTGTAAAACCTGCTTCCTTGGTAAGAGTCCTTAGATAACCCCTCAAAACCCTGTACTCGAAGGCAAAATAGTACCTCCTGAATTATGCGTGAAGTAAAGTCAAACACCTTTTTCCCTGGGTACTTCAGAAATGCTGAGCTTCTTTTTTTCCTAATCTGAATCAGGAAAGATCCTTTATCAAAAAGGTTTTCCGGGGAAATCTTTCCTTACAGGTGGAGTTAAACCTGAAGGCCATGAGGATGACCATGAAATGGTTAACATGGAATACGCCTGTGATCACTGCCAAGGAGTTATCATAGGTCGGAGAATGAACTGCAATGTGTGTGATGACTTTGACCTTTGCTATGGGTGCTACCACGCAAAGAAATACTCTGACAGGTATTAAATATGTCATTTTCTTCCCCCACACACACTTGGCAGAAAAAGATAATTAGCATCAAAGTACAACCAGTCCTTCTCATGGGGCTTCCTACAAGGCTGTGCCTGACATCAAAACATCTCGTTGGCATCCTTTGGGGAAGTGTAGCAAATACAGGACCAGTTCAGCAAAAATCTCTATAGTTTGAAAACCTGCCTCAACCTTTGAAGTAACTTGGTAGGAATTCTTTTCTGGCCATGGCTGTGAAAGCTGCGCAAGGAGAGTTACCAGCCCTGTATGACAGGATAGAAGAATTGAACTCTGCTGTATGTACATAACAGTTTTCAGTGCTTGACACCAAAGATCCTAAAAAACAGGCCCACAGTTGAAACCTCTGGAATGTGTCGGATCTTAAAGGTTTCCTGTGAAGGTGTTGTGTGTTACTGACTACAGTGGTTAGGAAGAAAGCAGCTGCATTTCTAACTGCTGTCCCTTCTCCTTCCAGCCACCTGCCCACCCACAGCATCACCGTGTATCCCATGGTGACCATCCGGATCAGCGACCGGCAGCGCCTCATCCAGCCGTACGTCCACAACTACTCCTGGCTGTTGTTTGCAGCTCTGACCCTCTACAGCGCAGACCTGGCAAATGGGGAGGAAGTGGAAGGAGAGAAACTGGATTCCCAGGTCCTCAGCCACGCCCGAGTTCTGCAGCATCAGTGCATCCAGCTCATCGGGGACTGCCTGATGAAAGCGCAGCACGGAAAGGGTGAGCCAGCTCCTGCTGCCTCGGAGCAGTGGTGTCTGCAAGTGTCCGAAAAGTCTGTCGTTACTCACTCCAAAGTTTCCAGAGGAAAAGGGAAGCTGCTGTGTACTTCTCTGAGAATAACTGTTTATGTAGAAAGCAAATGTAGAACAAGTGCCGTTCAGGGTCACTGGAACGTGGAAAATGGAGAGCTTGAGAAAATTAATTTTGTGCTTGCATAAATATTGAGGACAACTTGGCAACTCTTTGGTTGTTTTTTTTTCCATCTTAGCTCTTGTAAAGAGATCAGTCAATACAGCTTCATGTTCTGTTTGTAATGTGTTACTGACAGCTGAAGGACAGCAAATAGCTCGGAGGAAAAGGCTTTTTGCTCTGTATCTCTTGGGAAGAATTTTTTAACCTTATTTGTGATAGGAGAAGTTTCTGGGGATGTTGTTTGTTTGTCTGGAAATGGGGATTTCTGTGAACTAAGAGCTGCTACAGAAAACAGGGTGATACAAATTCAACCTATGTTGAATGTATCAAAAACTCTAGACTGAAATTCAAATAAGTTTGTTGGTAGTTTTGGTGAGCAGCTCTAACACAGCTGAAATACCACCAACACCAAGTACTTTTTCATACTCGTTATTTAATCTGTAATGTACAGCTTTATTACACGGATACTTAAGTGGTCAGAAGATTAAAATTTAAAGACAAATTTAATTTACCTTTCGTAATTCACACTGTTGGGAGGTATCTCTAACACTTTCTTAAATTAAGACCTCTATCCCTATGGTATCTTTGTGGTGGAAGATGTCACCACCCGTTCATCTCTTTGAATGGAATTACTACTTAATGGAACTACATTAAATGAATATGATTGGAAACATCTTTTTGATGGAGTTGATATTCAAAAGAAGTGTGTGAGAAGTTTGCAGTTGTCTTTTAAAGTGTTTCAGTTCTGCTTTTTGCCTGTCTTGCCACTCAACAGCTTTTACAACTTTCTTGCTCTCAGGACTGAAAAATTTAGCTCTCCTCTGCATGTTGCCAGAAGATGAATCCTTCCCAGAGAATGACACTGTTTCAGGCAATCCTGCCACAGACAGTGCTCCAAAAAGTCACCCTGGTGATAAAGCAGGGAAGGGAAGAGATGAGAAACCCAGCACAGGCTCCTTTGTGCATTGCAATGTGAGTACCTGTTATTTCCTGGTATCAGATGTGTGATCTTCAGGTGCTTAAACGCCCTATTCTGGATGTGTAAATGAAATAATGGACAGTGATGATTTCATTTGTGGCTAAAAGTTAGGGGACAAGGGGACAGTTGTGGATGAGTTCACTTCTTCATTAGATCCAGCTGATCAAAGACAGAGAGGCATCACCTCTTAGAGAAAACTGATTCACAGAAGCACTGGAGGGAAGGGATAAAGATCATTCTTTCTGAAAGGGTTGTCATTTCCCCTGGTTGGTAGCACTGTTTAGGCAGGAAAATGAGTTTCCTACAGTTCTATGCAGTGTACAAAACAGTTTATACAGTGTATAAAACTATTACAAGTGTAATAATTTTATGCACAGAGATAGAAGCAAAATAGATAATTTAACTGTATGGAAGCTTAAGACATGAAACCATCAAGAAATGCTTCACCAATAGAAGGGTTTGATATTTGTAGAAAAAATGTTTGTCAAGTGCGGATGACGGACTTCTTTCCATGCTTGCTTCTGCAGGTATTAAATTTTATTTTAATCTTTTAGTACCTCTGTTTTATTTTTAGGGGAAAGGAGGAACTCGCAAGGAAATCCAGTCTCCTGCAGAAGAGAAAGCAGGAAAACAAGGAAGTGAAAGCAAAGCTGTCTTTGCAAAGAAAACTGTTGTGAGACAGGAGTCAGACTTGTCAGTGGATGAGACTGCTTCTCCAACAGGTAAAAAATGATTCCTTACTTTCCCTGTCACAGAAATTCCCATTCATATGCAGAGCAAGCAGCTGTCTTTTTATTCCTAATGCAGTTTTGCATATTTGCAAATGTCTTTAATGCGAGCAAACTCTGCTTTGAGAAAGATGCCAAGCACGTGGCTTTGAACAACTACCTTGCAGCTGGTTTAAAGGATTCTAGAAATCAGAGTAGACTTCCACAGATGCATATTCATGTGTACAGATTAAAGTTCCTGTTGGCCTGACACAATATTTGTGTGTTCTGATGTGCTTGGAACCAGAAATTCGGTGTCTTACCCTGTTAAAGATTAGTATTGTAAGACTTAGGATTGTTCAATGGATCTGTCTGTAGCACTGGTCTTTATATGCTTTTACTGAATGGTGTAAATCTGTTTACCTGCTGTCTTTTATTACAAAGATTTTTTTCTCAAATTTTGAGTTTTTTAAAAAAAATCTGTTTATTTTTAGATTTAAATTATAAAAATCAAACTATTGCATATTTCTTTTATTTTTAGTGCCACTTGGGGCATCTTCTTATTTTGTTTTTATTTAAACAGCAGGTGACGCCCTCGCAGAGGATTCAGCCCAAAAGCAAGCAGAGAAGGTTTTAATACCTAGCCAGGAACAAGTTTTTGCTGAATGCTCTCAGAAGAGGATTCTGGGACTGCTGGCTGCTATGTTACCACCTTTCAAATCAGTTAGTTCTTTTCACTTCAAATCTGGGTGGTTTTCTAGGTGTCACCAATAACATGAATAAAATTCATAGTGAATTAAATGTAGGAAACGGGCTCTTGTTGCTTATGTGTTATAAAATGTGAATTAGAATGTCTTAAGACATTGCACATTACTGAGGTTGCAAGGGCTAGGTGGGGGGAGAGGGAAGGGAATTGTATCTGTGAACAGTTTGTCTTAACTGTTCAACACCTGCAGGGTTTAAATCTTCCATTTAGGTCAGTTTAACAGGCCAACAACCAAAGCAGGAACATAATTTCTTCATTCCTCTTTTCCTGCTTGAAAGACCATTGGAGCAGAAGCTTTTGTACATGCTGACTTTGACTAAAAATGTTGTTTTCTTTCCCTGCCTTACCGAGGTTTCTCTCTTTCCGTAGGGCTCCACAATGTCTTTGATGAACCTGGAACAAATACTTCCACTGATGTTCCATGTTGTAATCTCAAATGCTGGCCACCTCAACGAAACTTATCATTTAACCTTGGGACTTCTGGGCCAGTTAATCCTGAGGCTTATGCCTGCAGAAGTGGATGCTGCAGTGACTAAAATCCTTTCAGCCAAACACAACTTGTTTGTACCAGGAGATGGGTCTACAGTGCCAGAAGGATGGAAGACAACTCATCTCCTGTTCAGTCTGGGAGCTGTGTGTTTAGACAGGTGCTTTTTTACTTCAAGCCAATTAATTAATCTCTGATTACTTGGAATTTTCTTCCATGGGGACCTCAGGCATAGGGGCTTTTTAATTGGAAGTCAATTAAACCTGTGCCCTGATCGTGGAAAGGGTTTAGCATCTGCAGCCCTTGTTGCAGTGGGAAGCCTAATTTCCTTCCAGAAGAAGGCTGGCTGCTGAAAAGTGGCTTTATTTCCTGTGCTTGCCTACATAGAATGTCATAGAGGAAGAAGGAAGGTTTGGAAACTGAGGAAAACCAAAATACAACCCCATATTTTTTTATATGACATTAATTCTCTTGCATGGTTATATATCTCTTGTGTAACTTGGGAAAGGAGGAGTGTCCTGTTGTAACTCTCACCAGTGCTGAATTCTGGATCTGGCCCTTTTATGTGGGAGTATTCAAGAGAGAGGTTTTTGTATAATAAAACTGCAGTGGAAACAGCAGGGAGGGACAAGATTTTGAAGCTCCTGAGAAAGCTCTCAGGCATTGTAAGATTAACATTGTGCCTGTTAAATGTGACTGTTATTTTTCAGCGTAGCTGTGTTTCACGAACAAATAGAAAAGCATTTGAAATTTAAAGGCAGAATATCCAGAGCATCAGCTGAGGGAAAGGATTTTCTCCAAAGCTAACTTCATAGCAAGGGGGCCAGTCCCTCTGGATTGTTTGTGTGATCCCAGAGCCAGCAGGTAGTTGCATACCTGGGAAATAAACCACTCGCTGTCATGCCAGCAAAAACTTCTGAGCTCTAACCTAAAATTCACAATTAACTGTGACAACGTTCAGGCACATTTTGATTTGGGACTGTAAACCCTTTCAGGAAACAGAGGAGTACTTACTCTCTAGTGATGAAACACCAAACAGAATTAACGTGTCAGCTGACGTGAAAGCTTCAGATATTTGGGCAAACTATTCTGTAACGATATGAAAGCTACAGCTGTGACAGATTAAGAGTGATACACTGTGCTGGGGAAGAATATTTCCAGGTAAGTGTAGTCAGCCCTCCTAATGCAGCCTGCTCTTGCTTTGCAGTCGTGTGGGTCTGGACTGGGCGAGTTCCATGGCAGATATCCTGCGATCCCTGAACTCCTCCGTGCAGTGGCACAGTGTGATCGCTGCCTTCACTGACCACTGCATCAAGCAGCTGCCCTTCCAGCTAAAACACACCAATATCTTCACTTTACTGGTGCTGGTTGGGTTTCCTGAGGTAAGTAGCCTATTGGTACTAAAGCAGATGAAATTGTTTAAAGCTTTAAGGTGTTTATTTCTAAATACAATGGATTGCATCGACTGGGGACATCCATTATAAACCTCTCAAAACACTGTGTGCCAGAGTTCACAGCTTTCCACTTGTGCACAGTTTGGTCTAATCAAATTTGTACAAAATGTTGATGTAATCAAGAACAATGAGGCTGGTTTTGCCTGGCATTTCTTTGAATGCTACTTAAAACTACTGCAAGAAAACCAGCTTAGTATGTTTGATAACTTTTATACAATCAAAACAATCCAGTCTCACTCGTGGTGTTCATAACTCGGAAATATTGCCTATGTAGCATTAAGTTGGTTGTTGCAGGTGTTTATTTTATAGAAGGGAACTGCTGTTTTCTAAAGATCAGCAAATACCTGGCAGCAAGCAGAGGGTTCAGCTAAGAAATACAATACCGGGTGTAAGCAAATGTAACCCATAGAATGCATGGCTGTGTGTTTGCAAATAAGTATTCCAAATGATGACTGAAATTCTGCTGCCATTGCAGGTGCTGTGTATGGGCACTCGTTCTGTGTACATGGACAATGCCAATGAGCCTCACAACGTGATCATCCTGAAGCATTTCACGGAGAAGAACAGGGCAGTGGTTGTAGACATCAAAACCCGCAAGAGAAAAACAGGTTCTGTGACATTTTTTGTTTTATCAAAGGATCACACAGCATGGCCTTACAGCTTCTCATGGAAACCCAAAAGCATATTTTTATCTAGACCACTTTGTGCGGGGCTGCAGAGTTTGAATGCCATTATGAGTAAGGTGTCTGATTTTCTGCCTCGGCTGATTCTGCTTGCAGGTCACACACAAACTGTGAAGCTTCTGCAGTAATGATTGGGAAGACATGTTTTCTTTTTGAAACTCTGGCATTTATTTTTATTCAGAAAAGGATTTAGAAAACTGTTGAGACCTTATCTTAAATTGAGAAATCTCAACAACTCTTCCTGTTTTGAGATCTGCTTACTGCTTGTGTCTTACCCTTTTCAAACCTGTGCTTAGTGTTTTAAAACAATTGCTAATTTAAAAACAGTTTGGATACCCCTAAAATCTGAGACCAAGTTAAATGTTTAACATATAACAAATCAGTTGGATTCCTGGGAGCAAAGGCTTTCAGCTTTGGGATACGTGACCTAATATTGTGAAGTTAATAAAGCAAAGGTTGCCTTAAGATTTGACTGTTGAGGTTGTGTAAAAGACATTTGGAAAAATCAACAGACTAAACTGCTTTTTGATACCAAAGGAAGATTTGAACATAAAAGCTTTTCTTTTCTTTTTTTAACTGTTGACATTGTAAACAGTAAGACTGGCAAGATTTATTTCATCGTATCAATTGCGGGTCAGAACTTTCCCCATTTTAATTGTAAAATGCAACATGTGTTGCTTTAATGCGGTACTGCTAACGTGCAAATATGTGCAGACAATCAGCTGTTGCCAGGAGCTACCTTGGGATTTTTAACTTGCATTGAAAACATGAAATATTTTCTTGGCTATTCGGGGAATCTGAGGCAGTTTCAGTACAAGACCTTTGTTAGAACATAATTCATCTAGGGATTGTGTTCATGTCTCAGCCTACTCAGATCTCCTGGTAGGAGATGACTCCACAACATTTGAAGATGAACCTAGAACATTGTGTTTTTTCTCTGTTGTAGTGAAAGACTATCAGTTGATTCAGAAATGTGAACAAGAGGGCAGTGATTCCCAGACCCAGCTGAGACAGTACCTCCAACACTTCATCCTCATATCCACCCACCTCCTGCAAACCAGCCTGGACAGCAGCTATGCTGAGGCAGTGGAAACAACCTGGGTCTTGTCACTGGCTCTGAAGGGGCTTTACAGAACTCTGAAGGTACCTGGCATTAGACTGGTATAGATAAATAACAATTCATATTCTACCCTGCCCTACAGGAGCCTGGGGATTGACTGAGCACATTGGGGAACTCCTACAAGGAGAATTTCTCTCACAGCTGGCTCCTTTCATTCCCAGTCTGGAGGGGGTTGAAAATGTTGCTGGGCCTTAAATAGCATTTGTGAGTCTGAGCTGGGAGTTGGATTGCTCCTCCTCCCGGGGGGCCAACCATTCATGAGAGCTGAAGAAGAAATTCACAGAGGGAACACTTTATGGAGTGAGGTTCACATTCCCCTTTTCTCACTCCTGAAGGGTTTGAAGAGGAAACCTGTGGTTTTTTGGACTGTCAGAGCAAAACAGACGTTCAGTTACAACTGTGTGCATGTCCTAGATGATCCCCTTAAGGGATTTGAAGTGAAGATTTGTGTTTTAGGGCAATGAAAGAAAAAAATTCACAGTGTAATCCATCTGAGCATGAAATTTATCTGAGGCTGAGTGACAAGGCCTCACAAGCATTGTGATGCATTGTTCCCTTTTTACTTATTTATCTGTGTGTGTCTGTGTGTGTAGATTCATGGCTTTAAGGAGGTCCAAGCTGCCTTTCTTCAGTCTGGTTTGCTCAAGCTTCTAGTGAAGAAATGTAGCAAAGGAACTGGCTTTAGTAAGACCTGGCTTCTGCGAGACTTGGAGGTAAGAAAAGTGACGCTTTGGGAAATCAGGCTTCACACAGCAGCTCAAAACTTACGGCACTGCACTCCCCTCCTGGGAAGGAAGTCTCAGGAGTATTTCTAATTAGTCCCTAAAATCTGTTCACTTAACTGTATCCCTCAATATGCCTTCCTCTGTCCCTCATGACTGTGTAGATAACAGCCCAGCTTCTTTAATTAATTTCATTGTATTTGAAAGAAACGTGCAAGATGAGGCATTAATCATCTACTCAGTTTCTTTCGTGGGTTTTATTTAGGCTGGTCTTGAAAATTCTTGCCTTTAAAAAGTAATCCTTCCGTTCTTGTATTTAAAAAGTAATAATCTCAAAGCCAAGCATGCCTTGCCTTGCTCCCTGACGAGCAGGACGTACTGCTGCAGTGCAGGGACGTCGTCGTGTGTGGGGACGTTCTGTCAGAAGGGTTGTTCATTGCTGAGGGAGAAGTGTGGTTCAGCTGTTAGCTGTGTTTTATCTTAGGCCAGGGTTGTGTTAACTGATATGTGGGACCGTAGCTCTGCTGGAGCCAGAGGGATGTTTTCAAAAGAGAAGAGCGTGGAGGGGCATCACTGGCGTTTTGGTGATAGTCACTTTTGCTCTGGGAGAATCCTCAAACCTTTGATGTGTTGAAACGGTTAAATAAGCGTTTTCTCAATTTTTTTCGCACTTCCAGCTAATCACTGAAGTTGTCTTCGTAGCAGCCTGGAAGGTGTAACTCATTTGTGAAGTGGGAAATGGTTTGGTTTTGTGTTTTGGGAGTTTTCCTTTTTTTAGGTGCTGCTTCTTTTTAGAATAGCATGTGTTAAACACTGTCCAGATCTGATACTGTTCTTGAATGCTGATTGCAGATACACTAATAATATCTACAGCTGTCACACCATATGCTACCTTTTTTCTGTGTAGATTTTGTCAATAATGCTGTATTCCTCCAAGCAAGATATCAGTTCCCTGGCTGAGCAGGAGGATACTGAACGGGAAGAAAGGGAACAAGACCAAGATGTGGAGCAGCCTGTTGTTGGTCCTGTTGATGTAGAGCAGAACAAACTTGACCCTCTGGAGGGTTTGGATGAAGCCACCAAAATATGCTTCTTGGTATTTAAACTTGGTTTACCTCCTTTGAAGTTACTGTGCATTTTCGCATAAAACACTTGGCTGGTTTTCTTCTAAATTTGCAGACTATGGGTCTATGATTTCAGTGTATCATTCTCTAAAGAAAATACAGTAGAATTACAGTAACGAATGCTACAAAATCATTATAGTGTTTTGCTATATTACTTTTCATTTTTATTAATCCAAATATTAAGTTCATTAATTCTCTACCTGTAATTGGGAAAAGAATACTATGACATCCCCAAAGAACCTCAGTCTTCTTTTTGCCATATAATAGCTTTTTTTTTTTTTCTTGCTCCTTTCTCAGATGACACACGATGCACTTAATGCACCTCTCCATATTCTTCGAGCCATGTATGAGTTGCAGATGAAAAGAACAGATTCTTTTTTCCTGGAGGTTCAAAAGAGGTATGTTGGAAGTCTGGGTCCAGCAGAAAAACAGTTGCTAGATGTGGGTGAAAACCTAAAATCTTAGTGGGGCCAAACAGACGTTGTTCCAAGGGTACAATTTGGTTTTCATGTCTGAAAAAGTAAGGCAGTGAACTCCTGCTGAGGTGTATTTATGGAAGCAAGTCACCAGCTCCTGAAACATGTCACGTGTTCTTTTCTGTGTGGTAACTCCCGTGTGAAGATTTACTATGGCTCTAAATTCTGCAGACTGAGGAGGAATCAAGAGCTTCCATGTGGCTTCCAGTACTCGGAGCATGTCATGGACACGCTGTGTTCTCACAGAAATGAGCCATTTTATAACACTTAAACCCTTCGGCTCGTTAGAAAAGGGGAGCCAGTTCTCGTGGTAAAAGCAGGTGGAGTTTAATCTCTCCAAAACAGAAGCTGGGGAGGTTTCATTTACGTTTAATTGCACTGAATTACTTTGCATTGCTTTCAAAACACATTGGTGTGGTTTTTTTGCTGTTCTTTACCCCTCCCAAGGTTCGATGGAGACGTGATAACCACGGATGAGAGGATCCGAACCCTGGCCCAGAAGTGGCAGCCCAGCAAGCGCCTGAGGCTGGAGGAGCAGAGTTCCAAGGCAGTGGATACAGATATGATCATCTTACCATGTTTGGTAGGTTCATCTCCACAAACAGGAGCAATTGTGAAATGGTTAATTTAGGCCCTGAGTAATTTCTGTTCCGTTTGGTGACTTCAAACCTGAGATAATTTTTTTTTTAAACATCTGAAATAATCTGTTCTTAGTGTTCTATGTCAAAAGAAATGAGCAGGTACAACAAGAAGCAAATATTTCTTCCTTGCAATTCCTTCCTTAAGGAAGTAAAAGAACTTGATTCTCAGCTCAGGAGAACAAATTGTGATTGCAGGCTGTAATTTCCTCCCCTTACACAAGAGAGATTGTATCTAATTGCTGTGAGCTTATGCCATGCTACTGTTTCAGCAGATCACTCTTATCTTACAGTGAGTTCAGCAGAACAAAGAAGCAGTGAATTTATCTTGTAAAGTAGCCACTACACTTGCAAGCTTTAGGTTTTGCATTCAAAGCAGGGTCCCACAGCTCTCTGCTTTATTTTGGGTGCTCACTCCTGGCTGGTGTCACCAGTGCAGCTGTTTATCAGCTGCATAGCAAAGTGGAAGGAGCTTCCTGAAGTAGTTTCACGTAATTATAAGAAGAAGAAAAAAAAAGATAGGCCTTTTAACAGCTTATACAGAGGCTGTGAAATATCCACCCCTGGAAATTCTCCAAACTTAACTGGACAAAGCCCTGATTTTGAAGTTGTCGGATTTGGACCAAATGATCTCCAAAGGTCCCTCCCAACTTGCCTCATTCTCTGGCACAACTTGGTTGCTTTACCTCTGCAGGTCAGCTAAAATTAACACTTCTGGTTAGAACTCTAACTGCTGTTTCCACCACTGTTCACAGTCATGTAAGTCTGCAGGGCTAAGAGTTGGACTCGATGGTCCTTGTGGGTCCCTTCCAACCCAGCATACTCTGTGATTCTGTGATAGTGAGATCTGTTGACAAAAACAGTGTTTTTGAGGAAATCTGTCTTTTTAGCTGCATGAGATCCCACTTCTGTGCTCTTTAACAAATTCATTTGTAAATCCAGCCTGCGGTTTGACGGCCTGGTGAGACACCCAAACATAAAGAAGCAAATCATTGGCAGCCTCTTTTCAGACTTGCTTTTCTTTTTTGTGCAGTCCAAGCCTGTACTCTGTGATAAAGCAACAGAAGAAACCAACCCAGTTGCCCAGAAGCTGATCACCAACACGGAGAGTGACCTCCAGCTCAGTTATGCCAAGCAGCGCCGCACCAAGAGTTCAATCCTCCTGCACAAGGAGCTGGACTCCAGAAGCAAAAAGGCTGTGAGGGACTACCTGTATCGTGTCAACGAGGCAATTGCAGTTCTTTATGCCAGGCATGTGCTGGCATCCTTGTTGGCTGAGTGGCCTGATGATGTGGCAATCAACGAGGAAATCCTGGACCTGAGTGGCCCGGCCCACATGACATACATCCTGGACATGCTTATGCAGCTGGAGGAGAAGCAGCTGTGGGAAAAAGTAAGTGGATTTCGCTCAAACAACGTAGCAAAACCTGTTGCCTACAAACCATGAGACTCTGACTAACAGAAATACTGGCAGTTCCCTTTTTTAACTCAATTGAAACTCCAAAATTTAAATTAGCTCTGAAAAAGCAGTTGGAATCTGTCGGTGTCTTGATGTACGGATTTCGTTAACAGAAAATGGAAAAAGGAGCTCCTCGGAGACAACTCTTCCAGTTATGAAAGAGAAATGGGTAAAATAGGCAATTTATTTTGAAAATTGGCAATCTGGATGGTAATCTAGAGAAATTGGTAAAATAGGCAGTGCTTTTTGAAAGCTGCTCTTTGTTAGGTCTCAATGTGTATATTGTAATACCTGGTACTGTGGTGGAAGGGTTCTTGGAATCACAATGGAATTTTGTAATGAAAGTGGCAGCTCAAGGCTTCAGAGCAGTCAAAGCAAATGGAGCACTGGGAAGCTTGGAAGAAAGCATTGATATGCCACTGAACCAATACTATGCTCTCATCTGGATTAAGTGTGTGATCTGACTCCCTCTCATTAAAAAATAAAATGCAATACAACTGGGAGAGACCTAGAGAAGAGTGGCAGGAATAACTTCAGTGTGAGTAACCAACTGGTTTTCTTCATCCTGGATATTTTCCCCCGTGGAGGCACTGAGGGAGAAGGAGTAATGGAAAAGTCTATTCTTTCTCTGTAGATTTAAAGCAGTAAATAGCATGCAAAAGTTAACAGCAAGTATTATTCACTGGCCCTCCCAGTAAGAAAACAAAGGAGTGTCAGATTAAGGTAATAAGTGGCAGGTCCAAAACAAACCGAAAGAACTGGTTCTTGACACAGGATGTCATGGAAATTGTTGCCCCAGGGTGTTTTTCTGGGTTCAGAAAAGGGCAGGATGAACTGGTAGAATAAAATCTGCTAAGGCACATCAAATACAAAAGCACAGCCTTTGTCTTAGGCTGTTCTGCAAGTGTGTGGAGGCAAAGAATGCATTCAGGGAGCTGCCCTTGGTTTTTAAACTCCTTTTCCCCAGGAAATCAATTTTTGGCTGGTTGGGAGGTGAATCTGTTGGTCTGAGCCACAATTACATTTTATAGGAGGAGTTAGGAGATTGCAGGTGAAGAGATACACGATATATTGTTATAATGACCTGAAGGGGCCTTGAGTAACAGGACTCCTGATACAAAACTTTTGTGCACTTCTGAAAACTAAGAAAAAGGGAGATTCAGGTGGTTCTGAATTATATTTAGTGTGTCCTGATAGACTTAAAGGCAATTTTTTTTGTATTTTCAAAGACACAGCTCTTGCATCTAGTGCCTTCAAACACTGCAGCCACTTAATTAATACTAATAATTCCTTCTTACACATGGAGTAAGAAACACATGACATATTCTATTCCAATCAAAACCTGTAAGTGTAGAAGGTAGAGGTGCCTGTTTAGTTTGTTAACAAAGTTGTTTATCTTATTTGATTACAGCTTTAGTGTCCTATTAATTACTTTATGGAACAGCCATGATTCTAGCAATTGTGGGAAGAGATGTAGCCAGTATCTTTCATTATTTTTGTCAGATGAAGAATGAAAGGGAGGACAGAGTAAAATCTTTTGTGCTTATGGAGATGACACTTGGAGGCATCATTTGTGAATTTGTCTTGTTTCCTGCTCTTACCTCAATTCCCTCTTCCAAAATACCACGTGACTGGGAGTGACTCGTGTCAGCCGTCAGCATGTAAGTGTGTCAGTGTTGTTTTGACAGCAAACTGTATTTAGTGCTGTGGGTTTTTTTTTCTCCCCAGATTCTGCAGAAGGTGCTGCACGGGTGCAAGGAGAGCATGTTGGGCACCATGGCCCTGACAGCCTGTCAGTTCATGGAGGAGCCCGGAATGGCCGTGCAGATGCGGGAATCCCAACATCCCTACAACAACAACACCAACTTCGAGGTGGGTTCAACGAGTGTCACAGGGCCTGACTTGAAGACCAGCTGAAATCCCCACGGTGGTTGGAGCAGAAGCCTCACGAAGTTCCACATGTGTTTGTGTGTGTGTCTGTGGGACTTCTGTGCTTGAAACACCCACGAAATCTGTCCAGTCTTGCTTGGAAAAGGCTGATTTCAGATGACTGAGGCCTTACCCTGTAAAGAACTATGTTCAAAATGCACTTTAATGGAGCCCTAATTCAGTCATGTGAAAAGTGCACAACTTTCCTGTGCATGTATTTGAAGCAGATCATATTTGTAAGTGGTTTCAAGCCTTAGTGAGCAAATATTGCTACCCCTCCATCTAAAGATCTGTTTCAGCTGGCCTTCTGCTGTTAGATGAAAGTAGGAGTGGTGTCTTTTTTCTTGTATTTCTCATTTTAGACTACCTTCCCCTGACACAAACAGTTTCTGAATCTTATTTTCTTGATACTGTTTGAAAGCGCTTTTCTGATACAGTTTGGTAAGTAATTATTGCCTTTGGGCAGTCTTGGGATTTTTAATTTCCCTGCTGCTCTGACTCTTCTGATTTTTATTTTTAAAATGCATACAAACCCTTAGGTTCTGGCAATGAGATCAATATCAAGCAGCAATTACTGCTTTTGAAAGAGCAAGGCATCGCTAGCAATTAATTGTACATGTTTAACAGCTAATGTGAACAATAGGCCATGCTTTACATCTGTTAAATTCGCTCTGGGTGAAACCATCAAACAGCTTTTTACCCGTGGAGACGCTGGGATGTTTTTGATGTCTCCCTTGTTTGCGTGGCGAAAGCTCGGTGGGTCCTGGGCAATGCAGTAACACAAAGCTCACCTGTTGATTTCCCAGGATAAAGTTCACATTCCCGGTGCCATCTACCTCTCGATCAAATTTGACCCTCAGTGTAACACAGAGGAGGGCTGTGACGAGCTGCTCATGGCCAGCAGCAGTGACTTCCAGCAGGATCGGCACAGCTTCAGCGGGTCTCCGGAGAAGTGGAATGATTTCGAGCTTCCAGGTGAATATATGCCACGGCTCAGGGATGTGCTGGGACTCCAGAGAAACTGCTGAGAGATGGCAGTGAAATGTGGATGTTCCTGAGATCCGGAGGAAAAAGTCAATCCTTTTCTTGTCCCTCTCTGTTTGCTCTGACGTGCTGCTCTTGCAATTGTTTCTTCAAAGTGGGCTTATCTCTTGTTGTGCTGTGACCTTTTTTTTCCACCCCTCAGTGCTCTTAGCTACTGGAAACAGCTTCTGATCTTGATTCTGTTCCAGCACAGTCCTTGTTCGGCACGATATTCACTTACGTTGTTTATGCCTTGTCTTACTTTCCACAGGAAGCACATTTTTTCTATAAAAAAAAAAAAAAGAAAGATAGGCTTATCTCTGTCTCCGTGCTCTGCTGCTGCTCTGAGCAGAGAGAGGCACTGCCAGTGCCTTGGCTCCAGCTGGTGCCACAGAGCACAGCTGAAAAAAAACCCACTCCTTTGACAGGCAGCTTCAGCCTGTATTCTCTGAGCACATTTTTGATAACACAGTAAGTAGCAAATGCCAGGGAGCTCAAAGGACTGCACAGTCCCCTGCTTCTTATTTTTAATTGTTTTAACCCCCTGAGCACTGGGGTGTTGCAGCAAACTTGACTTCAAGTACTGTCAGCACCTGTAAATAGATTTGGGAGCTTCCTTAGCAGACTTTGGGTTACAAGGTGCTGTTTGAGTTACAAGGTAACAGTTAAAAGCAAATGTGTGCCCTGTAGAAATACTTTGGATTTTTATGAACCTACTTTCTGGCCTCCTTTTCCTCCCAGATAGTTGCAGAGGTTTGCCAAGGAGCTGAACTTTGAGGCCCATTGTTTTGGAGCAGCCTTGGCTGTGAAACTTGAGTTTCACCTTGTGAGAGTTCCTTTCCAGCCAAGGCTGTGTCTGGATTAGGGCTCTTGATTTCACTCAGCAGGTTTGAGCTGCAAGCAGGCATTTGAAGGCTTCTGGGCTTTTCATTTGATGGCAGGGCTTTGTCCTAGGAGTAGGAGGGAACATTGGTCCCATTTCATGTTAAAAAGGGGAACTGTTTGTTTGGTTGGGTTTTTTTAACCCTGAAAGGTGTTTTCAAAATTTTTCTTCTTCATGGAACTTTGAAAATTCTGCTTCCCAGTAAAAACCAGCCTGTTTGTCCCAGGGTGATGGGATTTTATCTCTCTGAAGCTGTAGATGCTACAATGACAAGAACCTCCTGAATGTTCCACTGCCTGATTATAAAATGGTCAAACATTCTCATAGTCTTTCCACTTCTAAGTGATTAACATTTTTCTTCCCTAAATAAAAGATGTGCAGTTTCATTTTCTGTTACGTAAAAGCAGCAACTTTACTTTCAGATTTTTTAAACCTTGTTTCCAGTGAATTCGAAGGTTGTTGTAAAGAACTTGGCAGCTTATTTAGAGGTTCTTTTTTCATAAATCATAACTGATGTATAACAATTGGAAAAGTGAAGTTACAAGTATACAGTATAGACTTTAACTTCCTCTGTGTAGCTGTCAAAAATGTAAAAATATTGTCCTTTCTTGAAAGTATCTTGAGACAGGGGAAACTTCTGTGTTTTCAGTCTACTGTGCGTTCCATAATTACCGAAAAATAAGAGATCACCTCTCCTAAATGACAGTATCTAGGATTAATTCCTTGCAGACTCTTCATTTTAACTGTTTTTGAGGTAGCAAAGTGAAATCAGAAGGAAGTAATGTGGGTTTTCTTCCTTCCCTTGCACACAGGGGACACACTCTACTACCGGTTCACCTCTGACATGAGTAACACTGAGTGGGGATACAAGTTTACAGTGACAGTAGGTCATCTGGGAAGGTTTCAGACAGGTAAGTGCTGCTCAGAATGGACTGAAAAGGGCCTTTTTTTGTCACTTTGCTGAGCTTTGAGAGACTTGTGGTTATGGCTTTTTCTTGGCGTGGAACTTGCTTTTGATGTCTTGGAAATAACATTAGTTCTGGTCAAGTTGAAGCTCGACTGATGTCTCTTACTGGCTGTGACTTTGTTATAAATACAAAATCTTCACAGAGATTCGGAGACTGCAATTATAACAATGTAGTTTGGATTCAAAATCTCATTATAATTACACACAGGATTTAGTAAACGCTCCAAGATGCCATAATTGAAAGCAGAAATTATTGTAACTGTGTTTTTAAGAGTAGTTATCCATTCAAATAGGTTGGTTCTGGATCTAATTTCTAGATATAGCATGAAAGGTTTTGTTAGTTTATTTTAGAGTTTAAATATTTTCAGTTAAATGGGGGCTGGGGGATAATTTGCCAGCAGCACAACTCCACTGCATATCCCACAATGGTGAGTGGCCTGTGTTTTGTTTGCCTTGTTTGGGAAAAACCTTTATTTTGGATATGATTCTTCATAATTTTTATCTGAGTTGTGCCTCAGAAGAGAGTTGTAATGTCGGGATGTAAGAAAGAATTATCTCAGATTTTTGTTTGGTATTTTAATTCAGTGTTTCTTCCTTGCCAGAGCAATACTTATATTACAATTACACTGTACGTACACGGTATATGGAGAAGATTCACCGTATGAACTGAATGATTCCCTACAGAAGTAACAGCTGATGGAACTGACTTTTTTTTTTTTTTCCCCCCCAGGGTTTGAAATCCTAAAACAGATGCTGTCTGAGGAAAGGGTAATTCCTCACCTCCCACTGGCCAAAATCTGGGAGTGGCAGGTGGGGGTGGCGTGTCGTCAGACGGGTCACCAGCGTTTGAAGGCCATCCACCTGCTCCTGAAGATAGTGCAGTGCAGCACCCAGGGGTGAGCGACTGCTCTGGGCTGGGCACTTGGAAAAAGTTCTTAGCAAAGGAATTCAAATGTTGTCAGAAAGTTAAAAAAAAAAACAACCCCAAACCATCCTGAAACAGGACAAAGAGAAATTTCAATGAATTTTCTAGAAATTTGTTCTCTTTATGTCAGTCGTAGTGCAGAAGTGAAGCGAGGGTGATGGCCTGACTCTCTGTGAAGTAAATAACTTTTATTATTTTGAGTTGTGCCATTAAGCCTGTAATTGAGTTTTAGAAAGGAGATGTGTCCTAAAGCTTAAGTATATATGGCATGAATATTTCTAGATGCAAGAGCATTTAGCAAAGTGATGTATATGGTTATTTTGTTTTATAATCCTCATTGCAGGAGTACACTCAGCTTCAGATAAGTCATTTAGACATAATCACGCATATGAGGTTTCTCCACCTCACTGCTTGAGAGTGAAATTCTTTGTGCTGAAACACCTGACTGAATTTAGATTTTTAAAATACTTCCTGTGTTTCTTATCCACCTGTCACAAATGTGTGGGTTTGTTCTCTTAATATTGATTTGGTTTTACTTTCCCCCTCCACCTCCCCATTCCCAGAAACAGGCATGGTTTACTCACTATTTCATCACAATTTCATTTAAATTACCTTTTTTTTTTTCTTCAGGGACTGTGACCTCACCTTGTTGAAGCCACTTTGGCAGCTTTTCACCCATATGGAAAACAACTTGTGTCAGGACATGGCCAAGCCTGGAATTCTCCTTCCTCTCCATCGTGCACTGGCAGAACTCTTCTTTGTGACAGAAAACAGAGTTACTGTAAGCAGTTCCTGCATTTGTATCCCTCCCTTCCTCACTGCTGGCAATGACATGTAGTTTAGTGTTACACTAAGTGTAGTTTGCCTTTGTCTTGCCCAAGTCCATCAGAGCTTTAGAAAGATGAAACAACTTCCTCTTGTGGAGTCCGTCATCAAATTCTGATTGAGTGTCATTCTGTTGTCTCACCCATCATGAGGCCTTAAGTAATAGTCATGACTCTTCCTTGTGCTGTTAAGGCCCTAAAGCCACTGAGAGGAATGGTGGTTTTATAATTAATTTAAAGGTGTTTGCATGTGGTTTTCCTTGAGTTGATTTTGAACATTACATATTAACAGTCTTAAGGAGCTGATTTCTGTGGTCACCAGCCATGCTCTGGTCCAGAGCCTTGTGTGTCGTTCTGATGCCTTTGGCTCCTGGGGACTGCTCTAAGGAGCAGCATTTTAATATTAATTAGTAGGATGATATGTGGTAGAAACATTGGTGTTCACTGATTGTTTTCTGGCTGCAGGAGCTTGGATCTCTACAGGAGTATTTGCTTGCCTTAAATACTGAAGATCATCTTCATCGCTGCACAGCACAGGTAGGACTGTACAACCCCACAGTGGGTGGGTTTGTGGTATCTGACAGACAGTGAATGATTTCTCATTGCCCAGTGGAGTTTATAAAATAGATATTAAGGTACTTGGGCCTTACAGGACCTTGACAGGCCTCTGAAATTTGGGAATGAACTGCTCACAAATGCTGTTGTGAGATATTGGGAAGGAATTCTCCCCTGTGAGGGTGGTGAGGCCCTGGCACAGGTTGCCCAGAGAAGCTGTGGCTGCCCCATCCCTGGAAGTGTCCAAGGCCAGGTTGGACAGGGCTTGGAGAAACCTGGGCTAGTGGAAGGTGTCCCTGTCCTTGGCAGGGGATGGAACAAGATGATCTTTCAGGTCCCTTCCAACCCTAACCATTATGGGATTCTGTTTCTGTTTAATTTCCTAAGAGCATTTCTTTGCCATTTTGGATCGAGGAGAATCTTTGAAGTGACTCTGTTTTTCATTCTCTCCTCTAGGCCCTGAAAAACATTGCTGCTATCAGCCTTGCCATTAACTATCCAAACAAATCAACAAGTTTCTGGAATGTTTAATACTGGCTCAGGCCGGAGTGCATGGGATAGAGTAGTTTGTCCATGGGACATTGGAACAAACATCTTTAACTCCGTTCAGGACAAGTTCCTTCAGCTTCAGTGTATGAGCACTCTGCAGCCTTCCTTCCTTCCACCTTGATGTAGAATTTGTACCAGTAACATGCACTTGGATGAAAAAGCACATCCTGAAGTAACTCACGCGTCGCCTACAGTTATGTATGCACATATTGTAGCATGTTAGATACACAGAACAATAGTGGGGCTTATTCCCAGGAGCTAAAGGAAAGAAGGGAGCTCAAGGATGAGAACGGAAGGGCCCCTGCCTTGGTGTCTTCTGCTCCCCAGGGAAACTTGATGGATGGAACGTGACAGCTTCCGAAAGCACTGCTGAACCCGGAGTGATCCCTCAGCATCTCCTGCACAGCTTTGAAAGGAAACAGGCAAACAGAGTCCGGTGGGCTCTGCAGAAATGGGCCGTGCTTGAATTCTGTCATGTTTGCTTTTGCTTTGGAGGCTCCTACCCAAGGAAGAGAACTTTCATTCTTACTGAAATATAGGGTGTGAAACAAATTCTGGGTGACTTGCGAAGCAGTTCAAGGATTTAAGTTTCAGAGCATCCTTGTGCAAGGGCTTAATGGTTCTGCTGTTCTTTGATTCATTCACCTGGATCTCACCTTTTCTTACCTTGATTTGTCTCCAGTGTGTTATCCCAAATAGCCCATTATTGTAGTGCAGAGAGCAAAGGCTGCCCCCCAGTCTCAAGGTGATGTGAAGAACTGAGGAACTTACACCATCACTTCTTGACAAGAAATTATTCACCAGGCTTTTTTTCTTTTCATTATTTCAGTACCAGTGGCTTGGGAGGTCCTTGGCAATGTTGGGAACCAGACTCCCAGCACTCAGGGTGGGGTTAATGATAAATCCAGGCTTATCTTACAGAGCAATAACCACATTCCTCTTGGGGAACGTGGAATGAATTGCAGACCTTCTATGCTGAAATAAATTGGCTTTCTTCCTGCACAACTACATTGGTTATTCCCTTCCCAAAGAGTTAAAAAGAGCACAGAAGGATTTGGGGGTGTTACTTTGTGTACCATAGCACACTGTGTAGAGCTGGTCTTGTCAAATATAAATGCAGAGAATTTTTAATTCTAATTATTTTCTTCTTCCCCTTTTTCACCCCAACATTAGACTAGGGGGGAAAAGGCAGCCAAAAGCTCTAGTAGTAAGTGAGTGCAAGCTGTGTAAAGGCAGTGGGGGATGTGTTTATTGACCCTGCTTGTCCAGGAGGTGAGTGGTGCCCAGATACCACTGTGCAACACGCACAGGAGCCCAGCTCTGGGGGGTGTCCTCTGAATTGATGGGCTTATCAGCTGGGGCTGGAATTTTAAGGGTGCTCCAGTCTCCCTCTGAGAGGGAAATGTGCAGTAATACATCCCCTGGTTTGGTTTTTGTTGTTTTTATCTTTTTGGATCCTCTAGTGCTGTAGAGTTTTGTTTTGACTTCTGCTCAGCCAGGTGGGTGCACAGCAAGTGCTTCTTCAGGGCATGAGCTTGAATCAGAATGTGATTTTTCTGCCTGAAAGACTTAAAACCGAAACCCACCACGCTGGAGCCTTCAGGAATGGAGCGGCCCTCTTAGCAAATGAGAATGCCAGGATTCAGGAAAAATCCATTTGTCGGACACTGAAAGGAAGCAGAGAGATCCAGCTCTGACCCCCCTCCTGGAGCATCCTGTGGTTGATTTCCTTAAAGAGTTCCCAGTGGGAAGGGAATTGTCCAAGTCGTGTATCTTGAACGCACAGATCCCTGGGGAACCAACTGCTCCGCTCCTTGTCAGGCACGAAGACGTTGCTCCACCAAAACGAGACGTTCCTAAGCCCGTGGCAGGGACTTGTATCCGTGGGGCAGGTGAGCCTTTGGAAGTGGCTTTTGTGGAGCAGTGGGACTTCGTAGTCACCGCCCCCTGGGAACCCGTGGCTGAGGAATCACAGATCTGCAGCGGGCTGGAGTGCTGGGGCAGCTGCTCTGCTCTGCCTGCTCAGCCAGAGAAGGCTCTTCCTTTTTTCACATCAGGGATGCCGACTGTAAATAAACCCTGCACAGAGCCTGTCACGCCTCGATCATAGTCACCTTTATTTCCGTTGGACTTTTTGCTTTCTGGATGAAGACATGAGGCTGCAAGGGTGACACAGGAGTGGCCAGAGTTCCTTACTGGGCAAACCACTCAACTTACTCTACCAGCAGTAACTGGCCTGTGAGTCAGTTGTCTTGCCCCGGAGGGACTGTCTGGGAACAGTGTCCACTAAAATATAATTTCTACCCACTAGATGGAACTGAAGGACTGTGACCTGAGTTGACACTGAATCTGTTGCTGCCTTACAACTCAAATCATTAATTATGGATTTTTTAACAGACAAGAATCGCTGATTATTTTTTTTTTTTTCCTTCTGGTAGTTCTAAAGAAAGAGGAGTAGAATACCAATAATGAATATTCATGATCAGTCACACTTTGAAAATTATGTAGGAGTTCCAAGTGGATGTGGATGATGCTATTGAATTGTATAAAACTGTCTGGAAAACAGGTATGCTGAAAAAAATGTGCCTAATATAAAAAAAAAAAAAAAAGCTAAAAAAGGTTGTCCTGCCTGAATCACCTATGATGTGTTTAAAACAAACCATATTGTTCCTAATGATACATTTGACTTGCTTTCATTAAACACTTAAAACCGAGAGTTTTATAATTTCTTTTCTTACAGGTTTACTACTTCGCAATTTTTATCAGTTGTTTGAAATATATCAGACCTTTAGATGATTTATTCCTATTCAGTTCAACATGTAAAAAGAAAGCTACAGATGTGGGTAAAATATGCAAATGAAGAGAAATATATTGTAAAAATTCTATAAAAACAAGAGAGTTCAACCCTGTGTCTGTTTTTTGTTTGCTTCTCTCTTCTGCTTGCTGAATGTTTGATGCTGGGCTTTGCGGTGAGATCCAGGCTTTTTCCTATGAATCCTCATTTTCCGTGCCTGTAAGCAAACTGCTTGTCCTCATGTGGTTGGTAAATATCTGATCCTGAGCTATGCAGACTTCTGGAGTCACCTCCTAAATTCCAGCCCTGCTGTTTACATTCCGGTGGCCTTGCCCTAAAAATTCGGTTTTCCCATGGATCTCCATTGGTTTCAGTGCTTGTGTGTGTTTACTTTCAGACCCGAAATGCACATCTGGGGGCCCAGATGTCTCATGGAAAGCTGAGATTTCTCTTGGTGGGTCTTGATTCTAATTAGTGATGTTTATCAGTGTAGGGTCGTGCCTACCTGGTCCAGTGGGTTTAGTTGAAAAGGTTGTTTACCTCGGGTTGGGCTGGAGGAAAAGGCTGTTCAGAGTGAGGAAGTCAACATCTTTCTGTATTTGCCTAAAGCTGCAGGTTGTTTCCTTGGAGAACAGTCTAATTAGGTAATTTTATTAAACACAAACAAATACCGTGATTGCGAAGCTTGTGGAAGAGTGAGGAGCCTTCCCTGAGACAAGGTTTGAGGTTTCAGCTGATAAACCTCAAACAAATCCAGTTGAGTTGCTCTGAAATTCAGGGTGGTGCCAGGCACTGCAGTATGGCAGAGGGCACAACTGTAACATTATGGATCTGGTTTTCAGGTCAAGTTTGTTAGAACTTTTTCTTTCAAGAGATCAGAATTAGGCTGCAGGCTACTTTAGAGGTGGGTGACTTTCTAAAATCTGCTTTTAGGGGAAGGCTGAGCTGTGTTTAAAACAGAACTGGCCCAATCCCTGAGTTTCCAGAGCCTGTCTCAGATTTGGTGTTCTCAGTAGGCCTTGCACCTTTGCAAACACAAGGACAAGACCTGCCCTTTGGTACCATTTTAAATCTGGAATGACCATCCTCAAATCCGGGGGTTGCCCTGCTGTAAAACCTGGGCAGGGTGGAGCAGAGCAAAGCCCAACACTCCCATTCAGTCCTTTCCCTTTTAAATGATGAATCGCCCGGGGGGGAGTTGTGTTGGGAGTCTGCTGGGGAGGCCACCAGCTCTTTTCGGGGGCCAAAACCCAACCCCAACCATGGGAGCCTCTAAAACCGTGACCTGGCCTTTAGGTAGAGCTCCAGAATGTTGGAAAACACAATATATGTAAAGAGAATGGTTTTCAACAGTGGGAGGTCAGGCTGGGTAATAACTGGAACAAAGAATCTGTGTTGGTAAAATGGCTTGGAAAAACAGGAACTGTGCTGGGATTTGTAGGGGGAAACCAAAATCTGGCCCATCTCACCTCTGAATTTAAAGCGAAGAAGTCAATTCCTATTCAAGTGAATACAAGAAATCCACTGTGAATAAGGAAGGAATTAAGTAAGAGATGAAGGAAGTCAGATTAAAGCTCATTCTTTCCATGATGGTCAGGTCTAATTTAATCAGGTCTGTTCTGCAGTAAAATCTTTCCTGGTTTTTACCTAAGAAAGAACAAATAATAAAAAGCTGCTACCCAGCTCCAGGTTACAGTGTTGAGGAGCTCATACATGGACATGCAGAAATAAAAACACAAAAAACCCCCAAAACTTTATTTCCTCCAATTGGAAACATCAACAGGCATTCCTGATAAAAAGGTGGAAATCTCAGGCAGTTTTGCAGGGCCCCTCAGCATTTAGAGATTCATTCTTTTTATATATAAGGGCTAGGAATGTTTGGGTTTAGGAGCATGGGGAGAAGTGGAGAAGGGATAACTGGACTGTCTTGGAGACAGAGTCCACCCAAGCATTGGGCAGTTGGATGGGGAGTTTCTCCCACTAAAGCTTTATGGACAGCTGTGCTTAATTTTTTTAAGCTGGTTTTTTTTCCTTCCATCCCCCACTTTACTGTCTGACTTTCCACCACCTTACTGCACAAATCTTACTGCATTTGTGGTATTTTTTCCTTAACGTTTGCAGTGCAGATAACAAATATTTAAACCTGCGATGCATGGGGGGAAAAAAAAATAAATCAGCTTTACGAAAACTGAAGAAACGTGACTGGAGGAGTCTGCAAATATTTGTCAGCGGTATTTTCTCTCGCAGGCTCGTTTCCAAAACACTTGGTTGGCATCAGCACATGTGGTGGCTCCAAGCCATTTCCATTACCTGCACGTCCTCAGGAGTCAGTGCTGGGAGAGATGCTCCATTCCACAGGTTGGTGTTGGCCGTGCCATGCAGAGAATCCTTCTCCTCCCTGTAAAACACATCCAAAAACAACCCTTGGCAGCTCTCAGGTGATGTTTGGGCTCTTCCAGGAGGTGCTGGTGAGGTCAGTGCTGAACATCCCACCTTTGTTCTACTTTGTGTCCACTCTCTGACACACTGAAGGCTTTTCAGTTCTTTAGAATGAGTCCTTCCCCTGGCACAGGTTGCCCAGAGGAGCTGTGGCTGCCCAAGCCCTGGAAGTGCCCAAGGCCAGGTTGGACAGGGCTTGGAGCAACCTGGGCTAGTGGAAGGTGTCCCTGCCCATGGCAGGGGGTGGAATGAGATGAGCTTTAAGGTCCCTTCCCCCCCAGATCATTGCAGAATTCTCTGATCTTTGACACCTCCGTGGAGGTGGGTCGGTGCCTCAGCTCTCACCTCCTGCCTTTCAGGCACCCAAAGGTTTTAACCTCCTCAACCACATAAAACTCCTAAGAGCCAACAAAACATCTGAGGAATCCCAGGAAATGCTTCCCCTTATGAGTTCCTATTTTCTAATCAGTAAAACCACCCTCTACAGATTTTTTTCTCTCTCCAATAGGTCCCATCCTATGGTGTGGCACCTACAGTAGCACTTCAGTATGTGGTTAGACATTTACTGGGACTTCAGTTCATCACTGTACTTATCTTAGACCAAATTAAACATGGAATTAAGGTGTAATCGTAAGCACATCTAGTTCAGCATGGAAAGGTGGGCTTTAAATTGGTTTTGTTGCCTTGGAGCCTAAACAGACCACGCTGTTGATGGGAAGCACGTAAATTGTACAGCTTTCCCTTGCATCCAGCAGTATCTGCACAGGCACAAAACAAAAAGATGAATTCTTGAGTCAGGAGAAGTGTTGAGTCAGGAGACCTTTATTCTCATCATCTTGCTTGAGAACAAGTCATGTCTGCGTTTCTTACCCTTCTCCTCTACATCAACCACCCACAGAAAGCTCATTAATCAAAAATGTCAATGGTTTCACAGAAATCCCCCCCCTCCCCTCACCCTTTGGGGTTTATGTTCTTCTGAGTTGGGCTCTTTTCTCCCCACCAATAGTATTTTTCTTTTTTCTTTCTTTCTTTTTTCTATTTTTTTTCTTTCTTTTTCCTTTTCTTTTTCTTTTTAATGTTTTGTTCCTTCACACTGTGTTAATATTTAAGGAGAAAAGAGTGTTTCATCCTCCGTGGGGTCAGTTTTGGACATCATTTGGGGTTTTTTTTTCCTCCACTCGTTC
This sequence comes from Oxyruncus cristatus, assembly GCA_013399855.1. NCBI lineage: Eukaryota > Metazoa > Chordata > Aves > Passeriformes > Cotingidae > Oxyruncus > Oxyruncus cristatus. Next base: position 684,291 of record VXAY01001307.1, on the reverse strand, counting down.
TCCGGTTTCAAAACGCACCGTGATGTGTTTGATCTTTTGGCACCTTCTTTTCTGCAGAAGATGCCTCAGCCTCTCCAGAGCTGCTGGCACCTGGGAGGGCGTGCTCTGTGCTCAGCACCCTCCCCAGCTCCCTCTCCCTGCCCTTCCTCCTGCCTTTTCCTTTGCTTGAAGGAGTCAAACCTGCGGAGGCAGGACCTGGGGAGCTGAAAATAGTTGTTTTATTTACCAGGAACTCAAAGGCTCTCCGTGAGCAAAGCAAATCCCTCCTGAATTTTGTACTAATAATGCTTAGCACCAGCAGAGCTGCTGCTGAGAGGTTATAGCTTCTCTTTAATTAAGCCCACGCGAGTTGAGGGAGGATATCCATGGATGAGGAGTGTGTGGACTGATGTCCGGGAGGTCCCACTGCCTGTCCTCCATCCTTGCTGTAGGAATTAGATGCTGCTCTGCTCCACGAGGCCTCCTCCCATCCAAAACCAGTGTTAGAAGGGCACAAGAAAGATGCCTTCAGTTCCTGCTGGGTTTTCCCTGCTTTTTTCCCAACACTTTACTGCAGGGCAGCTGCAGAGTGGGAGCCATCGGTGCCCTCGCCTGCCACAGGGTGAGCGGCTGCTGCTCTCACAGCAACAAAATCCCATTTCCTTCCCAGCTCGTTGCTTCCACCACTCCCCTCGCCCTCGCCAGGCAGCCGAGATTCCCAGCTGGGAACGGCGTGTCCTGCCGCGGGCACCGGGAAGCGCCTGTTCTTGGCATCCAGCCCTGCCGGGGCTCTCGCCCCCGGAGCGGCTGCCGGCTCTGCCCGGCTCTGTCTGTCTCTGCCCGGCTCTGTCCGGCTCTGCCCGGCTCTGTCTGTCTCTGTCTGGCCCTGCCCGGCCCTGCCCGGCGCTGCCCGAGCTGCCCACGGAGCGCCGAGCGGGGAGCGGGGTCCTGCCCGGCTGCCGGGGGTCCGCAGGTGCTCCAGCTCCCCTGGCCGAGAGCAGCTCTGCAGCTTCTCGGAGTTGCAAATCCCGTGTGTGACACAGCGGCGACAGCTCTGCCTTTTACTCCTGGGCTCCGGAGCAAGAGGAGCTTGCCTTCCCCGGGGGCGAGTCCTGCTCTCTCCCACAAGGCAGCACACTTACCCCTCACCTCCGCACCCCACGGCAGGCCTGACCTCTCCTGGGCTTGTGTCCAGTTTGTTCCCTCCTCGGGAAGTGGCTCCTGCACACGAGTGACCCACCGGCCCTTTACTGCCCTGATGGACACAGCCACGATGTCACCGTGGGCTCTCAGTGCCACCGTGGGCTGTCAGTGCCACCGTGGGCTGCCAGTGCTGGTGGCCCATCGTCTTCCCAAGGCAGCCTCCGGCTTTTTTTCCTTTTGAGACTGTTCCTCCTTGACCTTGAGGTCATGCTGATCTGTGGCTTTAATTACAAACTCGTCCTTTGGGTGAGTTAAACCAGACAATTGCAGCTCGGCCCCAGCCGGTGGGAGGTTCACGGCAGGATTCAGGAGCCCTCACCTGGAGCAAAACTTGATCTCGGTGTGAATTTGTCTGGACAAAGGCTGGTGTTTGTGTCCCACCACCCATCCCACACGGGCATCCCGAGCCTGGCTCTGCCCTCTGAGCTTCTCCTCTGGTGGCACAGCCAAACTCCTGGCTCAGATGTGCCTCTTCTGGCTGCGTCAGATCTCCCAGGGGGATTTGGCTGTGCCAGAGCCCCCCTTTCTGCAGGGGGTGTAGAAGAAACAAGGCAAGACAGGAGGCTGGGGCTGTTTGGGGATGCTGCACCCCCGGAGACCTGTGACGGGTGTTGGTTTGACCTGCTGCTGCTCATGGCTTTGCTTTGGGTGCTGCCAGCAGGGCTCTTGGAGCAGGGTTTTGCCTCTCCCATTGCAGGTGCCTGGGATGGGAGCAAGTGAACCTCGAGGGCATGTCCAGCTAAAGCACTGGGCAGGGCACCAGCCTTTGGAGGTCTCTACAAGCCAGGGAGCACCAGCCACAGGCTGCAGCTGCAACAGGTGACACTGGAAGAGCAGCATCTGGCAAGCAGGGCCGGGTGATCCCCAAAATAAACCATCCCTTCGGGGTTCCTGCAGTGGAGCCGAGACCCTGCCCTGCTGCTGGGAGTGACGGAGCAGCGCCGAGCACAACCAGCCACGTCCATGAACCCCCAGCCCAGCTCCAGCCCCGGGGGATGCCGGAGGGGGCAGGTTTGTGCTCAGTGCAGGTCCCCCTGCCCTGATTTTTCAGCAGTTGCCTCCGGCGGCCACGATCCAGCCCCGGCGCCTTCCCGGGAAACCCTGCCAGCCCATAAACCCCTTTCAATCTCTCAAGAAGGTCCTTTGTGCAGCCTTTTGTCAACAGGGCCTGTCCCATTGCTATAGCTACGGCCCCTTTGCTGCCGGACACACCTGTTTGTTTTTCCAGCTCCTTTCTGTTGCCGTCACATTTCTCTGCCACCTAAACAAAAATACTGAGAAAAGCCCTGCCCTGGTCCTGCGCCCTCCTCGCCCTTCCCGGGTAAGGAAACTCCTTGCTCCCCTGGGATCGGTTTTCTGCAGGCAGTGGCCCCAAACCAGCCTGCTCAGCCCCTCCCCACAGCTTTGTTTGCTGGTTTTTACCCTTAAAATCACTGTGTTCGTTCGTGGTGGGGCAGAGCTGGGGGTGGTGTTGTTTGCAGCCAGATTCCTTGGGAAGGGTCAGGAGTGGTGATGTCCCCACGGCCCACCAGCAGGAATTCGGCAGATACACCACAGGGTTTTTGCATTGAATATTTCCCCCCTGGTGCAAAAAAACTCCCCAAAATTTTGGACGTCGACCTCATGTGTCCACTCGGGCAGCTGGAACTGCCCCAGCCCCGGGTTCAGCACAGTGTGGAGGCTTTTGCCCCGTAGGACCCTGTGCTTTCCCTGGCGCCAGGAGCCTTCCCAGGGGTTTGCATTGCCTTTCAGGGAGACTTAAAGAAGGAAAACACTCCACATTCACGAGGTGTGGCCGCTGTGTGCCCAGAGAAAAACATCCAGTGGTGGAAACCATCCCGGGGGAATCACCCTTCATTCGCGAGGTGTTTCTCCTGCCCCAGCCTGGGTTTCAACAAAAAAGTGAGGCAAAAGAGGCTTGTCATGATCTTTATCAGGGCGACTCGACCACAGGGATCCTGGTTTTCCTTTCCCATGTTTCATTCTTCCCCTTCCAGCTGTCGTCCCTGGCACTGGGGCCATGGGATCCACTGTTTGGGCACGGCCGAGCTGCCAGTCTCTGCCTCCCTGCTCCCTGCATCCAACCTCGGCGCGGCTGAGTCACGCTCTCCGCTGCCGGGTGACTCACCGGGATCGCCGGGAGATCTCCGGAGAACCTCCGGAGCCAGGAAGAGAAATCCACCCCCGGGCTGCAAAGTTTAATCCCGCCGTGCCGGAGTTCCAGCGCTTCCCCCTGGGACCCGAAGTGACGCTGAAATCCAGGAGCAGGGAAATGCCTCGGGATGCAGAGCCCCAGCTGGACATGGAGACGTGATGGTCCTGGTGACAAGGATGGGCTGAGGCAGGGAGCAGGTTGCCAGGATTTGGCCCTACTTTTGTGCAAGCTGGCAACGAAATAATCAACCCAAACCTCTGTATTTTCACCCAAACGTCACTGCTGTTTGCTGTCCTGCAGCTTTGGCGTCGCTTCTAAATATTGAACGTGATGGAAATCGTATTTTTGATTAACGGGATGTACTTGGTGTGTGTGTGGGGGGGGTGTGCTATCATTCTAAAAAGCAAAGAAATGACCTTTAATGCTCTTAATTACACAAGGCTGGGTTTGGCAATGCCAGTAAAATCTTGCACCTCATCCCCCCCGCAGCAGGAGCTGACCCTGGCAGCTGTAACACAGTGGCTTGCCTGAAGTTGCAGATATTTAGGATCTGCTCTGACACGAGCCATGTCCCTGGTTCCAGCCCCGCGGGGACTCGCTGCCGCGGGTTCGTGGCGATGCTGCACATCTGGAGCACGGGCACATCTGTGCAGCTGCTCCGAGGGGGGACAGAGTGTGCGAGCAGGAAGGGCAGGAGAGCAGCTGGAGAGTTTTTAGGGATGTCCCAGCCCTCCCGCTGCTCCTCACCCCGCCGGGCAGACAAAACCAAGCTGCTGTTGGGTGGAAAACGAGCTCCTCCGGAGGGAGTCGGTCACGCTCGGCTGGACGTGCCTGCAAACCAGGGAGGCGGCTGCTCCTGCCCCACGCTCCCATTTGTCTTGGAGAAAAAACATCCAGTTTGGATATTTAAGATTTCCAGCAATGGAAAATTCGCAGCAGCCGCGGGCTGGGGAGCCAGGCGCTAACTGGGGGAACTTGTAGGAAGAGCGTCCCTCCAGCTCTTTTCCATTGGAAAATCCAAAAGCTTTCTCCAACTTGTTGATTCCTCGTAAAAACTACAGCAAAACATGCTGGGTGGGGAAGCAGGGGTGAGGGAAGATCCTGACAGTGTTGGAGCAGCCCTTTTCACTCCGTCAGGGCAAATATTTACATTTTTTTGCTGTAAAGTTACTCTTGTTTGGAAATAATTTGTTTTATTTTGCACTCTGTTACCGGCTTTGACAAATCACAAAGAAAACAAAGTGACTTTGCAGAAATACGATGTTTTGGCTAAAGAAGAACAACTTTTTTTTTTTTTTTCCCCGTCCTAATTTTCCCTGGGAACATTGAGATTTTGGGGCCTTTCCCAACTGGGAAGTTTCAGGGCGAGCTCTCGTCCCCCTTTGTCCAGCTGTATCAGAGAACAGCACAATAATTCTTCAAGGGTTAATAAATCTCTTAATAATTTTTTTATTCCATCCTGCACTGCCTGGTTCTCGGGGCTGGAGCCATCTGTGCCCAAACCCACCCATCTGCTGCTCCCGGCATTGCTGGGGTTTATTGAATCAATTAGAAACCATTAATGAACTGCAGGTAGAGATCATGCAAACAACACCTGAAAAGAAAATGTTCTCCTCTTTTTACAAAAGCGTCTCTGGCTGGGTGAGCACAGGTGTGTTTTCTCCCTGTCCAGAGGCTGGAATGTCCCTCCAGGTGTGTGAATCCCTGCAGGTGTTGTCCCTGCACTGGGAAGGGTGGAGCGGTTCAGGTAGTTGGTGCTGGGGGTAGAATCACAGCTAATGGGGCCAGGTGGGGGCTGTGGGGTCACATCCCTGCCCGCAGTGGGGATGTGTGCCATGTCATATGTCTCATGGAGCAACGGATGATAGGGGAGGGATGGGAGAGGTCCCGGGAAGGCTGCGGGCTCAGAAGCGGCTCTTAATCAACCACGTGACATCCCATCATGGCAAAATCCAGGCTTGGCTTGGGGTTTTCCTTTGGGAATTGGATTTGAGACCTCCTGAAGCATTACTGTCCTGTGTCCCGTCCCCCCCCCTGCTTCAGGGCTTGCAGCAGGGTGGACAAAAGCACTTTGCATCCCAAAGCTGCTGACCCCACACCTGTCCCCAGGGCTGCAGCTCTAGCGTTGCAAATCTTGCCATCCCTTTCCTGCCCCAAATCTCCCTTGGCTCCTGCATACCCGAACTGCTCCAGCCCTGCCATCTCCCCTGCTGTGATCAGAGCCTGCTGTCATGCATCCCAGCACCCACGGGTGCAGAGAGGCTCCGTCCCTTTCATCCTGCAGAGCTGTTCCCGCTGGGAGCTTTGCTGCGGGGGTCTGGAGAGCAGGGAGCCGTGCCAGCCCCTTCCCAGCAGCATGGAATGCTCAGGAAGAGCCCCCGCTGAGGTGCTGGGCCCTTGCCACAGCAATGAGCACAGCTGGGAGTCACGGCTGGGGGTGCCCCGTGCTCTCCAAGGCTGCCCAGATCCCGAGGAAGCTCCTTGGCTGCACACCCTGGCTGGAGGATTCCCCTGTCCCAACCACGGGGAAACTGGTCCCGACAGCAGACCTGGCTCTCAGCTCACCCCTCACCCAGGGCCGGGGGGTTTGTGTGGGGTGCAGGGGGTGGAGTGGGGGACAGGCACCTCTCTGTCCATGAGCTTTCTGCTGGAAAACTTCCCTTTTGGTGACACTGTGCAGCAGGTGGGGGAAGCTAATCCAGGCTTGCAGGTGTAGGCAGTTGGTCCAGGTGTGTGCATCAGGGCTAAGCCCTGCCTAATCAGTCGGGAATGAAAAGGGCCAGGTCCCCCTTTAAAAGCCCTTTGCACAGCCTGGCTGAGCTCTCCCTCTGCTTCCAGCAGGTCCAGCACCCCTTCCCACCCTGCAGCTCCCGTTCCTGCTCTCCTGGTAAGCAGAGGTTGTTGGGATTTTTGGCTGTGCCCCTGCACTGCTGTGGGGCACCCTCATGTCCTGTGGCATGAGCTGGGCACCAGTGCTTGGGGCAGGGACAGGGCCTGCTCCAGCACCCCTTTTCAGCCAGGGCAGAGGCTGGTGGGGGGCACTGGAGTGCCCTGGCAGCGGTGAGGGATCTCGGCTCGGGCAGGGCTGGTTGCTGCTGCCTGTTCCCCGCTCTCCTCTGGCACATCCCCTCGCTCAATCACTTCCTTCCTCCCATCCCATTTTTCCAGTGATGCTTCTGCTGCTGTCTCCTGTCCCAGCAGCTGTTTTGTAGCACCAGCTATTTTGACTGCTCAGTTAACTATTTATCCAGATGGAGCGGGGCTGTTGTCATGAGCCTGGCATGTTTTTTCCATATACAAATTCTGTGTCAGAGCAGAGAGGACAAACCCCTGCTATCTCCGGAGTGTGGGGCGTGTTTGCTCTGGCCACGCTGAGCATCCCCAGCTCCCAGCCCTTCTCCAGCCCCTTCAGATCAAATGTGGGGAGTTTGTCCTCCCCATCCCCGCTCTTACCCTCATCATTGGACCTTGTCCTGGCCCAGCTGCAGCGAGGAACTGGCTGCCTTTATTTTCCTAGCACTTAATCTTAATCAAAGGCAAATCCCAAACACTTTGCAAGCCCAGTGACCTGTGCAGATGTCAACTGCTCTGCCTGGGGGTGCTGTTTGCTACCCTGGGACCCCAATCCCTGGTGGGGATGGAGGGGTGATGTGGCCCCACGGCCATTCTTGACTGTGCCCAAAACTGAGGTGCCACAGGCTCCCCAGCCTCCCATGAGGGAGCTCAAGAAGGTGTTTGTGCATCCTCCCAGGGCCCAAACGCTTTCACTGGGCTTTGGAGCTGGGTCTCTGCAGCCCCTGTGGTGGCACAAACCCTCTGCAGAGCCCAGCACCCAAATGTGCAGCTTTTTTCACCCATTTCTGCTGCTGCATGAAGACTTCTGGCTTACAGCTGCCTTTTGCCCAGCAGGGTGCTGCAATCACCTCTGGAGCCCCCACAGCTCCTTATCTCCCCTGGGGACAAGAAGTGGCTTCACCTGAGCACCTCCCTAACCAAATTCCTTGGGGGATTTTTGTTTCCATCCCATCCTCCAGCTGGACTGAGGATTTCCCCAGGAGCCAAACCCATGGCCTGCAGAGCTGAGGGTGGCTGTACCCCTCCAGTCCCCTGGAACACACCAGAGCCCAGGTTTGGCTGCTCAGCAGCATTTGCATTGAAAATCCCAACTTTGAAATGCAAAAAGTGCCCGGATGCCGCAAAGGCCGTTGCCACAAGGGAGTTTACAGCAAAGCATAAATATTTATCAGAAAAACTGCATTTTCCCTCTGCTCGTGAGTCTCACAGTAGTTACTTCCTTTGTTCCCTACTGGGCTGGGGACGAGCAAGGGCAGCCCCAGCTCATGCTGGGGGGGACGTTTCTCACCATCTCACAGAAAAACTACCTTAAAACTCAGAAAGCCATCCCAAAACTTGCTCCTCCGGCGAAATTCCTTTCCCTTCCAGCTCTTCCCTTTGCGGAGAGCCTGACGTTTCTGAGTGCACTTGCTGCTCGGTGCACGAAAGGAAAGTTGGCAGCAGTCTGGGCTATTGTCACGGCCCCTTATGAAACTCAAGGATTTCGGTTACGTTTCCTCCACGCCGTCCTTATCGAGGTTCTGCATGTTTTTGGCGTTTCTTCACGTGGCTGCAGGGTGCAGAATACTGACAATTCTTCAGTTTCTGATTGCAATAATGTAATTTCCCACTTTATTTTCAAATGGAGTGGCAGAATATTGAGCAATTTGACAGAATAGTGGAAAACTATATTCCTGATGGGGATGAAGACTCTTAAGGTTGCTTCAAATCTGTTACATTGCAAGTGGGATGCATCTTCAAATGATGCCTAAAGAAACATGGAACACTTAGCAAAAACGTCAGAAACAGAGACTAGAATTTTCTTGGTATTTAAGCCAGTCTTCTCTTAATACCATTTCTTTTGTTCTGGTGTCCTGCAGTATAATTTGGTAGTGCATGCTTTCCTGTAGAAGCCTTCATATATACTGAAAGTAAAAACAAACACCTGGCCCCGATGCCTCCAGCCCCCGTGCGAGGGTATTTTCACGGAGATGAAGGTCTCCCAGCACAATTTATTTAGTGAATTCCCTGTTGTTGCTCTTCTCGGGTTGTCAGCCAAGGTTTGCCGAGGGGTTTGAGCTCGTTTGTGGCGATGGTTGGTCGCCGGAGCCTTTGCATCTCGGGGCGCATCCCTGTGTCTGGGAACCCGAACATCGGATCTCCCGCCCGGGCTGGGTGCGTGGTGAGGATGTGCCCACGTGGAGTTGCGTGATGCAGGAGCGAAATCGGGGCAGAGAGGTTTATTTTCAGGCTGCCCCTGCGGGGATGTGCTGCCACCCCAGAGCAGCGCCAGCCAAGCCCCGCGGGCGGCGGCCGCGCCGTGTTTGTGTCAAACACAAGAGCACCCTTGGCCAGCAGCCACTGAGCAGCAGCACGAGGGTGTTCAGCTTCCTCGAGCTGCCTGGCCACGGAGATAAGTGCTGGGGCAGGAAATGTCTCGCTCCGTGCTGGGATAGAGCGAATCTTGGCCCCCCGGCACGAGGGGGGCTGGGGTTGGGAGGGGAAGATCAGCACCCGAGCTCCCCACCACTGGTGGGGATGTCCCTGGGGTTTGTCTCGTGTTTTCCTGTGGGATCCCTTCCTGGGGATGTCCCAGTGTGGGTGTGGTGGGATTGGAGGGTGCAGGAGGCAGGGCAGCACCTGCCAACATCCCCCTCCTATGGCCACGTAACCACCCCGGCTGTGACCCCGCAGGTCACACCACGGCGTGAGCACCCCCTGGTCTGTTCCACATTCACCCCAACAAGAAAAGCTGGGGGTGACAGGGAGGAATGGTTTTAAATGGAAAGAGAATGGATTTAAACGGGATATTGGGAAGAAATGATTCCCTGTGCGGGTGGTGAGGCCCTGGCACAGGTTGCCCAGAGAAGCTGTGGCTGGCCCATCCCTGGAAGTGTCCAAGGCCAGGTTGGACAAGGCTTGGAGCAGCCTGGGATGGTGGAAGGTATTCCTGCCCATGGCAGGGGCATTGGAACAAGTTTTGGATGGAAGGGACCTTAAAGACTGTACAGTCTGTGATTCTATGAGGTCCCCCCATTTCCCGGGGGAATTCTGACCAGATACAGAAACAGGGACCTCTCCATGTGCTCAGTGTCCACAGAACTGCTGTTAGAGCCAATCTGCCTGGGGAAAGGGAGCCTTTTTTTTGAGCTTTGCAGAGGTATTGAGGGATTTCCTAATGCTGGGGTGTAGAAGACTCCTCTGCCCCTGCAGTGCTGCTGTTGGAGCAGGACACTGCACCCTCCCTTGGGCTGGCCTTGGGAGCCACATCCAGCGCAGCTGCCACTGAGGGTTGTGGTGGGCTGTGCTTTGCCAACAGCTCCGTGCCTGGTGCACGAGGAAGATCCTAATCTGGCTCAAAAAAAAAAAAAAAGCAAACCAGCCCAAAGTTATCTCCACAAGCCAAGCCTGGAAATGCAGGGAGAATTCCCGCACCCTCTGCCAACAGCGCCTGCCCTCCTCCTTGCCGGGGATAATTGCTCCGTCTACCAACAAGCTGCTCCTGGCAGTGCTTGGCTGGGACATGGTGTCCCAGGGACCGCCTGCTTTCCTGGGGCTGTGAGCACTGGAACAGCCTCCAGGCATTTGCTCGCTGCCGTTTTCACGGGATTTACTTCCAGAGAGGGGCAGGCAGGGAGTGGGATGAAACGGTCACTGGGGCTGGAGGCTGCTAGATGGTTTGCAAAATAATAGCTCTTAATAGGACACCCTAATATTCCATAGGATCCTAGTATCCCGGGCTGGAAGGAATCTCAGAGATCATCTGGTCCAACCTTTCTTGGCGAAAGCGTGGTCTAGACAAGATGGCCCAGCACCACATCCAGCCAAATCTTGAGAGCCCAATGTTGGGGAAACCACCACTTCCCTGGGGAGATTATTCCTATGGCTGATTGTTCTCACCGCGAAAAATTTTCCTCCTGTGTCCAGTTGGAACCTCCCCAGGAATAACCTGTACCCAGGGCAGGGTGTGATTTTTTTTTTTTCCTAAAGGGTTCTTGCACACAAGCTTTTCCTGGAGGCAGAGGGGGGAAAAAAAATAATCAGATAAAAAAATTAAAGTAATTGGAGTAATAATATGGGGGTGCACATAGGGCTGGGCATCAGTGAGCCCAGCATGCTCCCAACAGCAGCTCTGCATCCTCTTTTTTCTTTTTTTTTTTTAAATGTGGGAGAGAGCAATGGTTTGGCTCAGCACAGCCAGAATGATTCCAGTTGTGCCTGGGGTTGGATCCGTGGTGAGCTCCGGGAGAGGGACCTGACTCAACCAGTCACTAGCAGGTCGTTTAGGAGTTTTATTTCTTTATTGGTGATTAATGGCAGTGTTTCGTTTCTAATGGAAGGAAATGGGGAGGAAATGGTTTCTTGCCTTCATTTGTCAGGGGTTTGTTTAAACGGGCGCTTGCGTTCCCTGGAAATAGGTCACGGCTGTGTATTTTCAGGGGCAAGAAGCTGGTCGGGCTGAGGCTGGATGTCAGAATTTTGGATGATGGAGCACTCCAGGTTTTCCTGTGCAAGGCTGTTCCCCCCTGCCTTCCCCATCCCCATCCTCTCGGCCCCGCGCCAGGGACGCCCCGTGTCCCGCTGCCGGTGGACAGAGCGAGAGGGTTTGCAATTCCCAGCTGGAGCAGCCCTGGCAGAGGCCCTGTGCTCCCCCCTGCATGGGGGACCAGCGATTAATTAGGTGGAAATTAATTTTCCTGGCAAGGAGGGTGCAGCACCTCGGGGAGCTCTGTGCCCCCCCCGAGGGGTTTTGGAGCTGGTAGTCACAGAATCACAGATTCATAGAATTGTGCAGGTTGTAAAAGCCCTGCAGGATCGAGTCCAACCGTTCCCCCAGCACTGCCAGGCTCACAACTTCTGTCCCCAAGTGGCACATCCGCCCAGCTTTTAAATCCCTCCAGGGATGGGGACTCCACCACTGCCCTGGGCAGTCTGAACCAGTGCCTGAACACCCTTTCTGGGAACAAACCTTCCCTAAAATCCAACCTAAACCCAGCCCTCACTGATGCCCTGACTTTGTGGCTGGTCTGGCACTGGGAGAGATTTTTAGGGGTAAATGAGGATGTCTGGCATTTTATAAATGTCATTTTCTGGTCGTTCTGTGCATTGAGGTTGAGATGATTCCGTGAGTTCAGAGCTTGGGGCTGGGGCACAGCACACCCACGGCATTGGGTTCCTTGGGGCTTCCCAAACCCCACGGCAGACACAGTGCTTTGAGGTCCTGGAGACCTACAGGAGCTAAAAGCATTACTGATAACTGAGCTCTGAGCCATTTAAAAATGCACTTGAGCACCGGGAGGACTCAGCCTTGGGGAAGTTACTCATCTTCCTCTTCATCTGAAATGACACCACTCCTGGTGGCTGTCCTTTGCCAGCACTGCCGTGCGCTCCCAGCCCGGCCAGGCAGCCCGAGCCCAAAAACCCTGGCAACAATGACATTGTTCTCTATATTTGCATCACTGAGGGCTGAGCAGAAGCGATGACACACCGTGGAGCTGGCAGTGAAGCCAGCACTGATGCCATCTGCAGAGAGCCGCCTCCTCACTGGCTTCACAGCACATTTTCTCGACTGTTTGGTTTGTGCTGCTCCAGGGCCGGAGTTCAGGGTGCTCGTGGTGGGCACCAGGGAGCCCGGGGTGGCCCCAAACCGGGGGATGCTCTTTGCATCTCACCAGGCCTGGGTGCAGAGATGTCACATCTTCCTTGGCGCACACTGTGTGCACAGGCTCCTTCCAGACATCCCACCCTCCCCAGGAGCAGTTCCAGCAGCAAATGTTCTTGTGATTTTTTTTTTTTTTTCAGGTTTTTTTTTTTAAATCTTTTTATCACAGGCTGCTTTTGATGTGGGAGACAAGGGCTCAGCTCTGCTCCATCTTCAGAGGGATGCAGCTCGGTGGCTTGCAAACCCTCTTAGTCTTTGTGCACCTGTGGGCGCTTGTGTTTTAAAGGTCGACTTGGTTCTCTGTGTTTTACTCAGAGTGCACTTGGGGACTCGTGAGCTTGTGTGATCGGGTTGGCTGAGGGGAGAGAGCTTCTGGCTTCACAGGGAGGCTGGAAAACAGGCACGTGTCATTTCACAGAGTGGGATGGAGGAAGCCAAATCCTGCAGTCACCTCCCACCAGTCCCAGGAGACACCCTGCATTGTCCTTCCTCCAGAGCTGTGAGTTTGGGCCTTAGAGCAACGATTTTATTTATTTATTTATTTATTTTTTAAAATGAATGATGGATTCTAAATGTATGAATTCTGGGTTTTATATTTGGAGAGCACTTGTGCACGTCTGCAGCTCGAAACTTGGAGTGTAAAAGTAACGTAAGAGCCAAGATTGGTGTGAGAGATTCCAGGAGAAGAGGCAGGCACTCCACACACTCAATCCCATGAAACCGCTCACCCCACCCACAGGGGACACTGTGCAGCTCCAAAACGTTGTGGGGGCTGCATGTGCCATGGGGATCCTGCACTGGTGGCTGTGGGAATGGGGACAGGAACGGCAAAAACCAGCTGGGAATGAACCAGGAGGTCGAGGTCGGCTCTGTTAAACCGCTGGGGTTGTGCTCAGTAGCTGCAACACCGTCGGCAATAGGAGAGCCTGAAAATCACTGACTGCTCCTTGCTGCTGGGAAGGGCAGCTGGGCCAGGCAAGGGGGAATTTCCCTACCTTGTACTTAGTACATGGTGAATACTCGAAGATACTAAAAATAATCCCTGTTAAACCAAACCCATCCTGGCCCTCGGGGCCCTGGAGCAGGCAGCCCTGTGTCCAGGCAGCCCCAAAGGAGCCCATTTTCCTTTGACAGCATTTTTCTCACTCCTCAGTGTGGTCCCGATGCTGGTCGCGCCACTGGCTTGCTTTTCCTGCTTTCCCTCTTTGCGGGTGTGCCCAGCAATAAGAAAAGTGGCTTTGGGAAATGGGTTATCCCAAGGGGCTCCTCTTCTTCCCTTGAGCTGTGGGGTTTATTTTCCTCCTGAGCCCAGCGCGGTGACGGGTTGATGGGCAGCATTTCCCATGGCCACCGCTGGAAGCAGCGGCCGTCCCTGGCCCAGTGACATTCTGAACACCATTGGGATTGGCTTTCCCACCAGGTGTTCAGCATCCTCAGGTTTGGGGTTGAGCAGGAACTGTGGCATCCTGGGGCGATGGAGAAGGTTTTCTCAACAGTGGGTGTCTCTGCCAGCCGGGCTGAGTGTGGGGCTCTGTGTTGACTGGCAGTGGCTGTTGTGCCCCACGAGCGCTGGGCTCAGTTATCACTGCCAGCGTTTTACAAGAGGGTCCTTTTTCCGCTCCCGTGGCGAGGGCGGGAGCCGGGAGAAGCCTCCGTGTCCGTGCCAGGGCTGAGTCACCCTGGTCGTGAGGAAAGGAGTGTGTGTGTGTGTGGGGGGAGGGAATTAAACAGTCAATCATGCTTTCAGCAAGCCTGAAATCATCCGCGATATTTTTATTTTCAGATTCCCGGCTTCGATTTTTGTGGGAAGGTTGTTCCCGACGTCCCGACCGCAGCGACGCCGCGCCGAGGGCAGCCCCGGCGCGCCGGTGCCGGGGGCGGCGGGCGAAGCCTGGCTCCGTCCCACCCATCCCAGAGCTCCCCTCGTCCCTGCCCCACGAACTGGGGGCACGTTTCAGCAGCCGGTTTGCTCTGCAGCCCCTTGGTCACCCAGGGGAAGGAAGGCGCCTTTTCCCCTCGGCCGCCGACTCTTCCCTGTCATCCATGAACAGCCCCAGGGGCTGCAGCACCTCAGAGACCCCCGGGAGCCACCTGCCACGGCAGGGAATGTTGTGCAGATGAGAACTGTTGTTTGGGAAAGCCTGGGAATAGAAGGAGCCTGCCGGGATGGAGCAGCCACACAAGCCCCCTGCGCTTGGGTGAGGAGATCAGAGGAAGCTGCGTCTTCATCGAAAAATACACAAAATAAATAAAAGCAGTTGGGTCATGGTTGGAGAAGGGTGAGATGTGGCATTTCCCCTTAGAGAATCTGTGGCTGCCCCATCACTGCGAGTGTCCAAGGCCAGGTTGGACGGGGCTTGGAGCAAACTGGGCTAGTGGGAAATGTCCCTGCCCATGGCAGGGGGTGGAATGAGATGAGCTTTAAGGTCCCTTCCAACCCAAACCATTCCATGCTTCTAAGATTTCAGGGATGTGTTTTCTCCCAAGCCCTCAGTCCCTGCAGCAATGCAAAGAGGAGAATTTCAACAGGTTGCTTTTTTTTTCTGGGTTGTTTTCTTTACCTTTACCTCCTTAGTCCCTGGTTTCTGGCCACAGGCACAGCCTGAACCCGCCCGGCCCAAGCCCAGCAGGAGCAACTAAAGCAGCTTGATACGGAGGGATACTCAGGCATGATGGCTGAGCTGGGAAACCATCACCAACTCCTCAAGCTGGGGAAAACGAGGCAAAAAATTGGGGGGGGGAGGGGGGGAAAAGCTTTACATCTCCCACAGAGGCCTTTGGTGTGAACAGCCACCAGCGACTCCGAGCTCGGAATCCAAACCGAAACCAACTGAGCAATCGCGCACTTGTTCTTCCCTCGTGGAGCCAAAAAAGCTGTTCCTGTCGGGGGTATGTATTTGCTCTCTGATTAATATGGGAGTTTTTTTTTCTTTATTATTATTATTATTACTATTTTTTCCCAGGGAAGAGAAATGGAGAAGCCGACAGCAGCGTGTGAAGTGTTTGGCGAACAATTCCTTTTGTGTCGCGCGTAGGTAGCGCTCGATGTATTTGCGAGCTATTTATAGCCCGGTGCTTCTACATCTCCCTCCACATAACGTTGCCACGTTTTTTTTTTTTGCAGCCCACCTGCAAAGCACAGGCCACCCTCCCAAGCTGTAAAGGCAGTCGTTACAAAGACCGAAAGCTTTTTTTTTTTTTTTTTTTTTTTTTTTTTTTTTTTTTGTTAANNNNTTTTTTTTTTTTGGTGCAAAACATCTCCCCGTTTTCCAGGGAACCGCTGGAACATGGTTGCACCCAGAGGGATAAGGTGTCCTGGAGCTGCAGGTGTGTGTTCGGTAACTCGTGGCACGTTTTCGGATGGTTTAGAAACTTTTCTTGGTGCCAGCATCAAAGTGAGGTGGTGGTGGCTCGGGCTTCTCCTCTCCCGGCCGAAAAATACAGTAAAAATTTTGGGAAAGGGATCTACACTAAGTAAACCCTCGCAGTCTGACCCCTCCAATTCAAGCCATACTATGGTTCTATGATTTTTATTGTTTTGGATTCCTCCATGTGTTAATCTAGAGCTAAATGTGTCTCTTCAAAGGGGGAAAAAAAAAAAAATCCCATTTTTTTTTTCTTTTCTTTCAGTAGTGTGGGAACACTACTGAATCTTCCTGGGATTTTGGGGGAAAAAAAATGCTGCTGCCTTATATTCCTCTCCTCCCCCAGTAAAACCAGCCCCTTTTATGCGTGGTTGCAAATTTTTTTTTTGATAAAAACAGACCCGTGTTTTCCCAGCTCTCAGCCTGAACTGTCCACCCTGAAGCTGCACAGGAATGTGCTGGCTTACCTTTTTTTATTTTTTTTTTTTTAATTTTTTTTTATTTTTATTTTTTTCCTCTCTCGAGGGCTTCCCTGCCTCAAAGCAGAGGGTTGGTGGAGGTTTATCCGGGTTTCCTTTGTTTGGTGCTCACGAAGGAGAAAGAGGAAGGAAACCCTCCGTGGCCCGGGCTGATGCTCAGTCAAAAATAGCAGGGCTGGGGCTCCCTCCCGGCCTGCCCGAGGGTCACTTCCCTGAGCCCCATCAGTGAAAACACGCCACAAATGGCCCATTTCGGGCACGTTGCTGATGGTTTGGAGACAGGGAAGAGCCCGGAGGAGGGTGGGGTGCTCGTGGCCCTGCTGAGACTCTGGTCAAGGCTGCACATGGGGTTTATTTTCCATTCTGGTGGACGCATCCAGGGTCCCCTCCAGGAGGTCAGGGTGTGACAGCCCTGGTGGGATCTTCACAGCTGGAGAGATGAAGCTGGAACATCCTGACTCCCTTCCTCCACTGCAGGCCAGTGCACGGGGCTCAGCCACCCAGTGGCTTGCAAGTTATTTTTTTTTTCCATTTTTTTTTTTTTTAATTTCAACACTGTAACGTTTTTAAATTCTTTAACTTTTTATTTAAAAAAAATTACATGCTAATTTTTCTCTTTAAGAAGTTTTTAAGCTTTATTTTTAAATTAAGTATTTTAAATTATTTATTTGTTTGTCTGTTTGTTTGTTTTTGTGGGTTTTTTTTTTTATTTGTCCCCGTGCAGCTCAGCTGCTGCCTGAGATCAGGGCACCCCCAGGTCTGACCCTGGTGACTTGCAGGGGCAGATGGTGCAGGGCAGGGCACCAGCTCCAGTGCTGCCTTCAGCACGGCTCAGTGTGGGCAGCCAATCTCCTAGGAAACTGTGGGAAGGACTCACGCAGACAGAAAAACCCCCCTCGTTTCCCCTTTTCCCACCCTTCAGACCCGGGAACCAGCCTCAAAAAGAAATGACGTGGTAAAAACCGGCTCCAGGGAATTATCCCACGGGGCGCGTCGGGTGCCGATGTCCCCTTGGATTCCAAAGAGGCTGCTCAACACCGGGATGGGAATCCTGCTCCTGGTCCCACAGCACCCACCCCTCCACGGGCCCAGGGTGCAGGAGGGAGGAGGGATGGAGCTGCTCTGCACCGCTGGTTTCATCCCCACCTCCCGCGGGCGTTTTTGGCTTCAAAGCCCCCGGGGATGTTTGTCCTCGGTCAGGGGAGATGAGCAGCCGGAGGGAGCCGGTGCCTGGAGCTGTGATATCCTGCAATTCCTGCTTGGTAGGGGAGAGGAAAGGGGCTGTGGGTGAGGAAGAGAGAGGCAATCCCTGGTAATGCTGGTCCAGCACTGAGCGTGCTACCAGCCCTTACCCTCCCCTTGGTGAACATCACATCTCCATGGAGAGCCGGAATCATTCCTTCTGCCTCATTAAAACCACACGTTTTTCCATTTGGGGCTCGTGCTTTTGCTGGAGGGAAATGTGGAGCGAAATTTTGCCCGCAGTGAGAGGGCTGAATTAACTACCTCAAACACCAGCCCAGCCCCAGGTGTGTGTAGGACTCTCCCTGGAGGCTCCTGTTGTGTTATTTGTTTTCGCTGTTTCCGAAACTCCAGCAAAATCCTGGGAATGATGTGCCACAAAGGCAGAGGTTTTTTTTCCAGCAGGCATTTTGCATCAGGGAAAATCCCATCCGAGTGTCAGAGCGAGTGTCACGGTGTTCCCCCTTTGATGGATACTAATGTATTTTCCTGCCTTTGAAAGGGATTGGAATATAGTTTAAAAAAAAATAATAATGGACCAATACAGGTCTGGATTCATAAACAGAGGTTCCTAAGTGTGCTGCTCAGGGAAAATGCCAGGGAGTTTGGAAATACCGTAGGATCTTTGCTCGAATCCAGGTTGGGCAGCCATTCCAGACGATGCACTCAGGAAAGCACCATTTCCAGCTTGGTTGTGGACGGAGCCGTGGAAGGAAAGGCAGCCTCAAAACATGTGCTCTGTAGCTGCTGCTGTAAATGACTGTCATGGGGAATCCTATTTTTTGCAGCCAGTTGCAGTGGGAGCAGAGCTGGAAAACGGGGCAACTGCCCTGTGCGTCCATCACCTCCCACAGAAAAGCCTCATCCAGAGAGACCGTTCCTCTTTATTTTCCCTAGATTTAACATCCCACCTGCCTCGAAATCCTCTGCTGGCCACGTGTTCCCAGGATCTCCATCTCTCTGCAGTCATGGCTCCGGGGGGGGGCTCTGCTGCTTTGCAGCCCCGTGCTGCAAATCCACATCATCCCCTGCATCCTGATGGGATGCATGACAGGGCTGGGGCTTCCCTGCCGCCTGCATTTATGCTCTGAGAAGCCAAATCCCGATGGTAACCACAATCCTACACCGCCTGAAGGTGCCCAGGGCAGCACAGGATGCACAGCCAAGGGTACATCTTTCCAGGAAGGATGGAAACACCGGAGCTCTGGCCCTGAGCTTTGTGGCAGCGAGGATTGATGCTTGAGCCCTCGGGGGGCAGGACTGACCTGCAGCTGCTGAAAGTCCCGGCTGGGGGATTAGAAATAAACCCCCTAAGTCTGGCTCCGAAAGGTCAGCTTGGTGTGTAACATTTAGAAGAGCCTCAAACTGTTATTTCACGAGTATTATTTTTTATTTCGCCGTAGGAAAAGCAAATATCTAAGCTGCCGTGGAGAAAAAAAAAAAAAAAAAAAAAAGCCATTCCGGAGTCTCCCCCGTGGATGGGGATTTGCTGCCTGTGAACCGCGATGTGCAGTGAGAGGAAGCCTGGCAGCGGAACGGCAAATGGCAGTGGCACTGTCACCTCTAATTAATTAATGCCCCCGTGCGTGACAGCCCCGGGGCCAGGGGAGGGTGTTGGAGCAGGACACGGGGCAGCTGCACATCACCCGCCTTGATTTAGGAAGGTGAGAGCTGTTGACAGGAGAGATTTGCACCTCGTGGTGCGGCAT
This sequence comes from Oxyruncus cristatus, assembly GCA_013399855.1. NCBI lineage: Eukaryota > Metazoa > Chordata > Aves > Passeriformes > Cotingidae > Oxyruncus > Oxyruncus cristatus. The sequence continues at coordinate 665,443 of VXAY01001307.1, read as the reverse complement.
TAGCCGCTCTCTTCGGGGTGGTTAACCCGGAATTTGCTCTCCTTGTGCTCACAGCTCCTCTCCCGGGGGCCACCGGTGCGGGTGTGCAGCCGTGGTGAGCTCAGGGGGTGGCAGGGATCCCCAAAAAGCTGTAAAATGCACATCCACGGGCTGGCTCCTGCATCTCTCACCCGCTCCTAACTCCCTTCTGAGATAAACTTGGCCTGAGCGAGGAGAGCAGATGTGGACCCTAAACCACGTTGCCGCAGAAACAAAGAGGATTAAATAGTTGACCGAAAGCCCTGTAGGGTTTTTTTTCCCACCCTTCAAGCCCTAATTGCCGCTGACAGTCCCCTAACCCCGTGGTTTGCCCGCGCTGCGTTATCCATCGGTACTTGGCGTGCCGGAGCCCGGGGCTGGTTACCAGCACGCAGCCTGCTCTCTCAGCCTTTCCAGCAAACATCATTTTTTCCCCATCTCAGAGGAACAAAGTGGAGGCAAAAGATTAATCTTCCATGGACTGCAAAATCCTTGGGGTGAGGAGCGTGGCGTCGGTTCAGCGTCTCTGGCAGCCTCTCTGCTGACTCCGACAGACTCTGGGGCAGCTCCAGCCATCCCTCGCCCCCATCCCGGGAGCACAGCAGCGCAAATCCACAGCTTTCGGGAGAATTATTCCCAATTTCCTTTTGTAGAAACAAGGTCAAAATCAAAACTGGCTGTGGACTTCCCTGCCTTGTACAGCGCTCACTCAGCACTGGCTGGGTCCTGCTCTTCCTCCTGCCCCGCAGCCACGACCGAAAAGCCTCCTCAGCAGCCTGGGAGGTGTTAAACCCTCTCCTTTCTTCTTTTTATGGCCTCTTAAGCTCGTCTACCTCCAAAAATTATTACCGTGGGGGAAGCCAAGGCAAATAAGGAGGTTTGTCCTTGGCGGCAGGGTTGGCCTGCTACTGAAGGGAATCCCCCAGACTCGGGGGGCTGCCAGGGATGGGGCCCCCCTGCCCCCTCCATACCCCCCCAGTCCAGCTTGCTCCAGTGTTTGCAGACCCTTTGCCTGCAATATCGAAGGTGTTTTCACTCCAGTCCATTTTCCCTCACTGACTAATTTACTGCTCCCAGTCACTAATGGTTTTCATTGATTGCTTAATTATAGGTGGGGTGAATGGTGCTGCCTGTTACCAGGGCTGCCAGATGTTCCCTTCGTAACTGTTCTCAATTGCTCCCAACTTTGTCAAACTTTAACCTTTGGAGCTGCTGGAGCGGCTGCTTTGAGGGCAGTTCCCAAGTTTTGGGGATGACCCGTTGTGCTCTGTGTCCCTTGCTGAGAGCACATTATGTTTTAACATTATCACGTCTCATCAATTCTCCCCTGGGCACCTGGTGGAAAATCTCTCTTATGAGGACAGGCTGAGGGAGCTGGGCCTGTTCAGCCTCAAGAAGAGAAGACTGAGAGAGGATCTCACCAATGTCATGAGTACCTGAAGGGGGGATGCCAAGAAGATGGAGCCAGTCTCTTCTCAGTGGTGCCAAGCAACAGGACAAGAGGCAATGGAGAGAAGCTGATGCCCAGGAAGTTCTACCTGAACATGAGGGAGAACTTTCCTGTGCAGCGACCAAGTACTGAACAGACTCGAGAGAGGGTGTGGAATCTCCCTCACTGAAGATATTCCAGAACCGTCTGGACACAATCCTGTGCCATGTGCTCTGGATGACCCTGCTTGAGCAGGGAGGCTGGACCAGATGACCCTCTGTGGTCCCTTTCACGCTGAACCATTCTGGGATTCGGTGAAATGCTCAGCCCTGCGACGCAGGGAGCCCTGGGGCAGACCCTAGCTGAGGGCAGCACTATTGCCCCGGGGGGCTCAGCAGCAGAAACACCACTTTTACCCCCAAAATGCTCATGAGAGACAGATGAATACGACGACAGACCTTGAAGGGAGGCCAGACCACAGGGCTGGGAGCTGTGCTTCCTGCAGGAGGGCCTGGGCTGCAGCTCCAGAGCACCCCTGTGCCTCCCGCGCCGTCAGCTGTGGTGAACCGGAAAAAAAAAAAAAAAAAAAAAAAAAAAAAGAGTTTATCAAATGAAAAAAAATGAACCTGCATTTCCTTCAGGACCTCTGCTCCTTGTGGGAGCTGCAAAACACTTTCTATAAATGAATCTACATGGAAATAAAGAAGCCAGAGCTCCTCCCCGAGATGTCTGCTGTCACTTCCTCGTGCTCGCCGCTGTCTCCGGGTCCTGCTTTGGGGACGTTTCCTTAGAGGTTGGGTTTCTCACCTCCCAGCTGTCTCACCTCCCCCCTCTCAGGTGGAGAGCGCTGCCAGTGGCCATCAGCCACAGGCTTCTTCCAGCAACAGCGGGAAAACTGGAAGTACCTGAAAAGTCAGAAGTTGGTGTTCACATGGGGACAGTCTCTGGGAGCAGGTTTGAGCTGGGCCGTGGAAAAACTGCTGGGTGAGGAGCCGGGTTAGGTGCACTGTGTGGAAAAGTCCTGCAGATGTGGGTGGTGGTGGTTACCCTCAGCTGTGTTGTACAGGGGGTTTTTGGGGCAACCCTCCTTCTCCAGATCAGGGTAACCCCTCACGGTGCTGCTGCCTGCGGGAGCTGCTAGAAACAGTCATTGTGGTTCGAGGAAACAGTCAACAAGTGTTGCAAAGAATGATGCAAAGCCCTTGTGTGGAGTAATAGGGCAGCAAGAGGGGTCAAGGCCAGTCCTGCCACATCCTGTGTTGGATCCTTGCAAGAACATGAATGCCTCCAGAATGAGCCCATTCCTTGCACACAGATGTTCTGCCTTCTGCATGGGGACAAGGAGCACTAAGCAGTGAGAAGTGTGATGTCCCAGGGTGTGCAAGACATGCACAGTGAGACTGGTGGTGCTCAGGTTTTACCCCACGTGAGGTGCCTTGGTTCCTTCCTCCACCTCCCTGCGGGGACATTTTACGTTTCACGTTTCCAAAGCCGAAGGCAGCGCAGCACAGCTGCCTCTCCCCGGATACAGGGCATTGATGGGAACAGTGTTGCTGGTTTTCACAGGTGTCAGGCAGGGATTTGTAATTCCAGGGCTCCTGCTGCCATCATACAGTGCCCCTGATGCCACCAAGGTCCATGAACATGGAACTGCTCTGCCTCCAGCAGGGTGGGAGGAGTGGGAATGGGGCATGCTCAGCTTCCAGCTGGAAGTGGGGTGATGGAGGAGACCCAGAGAGCATCACTCTTTGGCCTCCTTAAGCTGAGCTGCACCCACATGCCTTTCCCACCTCCTTCTATCGCTCCTAATATTATTTATGTTATTTTTGTGATGGAAACGTTACCTCTCCTCTTAACTGCTTAAGGCACAGCTATTTCCTCTGGACTGTTTCCACTGCCCACAGACCTGCCCACTCCTCAGCCTGGAAATCTGCTGGAACACTGACAGGCTGAGAGAGCTGGGGTTGTTCAGCCTGGAGGGGGGAAGACTCCAGGGAGACCTTAGAGCACCTTCCAGTGCCTAAAGGGGCTCCAAGAAAGCTGGAGAGGGACTTTGGACAAAAGCCTGCAGTGACAGGACAAGGAGGATGGCTTTAAACTGAAGGAGAGGAGATTTAGATTAGATATGAGGAAGAAATGATTCCCTGTGAGGGTGGGGAGGCCCTGGCACAGGTTGCCCAGAGAAGCTGTGGCTGCCCCATCCCTGGAAGTGTCCAAGGCCAGGTTGGACAGGGCTTGGAGCAACCTGGGCTGTGGAAGGTGTCCCTGCCCGTGGCAGAGGGGTGGGACCAGATGAGCCTTAGTGTCCCTTCCAGACCTTGTCAGAGGGGATGGTGCCGCAGCCCGGGGGTCCCCGCTCTGCCCCGCACCGCGGTCCCGTTCGTGCCGGGGGGGCGGCGCTGGGCGCGGGGCCCCGGGGGAGGCGGGGATGGAGCGGG
>VXAY01001307.1:611096-661545 GCA_013399855.1 Oxyruncus cristatus | reverse complement strand
AGCGCCGTGCGAGCGGCGCCCCGTGTGCCTCGGTGCGCCCCCGGCCAGCACCGCCCGGGCCGGGGCATGGAGGCGGCCCACAGCCTCCCGGTGCTCGACGTGCTCCGCCGCTTCGGGGTCAGCGAGAACTGCGGGCTCAGCCCCGAGCAGGTCCGCCGCCACCGCGAGAAGTACGGCCCCAATGGTCAGTGCTGCGGGACGGGAGCGCGGGGGGATGCGGGATGGGGCAGGGCTGGCGGGACACCGGCATCTCCAACGCTACTCTGGCATCCCGGCTGGAACCCTCCGTCGGGACCCTCCCCGCCCCTACCGGCACTGGGACCTTCCCCGCCGCGGCCGGGATCGGGATGTGTTCCGGGAGCCTCCCCGCCAGCACCGGCGAGGTCCGGGGTACCGCCCTGGGTCCCCCCCGGGGTGTCCCCCCACCCTGTGCCGGGCGTGCGGAGGCTCGGTGGGGATGTGCCGCGGGACACCTGTTGGTTAGGGCGGTATTTGTTGGCTTTAATCAAGGCTAATTACTGCGGGTACGGGCGGCCCGGGGCGCCGGTAATTAGCGGGGTGTTAATACCGCTGGCGGAGCGTCTGAAAGCCGAGGGGGGTGGGGGGTAGCAGAATGTCGCCAGGAAGGAGAGGGGGAAGGTTCCATTGCCTGCACGTGACAGAGGGAAACCCCAAAAGCGGGGAGAGGGGTGTTGTCGTGGGGGGGCCCCGCTCTGGGCTCGCCGCAGCTCTGCGGGGGCTGCGGGTGCTGCTGTGGAAGAGGAAAGGGGGTGGAGGTACATGGGGTGACAGGCCATGTATTGGCCTGGCTGCGTGTCACGCTGACCCGGGGGACCCTCGGCGGCCAGCTGGGCATCTTCGTGGGATTGGGAAGGGAAATTTTTCACTTGTGTTTTGTGAGTGTTCGGTGTAGCCGCGGTGTCCGAACCTACCCAGGTGATTTCAGGGTGACTCTGATTGTTCAGGCTGTGACCGAGGTCGGTCGTTAACTCAGAACACGGAAACAGGACGGTTCAGGGTGAGTTTGCTCCAGTGCTACGGAGTAGCAAGTCCTTTCTTGAACTCCAGCAAGGAGATAAGTGTGTAAACTCTCTCCCGGACTGGAGCTTGTTGCATCTGCTTTTTGCCTGATCCTCACAGATGAGGCTAAGGAAAGCCTGAGTAGATGCTGTCGGGGTTGCTGTCTGCATCTCTGTTCCCTGGGAGGGCTGTGTTTGGTAGGATCAGAGGGCTGTGACTCCTCCAGACGAGCCCTGCGAGGTTCTGTGCTGGGCTGTGCTCGGGTCCCCCATCCCCACAGTGCTCCCTGTACCAGGCAGCTTCAGCTCCATCCCCTGAGCCAGCGTGGCCAGGATTGGGCTTGGGAGCTCTTGCCATGGAGCACCGGAACAAGGTGCAAGCAGTGGAGCATCACACCTGGCCCTGTTTGCCCTCAGTTTGGAGAAGGGCAGCTGGGAACCTGTCTGGTTAACTGGGAGGGGAGGGAACCCTCTGCTTCGGGGGCTGAAGGCAAAATACATCCTCAATGCAACATCCTCGTCAAACAGGTGCTCGGGCTGATCTCAGGGTGTAATTGCTCGCAGTTTCTGTGCTGTCCCCTGGCCCCAAGGGAGGATGTGGATGACGGGTGTTCTGTGCTGTGCCGTGCTGGCACTGATGGGGCATTGCTGTTGTGGGGCTCCTGTTTGCCCGAGTGAATCATCATCCCTGAGTCAGGCACGATGGCTGCTCGGTGGCACCGGGCTCTGCCTTGGAAAAGGTACCTCGAAGGTGTGACGTAGGTGCAGAGCAAAGGGTTAGCGGTGGCAATTAGTTTGCCTTTTTATTTTTTTTCCTTTTTTCTTCCTCCTCTTGCAAGCAATGGCTCCGAGCTCGCCGAGCTTGGCAGTTCTCCTTCCCACCCAGCCCAGCGTTGGGTTTCTCACGGGCTCTTGGTTCACAAGAGCTTCTGGCTCTGGGATGTCCCATGGCTTTGGCCTTCCAAGCAGAGCTCTGGCATCTCCTGTGCAGGGCCGCTCACAGTGATGTGCCTGGACGTTGGAGACACTGCCCACGTCACTGTTCCCGTCAGTGAAATATAGTTGAAGATTTTTAGGAATTCTGAATTTTTTGCAATTTCTGAGCGGTATTTATATTTCTCCTCGTGGTGCAGATGAGACATGGACAGGTTAGAACAGCTTAAACCCGTGCAGAAGGAGGGTGGGAACTTGCAGGTTGTGTTGTGGCAGCAGGCACTGAGCTCCTTGGCGGTGCTCGGGTGCCCCGTTCGGGGGAGCTGCTCTGGGTGAGGGTGCTGGCCTTGGAGATAGCCGGTATTAAACTGCATTTTAATTTAGGCTTAAATTAAACCCTGTCAGCAGAAGTGGGGGGCAGTTGGGTGACTCGCTTGAGCTCCCACAGAAGGGGAAGAAAACTCAAATCTTGCGTGGCTTGAAGCGCAGAGCAGACCTTCAGCTCCAGCTACTTTCATTTTCGCACCCTTGCGTCTCACATTCATTCATTTCCTTCTAAACCTGAACTCCAACTGCCAGTGTGGTCGTGAATCACAATCTAAAATACATCATCTTTCTGAAAAACTGCCTCCTGACACACTTCACAGAGCTGCTGGCTGCTGCTTTTTTATTGCATTTAAAAAAATATGAGCTGCAACGAGCTCTGACGCTAAGTGAGAAACAGCAGCCACTGGTGTGCCTTATATAAAAAAAATACATATTTTTTTGAGGGGGTATTCTTTTGGAGCCTAAAATTGCCTTTTTTTTTTTCAGTTCCAATGCCCACATATACATTTGCAGGAGGAAACAGGGAGCAATACTGATTATTTAGTATCTCCAGTTTGTGGCTTGGGAGCCAAGCAGTGCAATACAGATTAGTGGAGTGGAAGAAGATATTTCTCCGTTAGGAAGAGCTCGTGTTCTCCTTTCAGCTCTTGTCATCGGTGCTGTCAGCGTGGCCTTTCATTTGCCAAGGAAACTGGAGAAGCCACAGAACATTTAGGTCTCACCATGGCGATTCTGAATCTCCAAAACCAGTTTTAATTAACAAATGCTTTGGATGTTCCACAAGTACTGAGCTGGTCCTTCCCTATACCTCATCCCATCCACAAGGTCTGAGCTCCACAGGTGGCTTTTAGACCGCAAAACTTTTAAAAAAACCCCATCAAACAAACAGCAATAACCAAATACACATTCGTTATTTTATATTAGACTGAGCTGGAGGATAATAGGGGTGCAAACATTTTTCTTCCTAAATGTGAAACCAGGAACACAATGATTTCAGTTTTGCCAGGGAATGACAGATGTAAACAGGAGTTGCCTTGCAGACAGCCAAGTGATTTTTCTGTTTTAAATATAGCTCTGATTTCTCCCTTCTAAATGGATTTCTGAGTGTAAATGAGCATACATTTCAGGCAGGATATTGCCAGCGTTAATGCATATGCATAATTTTATTTGCTTCATCCGTAACCTAAATGGGCTGTGAATGTCAGCGGAGTCAAACTCGGAGGCTGCAGCATAGGGGTGTTTACGTCCTCTTGCGTTTCATCTCTTCTGACTCTGGAGCAGAAGCCCTGCTGCTGGCTGGGGTTGGAAATGCTGCTGGGCAGGATCAGCCCCTGCCCATCCGCCCTCCTCGGGGATCCCCCATCCCCTCCTTTACCCTCCCCGCTCCAGGGGCTGACCCCCCATGCTCTGCAAACCCTCCTGTGCCCCGCTGCAAGGCGCAGTGGTAGCAGTATTCACGGGGTGACTGGTTTAGGTGTTGTTCAAACCAGCTTTGACACCGGGTGAACTCAGAGCCCATGTGCAAATTTGCTTGTCTTTTATGACACCCCTCCCTACGTCTCCGTAAGCCTTATTTCAGGATCCCCGAGTCCTTGTGTGTGTTTTTCCATGTGCCGAGCTTAGCCTGCCTGGGGTGGGTGGGGGGTGGAGGAGGAGACATCCCCAAGCCCAAATCCAGGCTGGGATATGCTGCTGCTCTCCCAAAACCCCACCAAGGCTCGTTCTCAAGGGAGCGTTCTGCTCGTTGGCGGGAGCCCACATCCGAGCCCCTGCTTGGCTGGAAAAAGCACCGATACTTTATTAGCAATTATTGTTACATTTCTCTCCGTCCTTTCCCGGCCTATCCCAGGGCTGCACGTGCCTGTGCATCCCTCAGCACGCCCGTGTGCACACCCGTGTTCCCGCACGTACTCCGACTGCCGAGCGGGGCTTGACATCGGAGGAGATGCCGGCGGTTGCTAACGAGCCAAGGTTACGCTCCGAGCTCTCTCTCTCTCTCTCTCTCTCGACAATAATAAAAAAAGGAAAATAAAATTTCTATTTCACGCTGAAATATTTAAGATGCCAGCAAGGAGAGGAAAAGCGGCGTTCTCTGACTCACCGAACTCTGCGCTCTGTTCCCCCTGCGCGTCGCCCACCTTTTCCACCCCCGAAACACACGCTGAACAGGCTGATTCATAAACATGCTACGGGTTGTGGGGCTTTTTTTTTTTCTTTTTCCCTCCTCCACCAAATCCTTTCCCTCAGGAGAAATGCTGAGGCATTCAAACCTTGTGAGTGCCTTCAGATTCGGGGAGAGACTACGCGAAGTTGTCCCAGCTGACAAGAGGAAACTCGGGATTTTCATCCCTGCGCCGTCCTCTGAGGTTATCTGCATTCACACCCACCCTTAAAAAGAATTGTGAATAGGGAGGAATATTCCAAAAAAATTGATGTGTGCTCTCAAGATGCTGCAGGGACCCAGAGAAGGAAGATTTCCAGGGTGAGGAGAGGGGCAGAGCTTGTTCTGTGGGGAAAGGGATTTTGCTTTCCCTGTTTCCCCCTGGGGCTGGCCTTCCTGTGGCACAAGTGTTATTTCATGAATATTTTTATTACATGGCTGTTTTTAAAGCTGGGGGTGGTAGAGCTGGTGCTGCAAAACACTGATTTAAGAGGAGCTGGATGCGCTGTGGATGCCCAGATGTTGGCTTGGGATGTGCTGCTTCCAGTAAGGGGCTGGAGCTGGTCCTCTAAATACACCATTAGCAGCAAAATATCCCCCTTCTCCCAGGCTTATCCTCTCCCCCAGTAACTTGGGTGTCTCTTTTGAGCTCCCTACTCCAGCCAAGCCATCCTAGGGCCATCCTTGCCATCTCCACATAGCCACACATCTGCCCTTTGCCATTTTAGTGCTGTTGGGCTTTCTGCATGTCTTAAGCCTTTTCTTTATCTCCAGATCTGATTGGAAGCTCTTGAATCCCGTTTCTGTGGTCGTCTCCCTCCAGGGTAAATCCCTGAAAAAATCCTATTGATTTTTGAAGTTTTCCTCTTTAAAGCTTCCCTCAAGCCCATTTTTTTCTTGAGTAAAAAGCATCACCCGATGACGCCTGGTGTTGCTTTTGCTTTCTTCCTCCCAAGGAGAATTTTAATTTTTGAGAAGCGTCCAAGTCGCTGCCTTTTCGCTCTGCGTTTGATCTGCTCCTGCAGAAGGGATGGTGTGAAAACAGGAGGCTCCTGGCTGCGGGTCGGGTCTGTCCTGGCACAGCCACAGCCCAGGCGATGTTTCTGGCACGGGCTCTGTGGGACATCCCCGCTGGAGGCCCAGAATTGCAGATGCTGGCAGGGAAGAGGGCTGAGCATGGGCAGCTTAAAGCAGATGGTTGTTATTTCTGGTGCTGACAGCTGCCCTCTGCAGCACTTGAGACCTGGGCTCACCCCTGCCCTCCTGGATGCACAAACCCTCCCTCGAGAGCAGCGTTCCCGGTGCCCTCCTGTGATTTGTGCCGGGGGTCTGAACTGGTCCTCAAAAGGGACCAGAAGCCTCGTGGGCCTGCACACAGCCCTGAGATGCTTTCTGTTTTCACAGTCCCGAAAAATTAGGTTGGTGTGATGCTTTTTCATATGTTCAAACTTCTGGAGGAGCCAGCTTTGATTTTTCTCCCACACACAGCGTTTGCAGAGTCAGTTGGGATGCTGATACCCCTACAAAATGGTTTTCATGATTTGTTTGGTTGGTTTTTGAAGGTTATTTTTTTTGTAAGCCACGAGCTGGATGTTGAGTGTTTGCACCCTGAGCCTTTTGCCCAGCTGGTGCAAAAGCTGCCCTTCTGGGGAAGGGGCTCCTCCTCCCTGAGGCATCGTGTGTCCAGACCTGCCACAAAACCCTTCTCTTGGTCCATTGAGCTCACTTGGGGGGGTGTCAGTGGATAACTCATCCCCTGTTAATGTTTTCAGGGCTGTTAAAAGAAGGTTTGAGAAGTTATGAGCAACACCTGAGCTGTATTCCATGGGGAATTAGGGCAGTAAAATCAGAATAGGAAACCTCTTTTGTCAGGTAATGCAGCGTGTCTGGGTGCTGGCATGGCAGAAGGGTGCTCTAGAACTCCTACTTAATTTTTTTCCCTGGGAAAAGCCCTTCAGGGCTCTCTCTCTGCTGATTGTGACCAGTGGAGCTGCAGAAACATGGCTGTTGTCTCCTGGGCTGGCTGGGGTGATGTGGGTTAGTGCAGTAACCAGCTGCAGAGCAGTCCAGAGGGGAGGCACTGGGAGTGGGATGTGGACCAGGAGCTGAGCTGCTGGGCTGATGTTTCCTGGGAGTATTCCTGGCACTCTCAGTCTCAGTTACAGGGTGGAAATATTAAGGCAGGTCGTGATTATCGGGAGAGGGATGGGGTTTTCTGCTTGGGTTTTTTTTTTAATCTTTTCTTTCTTGTTTTCCTTTTTCCCCTCCCTTTCCCCTGGTTCTCATGTGGCACACGTGGATGACCTCCCATTTCGTCTCAGATGGGGTGAAGGCAGCTCTTACTGGTTAAACAGTACACCTTGGCCAGGAGAAACAGCTGATACTGAGGAGACTGGGAGGAGTGGGATGGGTGAGAGGAAGGGATGGATGGAGGAGAGGGGCCTGTGGTGGGTGGGTGGGTGGCAGCAGGGTTGAGCTCTATGGGGCTTCAGTCCAACCCAGTGCAATATTAATACCCAGAAAGAACCAACCCCCCAGCCCACCTNTTTTTTGCCAGCATTGTGACTCGTGATCTTTTTTATATCTCAGTGTCGGTAGTAATTGGGAGCAGAAAGTATAACAGTAACCTACATTAAAAATAAATTCCCAGCTGCTCAGTGGAGCTGCTGTCGGCACCAATTACCTCGCTGGAAAACAGGTAGCAGAGATCTGGGCTGGGAGTGTAGAAATGCTGAAAAACCGGAGCCAAAAAGCAATAGAGAAAATTGTGGTTACTTGAGTGTTTCCATGACGTGAGTGTGCGCCAGAGGCTCCTCCGTGGGCGGTTAACCCCTCGCAGGCAGCGCTGCAGGCAGCTGCCTGCTCTGCCAGCATCCAGGAGCAGAGCTGGGACAGGAGGGCTCCTTATTCCCGTTAGGATCAATGCTGGTGGGTCTTCTCCACGCCGAGGCTCAGAGGGTGACTGGCCTGAGTCGAGCCAGTCATCTCGGTCGGGTGTGAGTCCAAAGGGTTGCTCTTTTGAAGAGAAGTTGAATTAATCCTTGCCAGCGATGAACCTCGTGTCCGTAACTTGTATTTGCTGGTTTTCTGTGGGAACCTCCCAGTTTTTGAGGTTTGGCTGCTCGTTATCACTCTGTAAAAGCCTTTTCTCTTTCTCACCCGCAGAGGTGGTGAGTCCGAGGTCAGGCTGTGGTTTGGTGGTGATCCCATGTGCTGACTGGTCCAACACATCCCCCAGGCATCAGGTGCTTCAGGGCATGTGATGGCATCGTTTTGTGACCCGTGGTGGTGGCTAAAAATCTAAAATGTTGTACCTCTTGTTGAAGTCTAGACCTATAGTGGCCCTAAACGTAGGTTCCACTGCTCTGATCATCAACGTCCTAAAATTTAAACGTTCAGAAATCTGCTGGATGTGCTGATGCAAGTTCTGGCTTCCACCCTGTGGTTCTACATAGACCCATTTGAGATTTTATATATTTTTATAAATATATATATATAAACCCCTACCTTATTTGAGATTTTTTTTAATTTATGTGCCATGTCCCATTTGAGATTTTATATATATGTGTGTTCCCTTTGAGATCATACGTATGTGTATGCCACTCGAGATTACACATGTATGCTCCATTTGAGATACTGTCTTATTTGAGATTTATATATANATTTTTATATATATATATCTCCCATTTGAGATTTTTATATATATATATCTCCCATTTGAGATTTTTATATATATATATCTCCCATTTGAGATTTTTATATATATATATCTCCCATTTGAGATTTTTATATATATATATCTCCCATTTGAGATTTTTATATATATATATCTCCCATTTGAGATTTTTATATATATATATCTCCCATTTGAGATTTTTATATATATATATCTCCCATTTGAGATTTTTATATATATATATCTCCCATTTGAGATTTTTATATATATATATCTCCCATTTGAGATTTTTATATATATATATCTCCCATTTGAGATTTTTATATATATATATCTCCTATTTGAGATTTATATCTCCCATTTGAGATTTTTTTATATATATATCTCCCATTTGAGATTTATATCTCCCATTTGAGATTTTTATATATATGTCTTATTTGAGATTGTTCATGTATATATATGATTTTTTTCCCCCCACATTAATATTTGCAAATTACCTTTGGACAAAAGACCCCTTTATGGGGGAAAACAAACCACAGACAATAAAAAGCTGGTTTTTCCCCATCCAGAGCTGAAGGGTGAAGGCACTCGAGGACGGTGACGCCGTGCTGGTGGCCCGGCCCAGCCGCGCTCCAGGGTCACCGTCGGAGGTGCGATGTTTTGGGGAGGAAATCCGCTTCTTGCTCTGGCGTGTCCCCTGTGCCCCCGGGTTCCTGCCCGCGGTATTTTTGCTTCGGGTGTTTCCTGCTATTTAACCACTCTGCGTGTTCTGCAGCGGCGCGGGGGGAGGCGGGGAAGGGCTGGGAGCTGCTCCGGCCCGCAGGGCTGGGTCGTGTCGGGGGACGCGGGGCCGGGGCAGCGCCGGCGCTCCCGGGTTTGCTCCATCCCACCGAAACCACCTCCTGTGGTCCCCAAAGCCACCGGCCGTGGCCGTGCCAGGAGGTGGGTGGCAAAGCTGTTCCCTGTGTAGGGATCAGTCCGCACGGCTGGTCCGTGTCCTCCGTGGGGGGTGGATGGCCAAAATGCCTTTTTTTTTTTAATTTTTTTTTAACACGTCTTTCTGGAGACAACCCCCTGGAGGGCTTGCAGCCTGCGTTTTTTTGTGTTAGATATTTGCTTTACTATATGTGTTTTTTTTTGTTTGTTTGTTTGTTTTTTATTATTTATTTAGGTTTTTTTTTTTTTCTTCTGGTTTGGAAACAGTTTTTCTTGCGCTCGTGGCTGATAAAAATCAGTTGTTTTTTGGGAAGGGTGTGTGGGTGGGGGAGATTCTCTCTTCTGCTTCCTTTGCCGCGGGGAGCGAAAGCACAGAGCTCCTGGAGGAGGAACTGAGCCCAGCACTGACTCCGGCCCCTCTGGCAGCAGCCGAATCCCCAGGGAATCGCCCTGTAAAACATCGGCTCCGCTGGAGTTTGCCGAGCAGGCACCGCCTGCTCCCGGGAGCCGCGGTCGGGATAACCCTCCCTTTACCTGCCTGTTCGCACTTCTCCTTTTTTTCCATTTTGCAACCTCCCAAGTCAACAGAAGGGCTAAATTGAGGAATATGCGGGGAGTGAGTGGAAAAATAAAACTGAAAAGGGCTGGCTCAGCACTGCAGGGCGGGAGAGGGGAAGTGATGGAGCTGCGCTCCTGGTCCTCCTGCTCCGGCCACCGCAGAGGGTTCCCCTCGGGTCACCGTGTCCTTTGGGATTCTGCCGTTTTTCTGGGCTTTTCCATGCTTTGGAGGCCAGGGATTTTCTCTGGTTCCCTCCGGAGGGGAGTCCTGCAGTGACCAGGGGCAGATGGGGCTGCTGTGCTGTGCTGGCTAAGGCCTTTTCTGGGGTTCCTCTTCTATTTACAAAAGCCTAATTCAAGTTATTCTTCCCTTTTCCACCCTTTTTTGACATAAATATATATATAGATATCCCTGTAGGTATACATATATAAAAGATGTTATCCTCATGCACAAGTGTATGTGGGTATCATGCATATTTATTTTTTTTTATATATATGTAATATTTCATCCTTATAGACTTGTACACAGATATTATGCATAGTTGGAAGGAGACTGTGGAAAAGACCTAGTTGGGACTCATGTTTCCAGGGATCTCTGAGTATCTCACTCCAGGAAAGGAACTGCTTCAATTACGCAGAGATGTGTGACCTTAGAGAGTTCATCCATGAAAAGTATTAATTGTCCGACTCACCCCTCTTTCCCATCCAGAAGAACAGATCTTTTCTATCCTGCAGGAATTTTTTTCTTCTGATATAATCTAAACTAAGGGCAGTGTAGACTTCATTTTCCATGAAAACCCATCCAAGAGGACTGCTGAAAATAGACTGTGCTCTGAGAACAGATACCCGGAAAAGCAAGGGGAGGGGTGGGGGCAGGTCAGCTGGGGCGAGGACTTCTGTGAAATGAGTTAATGATGGTTGTCTCAGTTTGAGTTAAAAGCAGCTCATTAGCACCGTGTGGGGCGGGGGATGCGCTGCCCTGTGGACCCGCTGGATATGTTTTGTCATCCCGGTTTGATGTACCAGCAGATGGGAGATGGGTTGGGACGAGATGCCACGTTCGAACTTCCGAATTTCCCACAGGTCTGCCGTGGCACAGGCATTTCCTCCAGGAAACAAACCCGTGGAAAAAGGACTCCAGCCCCCTCCCTCCTTTGGCGCTTTGAAGGTGGAGTTGGCTCCCTTCAGCCCCAAGCTTGGGGCAGGGAATCCTTCCACCCCAGCGTGCAAAGTTGGGGTTTCCTGGTCCGTAAATACTCAGGTGGCAGCAGGGTTGATTAAAACATATTGATTAAAAGATAGCAATTAAAATATCAGCTTTTGGAAGGGTCAGAGTGAGCAGATCCCTCATCTTGGCAGGGAAGGGGGGAAGATGCTGTTTGGATTTTGAAGCAATATCCTGTAGTTCTTTTTTTTCCTTTCTTAATTGACGTTACGGGTTTGGGGCTTCGCTTCAGCGAACATTGGTTACATTTATAATATAACTTATAATTGATTTTTCTTACTCGTTTTTATTATTTATTGGTTTATTTTCCGTGCCACGCAAGTGTGATATCCTTGGTGATAGCTTCCAGCCTCGTGGACAGTGCTTCTCTCAGTGGAAAAGGGACATGGGAGCTGGTCCTCAGGGAGGCAGTTTTGGGGGGTGCTGTTCCCCCCACTGACCACAGCAGGATTTGCTGTGTGCTGAGCAGCATCTCTGCTCCCAGAAGTGAGTGCATCCTCTTTTGAAAATGCATCCTAGTCTCTGATTTTCTCACCTGCCTTTTCAGCTCCAGTATCCCTTTTTCTTTTGCCCCTATTTTTTTTTTTTGGGGGGGGGGGAAGAATAAAAATCCCAAAAACAGCCCCAACTTACTCTTCCCCAAAATCTTGCAGAACTCAGCCAACAGGCTCAGCCCGATTTTGGTGCGGACGTTCCTCCCCCGGGGCGTTTGAATCCTCCCAGGGCTGGGCACGTGTCTGAGCTGCCCTGGCATCGGGGCATCTGGCCTGGGATGGGGGGGAGCAGCCAAGGGCTGCAGCGGAGCCCAGAAGGATGAGAAAACATTCCTGGCCAAAAATTCCCGATTTGCTTAATATTTACAGTGGGAAATTAGGTGAAAAAAAAAAAATAGGCTTAGGGGAATAAAGAAGCAAATAAGATGGTATCTCTAGGGTGGAAAAAGAGAGCGTATTGAAGTTGGGGTTGTGGCAGTTCTGCCAGAAGGTTCCCAAACACGGCAGTGTCACTGCCTTGCCTTTCCCTGTGGTTATGGAAAGGGTCTGCTTGGAGAAGAGGTGGGGAGAAGCTAAAAAACCCCAACACAACCCCAAAACTGAAAAAAAAAAAAACCAAACCCACTCCACCTTTAGCTTTATTTTATTCCAGCTCCTGTAGTGGTTGTGGGGTTTTTGGTTTGTTTTCTTCTTTTTCCAAAACCGTTACTATTTAAATGCAGATTTTTAGCTTTTCCACTGGGGAGCCGGAGCTGGAAATTCTTTCCACTGCGTTGGTGCAGGAGGGAACAAACCACTGCTTTTAGTTTGCTCAAATAATCCATCCCTGGCTGGAGCCACGGGTTTCCTCTGTCCCGCTCCCTCCCACTCCCAAAGCGATCCCGGGATCCGCTGCGGGTGCTGATGGGGACAGGGATGAGGGGACACCACTTGCAGCCCCATTTCCCCAGGTTTTTCCTGAAGAGTTTCCACAAGACTTTATTTTTCCAAGTGCCAGGTGGGCGCTGGAGTGGCAAGCCTGAGTGGCAGCTTCATTTTGGGGGGCAAAATGGGTAAAATCTCCTCTCCTTATTTTCCTGGCATGAAGCAAAGGAGGTGGGGTATTGGCAGGGAACTGGTGTGCTTTTCCTTGTGTCAGGGGAGGAGGATGCTCAGGGCCAGCCAGGGTTTGGGATCCCATGCTGGGACCCCCTGCACCATGGCAGAGGAAAACTTGTGTTGTCCGGTGATTTGGGGACGAGCCATTTCCAAGAAAAAGGGAAGGGAAGTTCAAGGTGGGATTGGTGAGGTTTTCCTTATTTATTTCTTACAGCTTCTTGGACCATTGGTCTGATGCCACATTCCCACCTCCATTCTTGATTCCCTCTCCATGGACAGTGGGATGTGGTGGTGGTGGTGGCTCAGCCTTCAGCACGGGGACATGCTGATGTTCTGGGCAGAAGGAGAAGGCCTTGGGCTGGATTGGGATGGATCTTTGCTGGATGTGCCGAGGGGCACATCCAGGATAACCGTGTTTCCTCTTCCCTGACCTGCTGGGATCGGCTCAACTGGCCAGAAAGGGAACAAATGAGCCTTTCAAGCTTCCCCCCTCTGACTGCAGCAGCGGGGCTGTGGGTGCCTGGTGCTCCTGTTCTCCCCTGGCCCCTGTCCCTGTCCTGGAGGGGCCGATGGTGCTGGGCTGGGTTCAGTACTGGTGGGTTTGGAAGAGCAGTGGGAGGGCAGGACGAGCTGTTGGCCCAGAGCCCTCTCCGCCACGGGAAGCCTCGTGACCCAAACCAGAAATGTTTGGGGCTGGTTTTATTGCCAGCCATTGATGGTGTCCAAGTGCCAGCGAGGAAAATGGTTGGATCATTTTACCCTAAAGCACGGCCTGGAAAGCAGCAAGGATGTTTTTGGCCCTTAAACCTCTGCTATCCATCCTCGTGTGTTGCTCACCCACCCCAGGTTGTTGCCATCCCCTGTGCTTCCTCTGGCCCGAATTTGCTTATTTTTGGGGCTCTGGATCCCCCAGCCATGAGGATTTGGGGCTTTTGCAAAGTGCAGGGCAGGGCTGGGGCAGGGATGAGTGCCAGGGAGTTACAGGAACAGCGCAGTGCTGGTGTTTGCCGTGGGAGGGGGGTTATACCTCATTCCTTTTATCTTCCTGATGCCTTTTGAAGCAGCCCCAGTGAGAGGCTGTCACTGGTGTAACCAAACCTCACCTGGCACACAGGAAAAAGCTGCTGTGAGGCAGTAGGCAAATAAGGTGCTGGGGCTGGAGGTGCCTCCCCCACCCACGGCACACCCAGAGCCACCACTGCCTTCGCTCCGGAGAAGAAGGCACAGGAGGAAAAGCACCCATGGCTTTGGGACCAGCTCCTTGGGGGTGCTGGAGGACATGGGAAGGGCTGGATCCTCTGGGAGCGGGCTGTGGTGTAAGGCAGAGCTTGGCTGTGGTCACCCAGCACAAGGATGGGGATGGATGCCCCGTCTGCTGACAGAGGGCAGGGTTAGATGGGGTATTGGGAAGAAATCCTTCCCTGTGAGTGTGGGAAGGCCCTGGTACAGGTGAGAAACTGTGGCTGCCCCATCCCTGGAACTGTTCAAGGCCAGGTTGGACGGGGCTTGGAGCAACCAGGTCTAGTGGAAGGTGTCCCTGCCCACGACAGAGTGTTAGAATAGGATGATCTTTAAAGTCCCTTCTGACCCAAACCATTCTGTGATTCTTTGCTCCCAGTGCTGTGCCTGCACTCAAAAGGTGCTTTTTAATGCAGGGTTAATTCCTATTTTCCTTGTGTTGCAAGGGGCTCACATGGCACAGACTCACCCACTGCAGCTGTGCCTGCCCGGGGATGAGATTTCCATGTGTGGGTGGTTGGGGTCAGTGACCCCCCTGCCATGGGGGTGCCCTGGGACAGTCCCTTCCCCTGCTGGGATCCGGATGGCTGCCTGGCTGCTGGGGTTTAACGTCTGGGGCTTTTTGGTAAAAGGCTGATTCGGCTTTGGGGTGTGTTTGCTCCCCATCTCGGTGCAGTAGCACGTGCTGGCTTTGGCTCCAGCAGGCAGAGGGCTGCCGGAGACCTGGGCAGGAGCTGAAGCAGGCACAGCACATCCCTTTAGCTGCACCCTGAAGGTCCTTCCTCTTCCCAAGTGGAGCTTCCTCCTGCCCCAGTGTGTGGCTGGAGCCCAGGTGAGGCAGGAGGTGCAGGACAGGCCCCAGGGGTGCGGTGGCGTTCGGGAAGCTCAGGCGTGGAGCTGTACTTCGACCACGTGGATTAATTTAAGTCATACACGGCCAGGCACTTAGAGAACTGTGTTTTGTCCTCTGGGAGCATCAGGGAGGGTGAGCACCGTGAGGCTTTGAGCGTTTGTCATCCCAGATAATGCTAAAACACCCAGGGTTAATTCGCGAACACCTCCAGTGCCAGCGGGCAGCGTGAGGAGCAGCCTCACACCTCTGTCCCCCGGGTGGGATTTACACCGAGCAGGTGCTGGGCTGAGTGTGTGCTAAAACACCCCGGCAAAGCCTGTCCTGGTGGTGCAATCCAACCCAGCAGTTCTGTGGAGCGCTGGTGGTGTGTGGTGCTGGCTGTCACCCGGGATGAAGCAGAGCAGACGTCCCTCCAGGATGGGATCCTTCCCGTGCAGCCGGCCCTGGGAAAGGCAGCCAGTTAAAATAACAGTTTATCCTGCCTGGTGTCTTTCAGGATAGTGGAAGGATCCCAGAGCAGCCCTGCCTGGGTTCCTGCTTTATGTCATGAAGCGGGGGCTGCTCTCCCAGCTGGGGTTGTTTTAGGGTTTTTTCTTACTCTTTTCACTCCTTTCTTCCTGCCTGTCAGCAAAGTCTGGGAATCGGATGCATCCCTTATTTTGCACATCCATTTCCCCTTCCTTGCATATGGGAAAAGAAATTAAAGGCAGGGAAAAAAAAATAAAATGAGTTTACAACATAGAAATGCAGCTTGAAGGGAGTTATTCAGAGCAGAAAGCTCGGCCTGGGTGTGATGCTCATCATTATCCCCCCACTGGGCATCGTGCTGGTACCCTTCCTGCATCACTTAGGGCAGAAGCGTTTCCTGTAAGGGAAATCTGATTTTATCCCAAGGAAGCTCCTGAAATGGGGGGAGAAAATGGTGTTTCAGTGTTCACCCTGCAAGGTGTTCGCTGTTCTGGGTTGCACCAGGGTTTGCTTTGCTGTGCACTGGCCCTGGGGAGCGTCACCTCGTGCCTCAGGTTCTGCAATAGCAGAGTGGGATGCGGAAACCCAGTGTGCGATGGAGAAACACTCTCTGCTCTGCTGCCCCAGGGATTTTTGATCCTATTACAGCAGGAGAAACTCAAGCATTTCCTTAAAGCGCCCCCAATGCCACCCTGTCCCAGTCTGAGTGTTTGCTTTGGCCGCGGAAGCGGGGCCGGGTCTCCCTGGGGACACCGAGGCTGTCGCAGTGCCCGGGGGCTCTCGCGCCACCTCGCTCGTGGGTGGCACCCGTGTTTATTTACCTTTTCATCACCTGATGACCGTGCCCTGCCATGTTGCAGGCGCCAGCCCGTGGGCTGCCAGCCCTGTTTGAGTTGGCAGGAGCTGGAGATTAACCTCCTGCTAAAATAGCCCGACGCCAGCCCCACGTCTGCCCGGGGTGGCCAGGCTGCTTCTGTGCCCTCAGAGCATCTTGTATTGATATCTTGCAGGCCAGCATGGGCCAATGGCACAGATGTTGTGAGATGGCACAGCTCAGAGCAAGCTGAGAGTGTTTGGCAGTCCCTGGAGGTGTGTTTTGTGCCCCCACAAGGCAAAGCCCTGTGGGGTGGTGGAGCTGGGGCTGCCTCAATAACCTGGAGGGGACCACACTCTTCTGCTGGTGGGAATGGCCCTGTGACATCCAGGCACCTATTGCCCTGTTGGGGTATCTCCACTTCCTTGGCTCTGCTCTCCCGAACTGTGGTGCAGAACAGCAGGAGCAGAGGAACCGCAGATTTTGGGGCACTCTGAGCAGCCACCATCACTTTCTACCCTTGATGGTGTCACTGCATTTGTGTTGCAGTATCAGGGAGCTTGTGCCCAGGGCGGGATCTCCCTGCTGAGCCCTGAGCCACTGGCCAAAGAAAGGGGCCATTCAGGTGCCAGCTGGGACTTTCCCTTTCGGCTGTTTGCGCTCGCCACATGTTCCGAAGGGAGTTGCAGGTTTGGAATTCTGCTGGTTCCCTGCCTGCGGCTTGCGGTGGGTTTCCCGGACAGATGGGACATGGCACCAGCTCTGCTGCCCTGCCTGGTGCCACGGGGCTGACTCACACTGAACTTGGGTTTTGATGAGTAGCAAACCCTATTATTTCTAGTGAGACTTTGGAAGCGAGAGGCGTCAGCCCCAAACCTTCCTGTTGTCTGGTGGGCTTTGATCGACTCAAACCCCAAAGTATGGGTTTATTGTGACTTTCTGCCTTATTTCTTTCTGTATTTCTTGCAAAATGGGCACTGAGCTGCTGCGTGGTGGTGGAAGGAGTCAGGGAACTGCCTGATTCTCACAGTACACAAAACTGGGTTTTTTTGGGAGGCGCCCGCAGCAGCATTGCCGCATTTGGGGTGACAGCGGTGGTGACACCGTCCCCGGCGGCGTTTCGGCTGGCTGCCCCGGCGCACGTGTTTCCTGAGTTCACAGAAACCTGTTTTCGTGCTTTAATCAAGACCTCGTGCAAAGTCCCAGCTCTGCAAGCGGCGCCGCTGCCGCTCGCTGTGCAAGCAACGAGTGTGTGGGAGAAGCACTGGGAGGACCCCGCTGTGTTTTGGGCGGCTGCTCGGGGTAGGGAAAGTCACCCCTGGGCACCCCGGTGAGCCCAGAGCTGTGGGAGCCCCAGCAGCCTCCCCCGGGGCACCCACCTGCCCCCAGCCCTCTCACCTCACACCTTGTGGCACCCTTAGAAGTGGGACCTGGATGGAAATAGCAGCAGCAGATCTCTTCTACTTTTAATTTCGGTGGCTCTCTGGGCTGGGGAGAGGAAGCTGGGGGTGGAGAGGAGCTGGCTGGGAGAGGAACGAGAGCCACCCTCCTCTGACACCCTCTGTGGAGCGATTTGAAACCCTGAAGCTGCTCCAAGATTATATATATTCTTTTTCCTATAAGAATAATTATAGGCATTGCATCCCAGCCTGTTTTTTAGGATAGCAGGGAATCAGGGTAGCCTTATCTAGGAGGACGTGGGTTTAAAACAACTCCTAGTGAGTGTGTCCTTGAGCACTGAGGAGCTGGTGCAGTTTGAAGCATAAACACGTTCAGGCTTCTTGTTTTCACTGGTTTGTTCAGTGAAGGTGGGTTTGGTTTGTTTTTTTTTTTCATTTCTCTGAGTGAAAATAGGTGATGGAAAACAGCCGAGCAGGTTTCACTTCCTGCTCTTGCTCGGGGCTCCACGCTGGAGGTGCCTGGAGACAGCCCCGTGTTTGGTCCCGTGATGGGACACCTTGAACTTCATCTGCTCCCTTATTCCCTCCCGGAAACAAAAACAGCTGGGGGGAACATCTTGTTCTATCATGGAATTATACAACCATTAAGGTCAGAAAAGCCCTCCAAGGCCGTTGAGTCCAGCCATTAAACCAGCACTGCCACCTGCCTGTTGCCACCCCGTGGGGTGCAGAACGAGCCTGAGAAAGCTGGGGCTGTTCAGCCTGGAGAAGAGAAGGCTCCAGGGAGCCTCTTCGAGTGCCTAAAGGGCTCCAAGAGAGCGGGAAAGGGACTTTTGACAAGGCCCTGGAGTGACAGGACAAGGGGAATGGCTTCCCACTGCCGGAGGGCAGGGTTGGATGGGATATTAGGAAGAAATTCTCCCCTGTGAGGGTGGTGAGGCCCTGGCACAGGTTGCCCAGAGAAGCTGTGGCTGCCCCATCCCTGAAAGTGTCCAAGGCCAGGTTGGACAGGGCTTGGAGCAAGTGCTGGGATAGTGGAAGGTGTTCCCTGCCCATGGCAGGGGGTTGGGAGGGAGTTGGGCTTTAAGGTCCCTTCCAACCTGAACCATTCCCTGATTCTAATGGGTGCAAATGGAGACAAACACCCATCAGCTGCCAAAACCAGGGGGGTCATTCCTGAGCCCTCCCTGCAAGCAGGACCTTACGGTGCTGGGCCCAACCTTGCCCACAGCAAGGCCAGCACATCCATTGCTGCCCGGGTGAGGATGCAGGAGCAATTACCTTGGTGGATACCAGGGTTTGTGCTTTGCCCAGTGGCTGTGGGACCCCACAGTGCACGTGCTGTGTGAAGGTGATGGTCACCTCGTGGGGATGTGGGAATCTCGAGGAGACTGGTGGGTGTTTGGGAGCCCTTTCTTTGGTTCTTTTGGGTTTTTTTTTTCAGGTTGTGCAGGTGACTGGGCTCGGGTTTGCCTGGGAGCAGAGTGAATGGAGGCTCTGCACCCACCAGGGTGGATCCAGGAGGGTGGCTTGGAGCAGCTGAGCATCAGCTTTGGAGTTCTTTCCTAGAGCATTGCAGGCTGTAAAGTGCAGCTGATTAAGAGGAAATGTGGTCTGAAAGTTACAGTCCCCAGCGGGGCTGTACTGGGTTTCTGGCAGGGCATTTTATGGGATGGTTGGACTTCTGTGTCCTGGATTTGGAGAGGGCAGCTGCTGAGGAGTATTTTTTTAGGCAGGCTGAGTGCAGGAATAAATGCTGCTGGAGCCACTTGCAGCAGGGAAATGATGTTTCCAGAGCTGCTTACTTGGTGTTGGACTGAGAAGCTGGAGGGATGTGGGAATATGTGCAGAACAAGTTGCATTTTGGGGTTCTGAGTGGAATGCTGGGCATAGGGGGAGAGATTACTCGTCAAAGCCCAAATCATTAATTAACCCTTTATTTTTTATTCATTTTTTTGCTATGTTGCACTCCTTGTGCTGTCGATGAAAACCCGCAGAGCTCCCTGCAGAAGAAGGTAAGTCGTGGGCTGGAGGTGAGAGTACATGCCTTGAGTCTGGGTGGAGGGTGCTGGGGACGAGGAAGGGGGAATCTTTGGGGTCTTTTAATCCTGGTTTTAATCCCAGAGAAAGCTGGGCTGACAGCAGAGCTTTTCTGTGGCGGCGAGGCTACCGTTGTGAGTAGTAACACAGAGGATTTGGTTTCTGCAGTTAAAAACAGACATAGTAAAACCAGGGCAATGCCAGAAATGAAAGCCTTTAATTTTAAGGGAAACCCCCCATTGCAGTGCTGGATGTCCTCACCAGTGCCCATGGCCAAGGGGTGCTGGAGCAGCCCTGAGGCAAGCAGGGATTGGGTCCCGTGGGTCTTAGGGCCTCAGTGGTCTAAATTATTTGTCTTCTGGGGTTTTTTTTGAGCACTGACTTTGCTTGGCTTCGTGTTTTCCCACCAGGAAAGTCCCTCTGGGAGTTGGTGCTGGAGCAGTTTGAGGATCTCCTCGTCCGCATCCTTTTGATGGCAGCTTTTCTGTCCTTTGTAAGTACCCTGGGCTCAGGGTGGGCACCTGCTGGCATCCAAACAGCAAAGGATCTGGGAGAAGATGCCTGTGGGATGAGGGAGATGCAGCAGCAGTGCAGTGGTTTCTAGGGCATAATGACAATATCACTACGTTTGCTGAAAGAGGGGCCTGGAAGATTTTTCTCTAATGCTGATCCATCCCAAAGTGATGTCAAACAACTCCCCAGGCTTCTTTCTGTTCACCCAAGGCTGTTCCAGGCTGATGATTTGAGCCTGATTTGCAGTGCCCCAGTACTGAGCTGTCAGCTCAGTTTTGCCCACAGTCTACTTTGGGAGCAACTCTGCGTGCGGAGACGTTTCCCACTGAGCTGCTGGAGAATGACTGATTTTCTGAGTGCAGTCAGGGCGTTTGCAGTGGGATGGCAGAGCTGAGACTCCTGTTCCCTCCTTTCAGATATGACTCATGGGTAGATAAGGGGGGAGGCTGGTCCCTTGTGGGGTTTAAAACGTTCTCAAAACAACGTGCAGTGAGGGGATATGGCAATTCCACACTTCAACCAAGCCATGTGGGTCTGGCCCCCTCCAGGTTGTCTTCTCTCCAGCAAACAACACGTGTTGTGTTGTCTCTTGTTTCCATTGGTCCTGTTTGAACCCCACTGTGCTCCTTCTCTTCTCTTGCCACCAGATCCTGGCCTGGTTTGAAGAAGGAGAGGAGACCACGACGGCGTTTGTGGAGCCCATTGTCATCATTATGATCCTCATTGCCAACGCCGTGGTGGGCGTGTGGCAGGTGAGGCTCTGCCCCCTGGCACCCCCAGCTCTCTGCCCCACGTGGCTGGGGTGCTTCGTTCAGAGGCCTGGTTGCTTCCTGCCACTGGATACTCATCTCCCAAAGGCTCAGTTTTCATGTTGGCCGTGCTGCCCCGTGCCCCTGCACAGATGCTCAGTCGTTGGCTGCCTCTTGTCTCGTTCCTTCAGACTTTCTTTGGCAACTTTCGCAGTTTGAAGCTTCCCTTGCGCTTATCCAGGCAGACACTGCTTGTGTCCTGGCCAGGGCCAAATGCATTTGCCACCAGAAAGCCATGGTGGCTGCTGCCCCTCACCTCACTGTGTCCCTCCTGGGGGATGAGCAAATGCTCAGCCAGAGATGCTTCCCTCTTGTATATATTCGCTATAAGGCCATTAATTTGTCTGCAGCTTGACCTGAGGTGGGGTTGCTGGATCAGGAAAAACACATCTGGGTGGGATGTGCTGCTTCCCAAACCAGGAAGGAGAAAATCAAGCCCAAAGGGCCGTGCCCTGTCCGTGATCTGGGGTGATTTAAGCCAGTGGGGAACGTTCTGCAGCAGCTGAAGGCACGGCCCTTGCCCCCTCCACGGTGCAAGTGGATTCCAAAGCTGGGGCTGGGGTTTGGGTGCTCCTGTCTTCGCACTGGGTGGGGAAGGAGCCTGCTGGCACCTGCAACTCCACCACCACCGGCTCTGCTGCTCTCTGCTTGCAGGAGAGGAACGCCGAGAGCGCCATCGAGGCCTTGAAGGAGTACGAGCCCGAGATGGGGAAGGTGATCCGGGCCGACCGCAGTGGGGTGCAGCGGATCCGCGCCCGCGACATCGTCCCTGGGGACATCGTGGAGGTGGCAGGTAGAGCACCATCACCCCAGGGCACAGGGGCGGATGGGGAGGTGGGACTGGCTGAGGGGGGCCCAAAACTAAGGCTTATCAGTCTGCAAAGGCTTCGCCCTGAACGCTGGGCAGTGGAGAACAAAAGAAAAGAGGGGGGGAAAAAAAAGAGCGTACATTTGTGACGCAGGTTTTGTGTCTCGGGAGGGTTTCCCCCTTTTCTGGAAGAACTGGAAGAACTTTTAATTTTCCGCCAAGATTCCCTCTCTCTGGAAGCGGCTGTTCCACGCACATCCCCGGCCGAGGCGTGGGTGAAGGGCTGGAGCTGGGTGCTGTGTGGGAAGGCTTCCTTGGGAACTGGGGCTGGCCATCCCGGGGAGGGCGAGAAGCAGAGAGGAACAGCTGTTAGGGGGCTTTTGCCTCCCTGGTTGGATTTTACGGCCCGGCCCTTCTGTCAGGGTTGTTCATTCAGCAGAGGATTCCTGGGGATCTGCTGCCTGCCCCACCGGAGCTGAGGAGGATGCATTCCAGTTATCCCATTTTGTTTGTTCCTTAAACGATGCCGTAAACCCCCAGAGCCGCAAAACTAATCCTCTCCTTTCCTCCTCGTGGCCCTGCTGGTGGAAACATGCTGCAATCCCTCCTGCACCCAGCCAGCTCGCTGTTATTTATGTCTTCCAGTTGGGATTCAGCTGGAAGATGAACATAAAAATAATGCAGGGAGGATCAAGCAGAGGAGAGCTGGCCAGATCCTCAGCTGGGTGAGCTGGCAGCTCTCCCAAACCAGCTCCAGCAATGCACTCCGGCTGCTGACCTGGCCTTCAATTGAATTAGTGAATTATTGATTAAATTCTGCCATCTTTCCCCAAATCGAGTGCACACAGCCTGCCCATCAGCAGCCCGATACTACTTTTTAATGGCACAATCAGCATCGCCACCGGGAGGGAAAGAGCTGAGCTCTCTGGAGGGGTTTGCAAATTATTAGCAAATTAATTAGCAAGTTGGGGGTTGAGGAGCTTATGGCAAGTGGGGAGGATGCTGTCGGGTGCCCGCTAGGAAAGCACACCTGGAGCAAAAGCTTTGAACATGTGGTGGGCATCCAGGTGACGCCCTGGGGACAGTGTGACAGCACACGCAGGAGGGACTGGGTGCTGTTTGTTTGCATGTGCAAATGAAATGAATTTGGCAGCAGGGAGCAGGAAACCTGCTGTGTTAAGATGGGGAAGGGAGGGTGTTTGGAAGTTGGCAGGCTGCTTAAACCCAGCTGGGTTTTGCCCTTCGGTAAGAAGGCCGTGGAGGTGAGTCCTGCTGCAGGCAGCTTTTGCCTTTCCCAAAAAGTGCAGGCAGGGCATCGCTGTGGGAGCTCCACTGGTTGCTGCACCCCCTGCCCGCTCCTGCAGTGCTTGGGCAGTGCCAGTGGCTGTGGCCGTGCAGTGTTGCCTCCTGTTTTCCTCTCTTTCCCTTGTTTTTTTGCTATGGGGAACACTTGCAGTGCTCGGGGGGGGATCAGCTTGTGTTCAGTAGCTGGTAATGGCAGTGCCAGGTCTGTACCAGGACATCTGTCCTGTGCCGTGCCCACCTCCTGGGATGCTGTGGCACTGTCCTCCCTGGAGCAGGTGCCACCCCCACGGCACTGCTGTCCCTGGGTGTTGCAGAGTTTAGCTCATTTCTGCGAACCTTCCTGCCTTTCCCAGGGAAAAAGCCGAGCTCTTTGCTCCCTTTAACATGATCCAGCTCCCTTGAGCAGATGCAAAGTCTGAGTCTGGGCACGAAGTGAATATTCTGGGGGGGGGGCTGTGGGTACCTGTGCTTAGCACCCCCCCAGCTCAGCCCTGCCAAAGATGGGTGTGAGGAGGAGCGGGGCAGGTCTGGCCGGGTGGCAGATGTTGCGCGCTGCATCCCGGAGCGCTGGGATCTGCAGCTGGAATAACTGGCTGGGTGGTGGAGCGGTGCCAGCCCCCTCCCGCCGCTCTGAGGGGGGGGTGGGGGGGTTTACGAGCCCGAGGAGGAAGCGCTCGTTAAAGTCTGGGATTTGGGAGGATTGTTAGCGGCCAAGCCAGCGGTGTTGTGTAAGTGATGTGAGGGGCTGCGAGCCAGGGCTCGCTCAGCCTCAGTGTTTCCGAAGCGTCGGAGCACGGTTGTGTCCAGCCGATAACGGAGCAGGAGGAAGAGCCAGGAGGAAGAAACCCAGCGGGAAAAGCAGCTTTAAATTGATTTTCTTCAGGAAGCGCTTGTGCCTCGGAGGGTGGTGTTGAGTGGCTGGCAGTGGATGGAGAGGCTTTCACCTGTGCCCCCTGTGCCGTGCCAGGAGACACAGGGATGGCTGTTTGTCTTGGACACAGAAGGTCTTCCACTGTCAACAGCTTCCAGTCAGCCCAGAGAACTCTGAAACAGGGTTAAAACTGGTATTTTAGGAAGCTTGGGCTGCTCCAATATGGGGATGTTTTGTGTTTTTTGCAGAGAAGAAGCAAGCTGGGAGTGCAGGGGTAGTTTGCAGGGAAGAGGAGAGATGGGGTCGTGGCAGGGCAGGCGACACTGGGCAGCAGGCAGGTTCTGCCTGGGATTGGCTGGGGGAGGCTTGTAAATTATAGACAGACAAAAATATGCTTTAATTAAGCTTTAAATGCAGAAAGGAGGTATCCCTGGGCAGGACCCTGCTTTGCCAAGGGGATGGACCCGGGGTGCTGCCGTGCACCTGCACGTGGTGGGTCTCAGTTTGGGGTTTGCTGTCCCTGTTCCTGGGCTGGCAGGAGCTGCCAGTCCCACCTGATGGAGCTGCTCTGCTCTTGCTCTTGCCCTCGCAGTTGGCGACAAGGTGCCGGCAGACATCCGGGTCATCGAGATCCGCTCCACCACCCTGCGGGTCGACCAGTCCATCCTCACAGGTGCGTGTGGGCACCAGGCAGCAGGGGCAGCTTCCTTCTGCCATCCTCCTGGACCAGTTGTGGGATAAGTGCTTTGCTGGGGTGGGAAACGGGTGGGAGAGCAAGATTTGGGTGATGCTGGGACCTCTCCAGGCCCTCAAAGTCACAGCACAGGTGAGATGTGGCCGGTGCTTGGGCATCCCTGCTGCGAAACACAGCGCCTGGGGCTTTTCTGTGCCACATGTGGGGTTTGGCATCCCCACGAGGGATGTTTGGGTGCTGTGGTGATGAAGTGCTGCTCTAGAATGCTGTGGGGGTTGTGGTGCAGGCTCATAACAGCGTTGAGTGGAGGCTGGAGAGGAAACACGGATGGTCCATCTGTCCCCTCTTGTCTGTGCAGGGGAGTCTGTGTCGGTGATCAAACATGCTGACCCCATCCCCGACCCCCGGGCTGTCAACCAGGACAAGAAGAACATGCTTTTCTCTGTAAGTCACTTACACTCATCCCCACCTCTCCTGTGGTTTTCAAGGAGAAGAGGCTGATGGACACAGGAGATCTCTGAGCAGTAAAAGGGAGTGTATGCCTGAGAAAGACCTACATTTATTTAAAGGGCCCCAAATCCATAAAAATAAGGACCTGTTTTGTTTGGATTTCATTTGGGCTGTGGCACATGATGCCCCTAAATACCTTGGGCAATTAAAACTGGTTTTTCATCAAGTGGGGTGGATAAGGAAAAGGTTTGTGGTTGAGCCTGGCGCTATTGCAAGTTTGGGTTTCCACCTTGCTTGTGCTTTTCTCGAACAGAAGTCAAGTTCTCGAGGGGTGAGAGCTCTCAGGAGGGGTCTCCCGCTCTTCAGGGTGGGTTTATATAAAACCCCAGCATGTCCCATTTTTCCCCTTAACCAAGATCTCATGTTCTCCTTTCACATCAAGGGACCCACTTCCCTGCTCAGGCTGAGAGGTTTCATTCCCACATACCCACTCTGGCCCTTTCCTTTCCCCCCCCAGGGCACCAACATCGCTGCTGGGAAGGCCGTGGGGGTCGTCATCGCAACGGGGGTGTACACCGAGATCGGGAAGATCCGAAACCAAATGGTGGAGACCGAGCCCGAGAAGACGCCCTTGCAGCAGAAGCTGGATGAGTTCAGCCAGCAGCTCTCCAAGGTGATCTTCCTGGTGTGCATCGCCGTCTGGGTCATCAACATCAGCCACTTCAGCGACCCCGTCCACGGCGGCTCCTGGTTCCGGGGGGCCATCTACTACTTCAAGATTTCGGTGGCGCTGGCGGTGGCCGCCATTCCCGAGGGCCTCCCGGCCGTCATCACCACCTGCCTGGCGCTGGGCACGCGCCGCATGGCCAAGAAGAACGCCATCGTCCGGAGCCTGCCCTCGGTGGAGACCCTGGGCTGCACCTCCGTCATCTGCTCCGACAAGACCGGCACCCTCACCACCAACCAGATGTCCGTCTGCCGGGTGAGTGCCGGCGGCCTTCGGGCTTTGGGGCTGCAGTGGGGAATGCCCTGAAGCCCCTGAGGGCTCTGTGCTGCTCCCTCCCCATCCTGGGGTGATGGCCTTTGCTGCCCTCACCTGACTCGTGTCAGGCTACTAATGGGAAGGTGAGCAGGGAAGATGATTTACAGGAAGGCACGAGGTTCCTCCCTGCATGACCAGGGTCAGTAAGGGTCAGGGCTTCTCTTGGTGTGGTGGTGATTAGAAAACCCGTTTTTATCAGCATACCAGTGTACAGGTGCCACGTTGCAGAGTTATTCCCGGGGTCCCTCTCCAGGGAGTGTTTCTTCCTGCTGGAACGTGGTGTTGAGACAGATCTCCTGGAGATGCCAATGCAGTCAGTCCCCTCTGCTTCTCTTGCTCTTTTTCCCCCTGTTTTTAAGCAAACCAGTGAGAAATCCTGGACCATGCAAAATTACAAAGCCTGGACCCATGAAAAGTGTTTCTGATGGAGGGAGCCCTGGGGTGGTTTGTGAAGAGAGTGAAGGCTCCGGGTCTGCCGGAGAGCTTTGCTCCCATGTGCCTGACTGCGTGGAGAGGTGACTTGTTAGGAAAGCCTGGACCATCTGAGTATTTCTCAGTTTCCCCATTAATCCACAAGTGTCAGGAAATCTTTTTTCACGGCCTTGGCGTGTCTGTTTTATAGGAGAAACTTGGAAAATGTGTTGCTGTGGGAAAAAATGGACCTGGCCACTGTCCCTCCTCTCTGACACTCGGGTAGCCTGGTGGGAAGCTGTAACAGTGCTGCAAGCTGGCCATGGGCTTTGGCCGCTGGTTTGCTCAGCACAAACTCCAAATGACTGGAAATGTCTGGTATTCCTGCCCTGTAGATGATTTAGAACGAGACAGGGCTGGAACGAGGCGGTGACCAAGCTGCCCTTGTCTCTCATGGGGAGGAGGTTCCCACCAGCCCCTTTTTCTGACCCAGTGATTCAGGGAAGCAAGGAAAGGGTGACCCCAGTGCTTGGGGTCTCTTTAGCTCTGCAGACTGCAGAAGAAGAGGGAGGAGTGACCATTCCTTCCCAAACCACTTCCCACCAGAGGGTCTGCTCCTTGAACTTGGGAAGTGCCATCACACCCCTCAGCATGGCAGAGTCGGGAGAGGCAGGGTTGGTGATGCTGAGAAAGGCAGAGGGACAGAGTGGGGCAGTGGCACAAAAGGGTTTTGGTGTCAGTTGTCATTTGCAGAATGAACTCAGCAACTTTGCAAAAAAGAAAAAAAACAAAACAACCCAATTAAAAATTCAGTGTAACCTCCAGCCCGTCTCCCCACAGCCCCATTTGGATATCTGTGTTATTCGCTCGGCTGAGTCCTGGCTCCCAGGGAATGATACTGTGATCCAGGCTGGCCCCAGGACACGCAGCCAGGGCTGTTAATGTTTAATGGACAGGGATTCCCGTGCTGACGTGGGCAGGACGAGGCTGCCTGGGCTCTGTGGGTAAATATTTGTGCTGGGTGGCCCTTGGCGTGTCCGGGACTCGCCTCCGGCCCAGGGGCTGAAACAGCCACCAAAGCCCATCAATAACCCGGGAAAATGTGTTAATTGAGTGTGATTTAATGAACTTGCACATTAGTTTGGGCGAGCACAGCTGCTCGGCTGCGGGGTGTGCTGCAGGGTGGTGCCTGCCACTGCTGGCATCAGGTCTAAGGTGACTCTTGGAAGGCTTCAGGCTCCATGGGACAGGAGAGAAGGAGTGATGGCTGGAAGTCTCTTGGAGCAGGGGGCATTCTTCATGAGGAGGGACATTTTCCTTCCAGCCTCTCTATTGTATTAAAACCCCAGGTCACTGGTGTGGCTTTAAAAGGTTCAGGGCAGGGGGAAGCCCTGGGGTGCTGCTGAATGGGGCAGCCCCTCTGGGAGCATCATTTGTCAGCAGACCCCCAGCTGAGCTGCACCCACATGCCTTTCCCACCTCCTTCTATCGCTCCTAATATTATTTATGTTATTTTTGTGATGGAAACGTTACCTCTCCTCTTAACTGCTTAAGGCACAGCTATTTCCTCTGGACTGTTTCCACTGCCCACAGACCTGCCCACTCCTCAGCCTGGCAGGCTGAGAGAGCTGGGGTTGTTCAGCCTGGAGAGGAGAAGGGTCTGGGAGACCTTAGAGCGCCTTCCAGTGCCTAAAGGGGCTCCAAGAAAGCTGGAGAGGGACTTGGCACAAGGGCCTGGAGGGACAGGGCAAGGGGGAATGGTGTTAAGCTGAAGGAGGGGAGATTGGGATTAGATATGAGGAGGAAATTCTCCCCTGTGGGGTGATGAGGTCCTGCCACAGAGAAGCTGTGGCTGCCCCATCCCTGGAAGTGTCCAAGGCCAGGTTGGACGGGGCTTGGAGCAGCCTGGGCTAGGGGAAGGCGTCCCTGCCTGTGGCAGGGGAGTGGAACAAGATGATCTTTCAGGTCCCTTCCAGCCCAAAGCATTCCATGATTCTCTGATCCCACTGAAGCCCTGCAGACACCTCTGCGGTGCCCCGTCCACCCCCAGGCTCAGCCAGTCACGCAAGCTGGGAGCAGGCAGGAAATTTGATATAACCTCTGGTTGCTGTGGGTTACACGGCACCTTTTTTTTAAATAGGCATGGAAAAATAAAGGGCTCAGAATGATTTTTTTTTTATTATTATTATTATTATTATTTCCCCTTTTCCCTTTTTTAATAAGAAAGTCACTATTGTGAAAGTAATAATTGTTTTGTGGCCGTGAGCATTTGAAAACAAAACAGCCCCGTATCAGGGAAAACCATCAGTGGCTGGGGTGGGTGCTGTCAAATTTTTTAATGAATGAGTCTGGTTGTTGTTTCCGAGTCCAGGAGTCCACTTTATGAAGAGGTCAGGAGATTTTTGGCTCTCTGGAAGGCTGATGGCACTGGATGTGTCAAAAAGAGATGAAGGATGCTCAGCCTTCAGAGGTCTCTTTTGGTGTCGTCTCAGACTGAGTGTCCCACCTCACCTGGGGTTCTGGAGTCCCGCAGCTCAGGGAGGTTCTTCAAAGGAGACAGGATGTGTTTTGACTCTCTTTATCAAGGCCCTTCACACTTCAGTGTTTGCACCCACTGCCAGAGGAGCCCGGAGGACCTGGGACATCTCTTCTGCAGCCCTTTGGCTCATGATTTTCTTCAAAACCTTCCAGGGATGCTGAGGGGCCTCCAGGATGGGCTCTGAGAAAGGAGATGAGGGCCATAGCCCGGCAATTGGGGTATCTGCAAATATCTTTGAAGCTGTTTTGTGCTTTGGGGAGGTTGGTTTTGGCTCAGAATTATTCTCATGGGAGATCTATGCTCTGAACCTGCTCTTTTGATTTGCCCAAACCTGTAAAACATGGGGGTTGAGAAAACCCAATGAGGTGTCCTGGTGCTAAACGTGCCCTGAACATGACCTTTTTTGCTTGGCTTGGCCTTAAGCTTGTGCCTTCTGCATGGGGAAGGCTCCCACCCACCCACAAGTGCAGCTGCTCTGGTAAGGTGTCCTTGTGCTGTTAACAGTAATTAATAATAACAGTAAATTAACCTCTGTTTGTTGCCGGTGGAAGTGTGGAGGAGAGAGGAGTGGGTGGTAACTGGAGCTGATGCATCTCTGGTGCTGAGCTTTGCCTCCTGATTCCTCCAGCATCTACTGCTTCCCTCTCCTGGGGAACACCTCAAATGACCAGAGGAAAATAAACAGGGGAAAACCAGGATTATTTTGAGGCAGGATGTAGGGGGACAGTTGTCCCTGCACCCACTTTCTGGAGTCACCACGCAAGTTCACGGAGCCGAGGAGGGCATCACTTCCCTGCAGCCATCCTCCCTCCAGCCTGCTCCCTGCAGCCAGGGCAGTGCCTTTGCCAAACCAAATCTGTTTGTTTGTTATGTTACTTTTTGGCTTCAGCGTGGGTGATAAATAACGAGGAGCAGAAACGAGCATGGCTGGACTGTCTCCCCCTGGCTGGGGTCGGGCACTGCTCCTGCTTCCAAGGGAGGCTGCCCTGAAAGGTGGGAGGGGACGAGGGGGACCTGGGAGAGCTTGGAGGGAGGGGAATTTTTATTTTATTTTAAGGTTGGGGGGGGGGGGTGTTGTTGCTCTCGTTATAGCAGCAAGAGAGAAACTGGAAGGAGTTTGAAAGGCAAAAATCGCTAAAAATAGAGTGTGTAGGACTTTAACAGCTCGCTGGGCTGAGCTGTGACCCCAGTAAAGGCACAAGACTGGTGGCTGAGAGCTGGCTGGGAAGGGGTGGCAAGGGCAACTGCTGGGATCCTGCCCCACAGAGGCTTTCCAGGGCAGCCAGGGCAGGAGTGGAAACCTGGTCCCAGATCCTTCTCTGCTCCAAGGAAAACACAGGCACCTTCTTAGGAGCGGGCTCAGCATCACTACTCTCTGATGGAAAAGAAGAGCTGGAGGAGGCAAACATGAGCAGGCAGGGGAGAGCTGGAAGGATTTGGGGACAGCCAGGAGTGGTGGGTGACCAGGCAGGGGGCTGAGCCCAGTGCCAGCAGGGCCATCACTGGCACGGTATCAGCTGGTGGGTTTCCAGGCTGGGCATGTTGGTTGTAGCAAAAACTGGCTGCCCTAATGCCCCGTCTCCACTTCTCCCCCTTGCAGATGTTCATCATGGAGAAGGTGGAGGGCAGCCAGTGCAGCCTGCACGAGTTCAGCATCACCGGCTCCACCTACGCCCCCGAGGGACAGATGTGAGTGAGGGCCCCTGACAGGGGTGGCCCTGGGCTGGCAGCACAGCTGGGGGGAGGTGGGAGGGTCGAGCTCGCGGCCAAGGCTTGTGGAGAAAGGGGGATTTTCTGTGGTGGTTTGCAGCCCTCCTGAACCCTGTCCCTGGGGATACCCACTGGGCACTGTTTTTGGCCACACTGTGCTTTGCAAGGGTCAGGTCCCTTGCTGCTCTTCATTGTGCATGGGGGCCAGGGCAGTTGTTTCACTGTCCCTTGTCTCTGGCTCGTGCCTGACACGATGTGGGGGCTCTGCCTGTGCCCTCCTGGTGCTCAGCAAAGGGGCTCCCTCCTGCTGGGCTCTCCCTTCATTAACAATCCTGATAAAACAAGCCCGCCTGTGGACCAGAGAAGATGGCAAGTGTGGGAACAGAGATGAGCGAGGCTTTTCATGGTGCATGACGGCAATCTCCACATTTCTGGAGCCTGCACATTTTTGGTGTTGACCAGCAACTCTTGTTCTCACCCCAAGCACAAACGTGGGGCCAGCAGCTTGTCCAGAAATCCCTGGTGATGTGCAAAGGGACTCGCAAAAGGCTGAAAACCCCATCAGGAAGGTGCTCCCTGAGCCCCGTGTCCTTGGCAGGGATGGTTCCCGTGGCTGCTGTGCCCAGGGCACGATCTTGCTGGTGGCAGGGTGTGTTCTGGGGGAGACATGGGCTTTGCAGAGCTGCAGCTCGGGGCAGGGGGTGGAAGCAGGGGGCTTTGCCCTGCTGTGTTATCACGCACATGGGGTTTTCTGCCCTTGTCTTTTTTTATTTCCCCTCCTTTGAAAGGAGGTGATGCTCCCCAGCGTGGGGAAAGTCGGGAAAGGAGGAAGATGAGGAGCTCAGCTGGTGATGGGAGCACTCTCCACACCCCTTCACTCTGTGGTCCCAGACACATTCTTCACCACGGTGCCTTCTGCTCATGTGTGGAGCAAATATAATTCATCCCAGCCTCAGACTTAGTTCCATGAATATTTATAGAGCCAATTTGATCCTTGGCTGGGAATCTCCATTAAAAAGTGAGCCAGGTCATCAGCTGGTGTCGATCAGTGCATTTCAATTAAAATTAAGGAGGGCTGAGGGGCTGAACTTGTGTCTGCCAACCTCTGAAGCTCAGTGTCCCCTCTCCTCTGGGGACTGCCTGCAGGGACACCGTACTGGTCTGCAGAAATTCATGTTGCTTTTGAGTTTTGCTTCAGCCTTGTGGCTGTCTTTTGTATTGAGAGGGGTGTGAGGGCTCGCTGAGGTGTAATGGGGGGTCCCACCAAGGGCTGGTGCCACTCAAATGCTTGTTTTGCTTCAGCCTGGCCTTGGCAGGAGGCTGTTGCATGCTGGACCTTGGGTTTGCTCACATCCCTCCCAGCACCCAGACAGCAGCACCTTTGCTGCTGTTTTTCCCAGCACAGGGGTCTCACCTGGCTCTGTGCAGGGACGGCCTTGGTATTCCCACCTTCCCAAATACCAAAACCCATCCAGTGTCTGCAGCTCCCTCCTCCACCCCCTGCAGGCTCCCCCAGGCAGGAGGCAGTGGCTTTCCCTTCCCACTCACGGCCCAGCGCGGCTTCTTGTCCCTCAGCAAACAGATTTTTCAGATTTTCTTGGCTGCTCCCTGTTTTCCGCTCCTGAGCTGTAACGAGGGCTCCAAAATGTTCTTTCCATTGGGAACCAGCAGTGGAATAAACTGATCCTAGTAAATGCCTGACAAATTATTTTTCCAGCGAGCAGATGACCGCCTGGGTTTATACAGCTCTAACCTGCAGTTACCTCTCCTGGAAATGGGATAGTTTCTTATTTCCTTTGAAAGCCACTGCTGCCATTCCTGCCACCAGGCAAGGAGCAGTATCTGGCTTGCCTGGAGTGTTCGGGGCTGCTCCTTTCCAGGATGTTTGTGCTCCTTTCCATAGCAAAGAGCTGCTATTTAGGAAACAAAGGCCACAGTTCACCACTGGCTTGGAAGCAGCCACAGCAGTGCAGTTGTTAAAGTTGTCTGCTGCTCTCTTAAATGCTCCCTTGGGTTCCCTAAAGGAGTGCAAAGCAGCACTGCAGGGAGGGGAAGACCTTACTGCTGGTTCCACAGCTTCTCTGGATCCTCAGCAAATGGAAACCCCCGAGGAGCAGCCATTAATATGAATTTGTTTACCCCCTTTCTGGCCCATCGCCTTCATCATCAGCCTGTTTGCAGCCCCTGTTTGCAGGTCCAGTGCTCCTTTGAACTCCTCTGCAGCCCCCTTTATTCCGGGCCACTTCCAGAGTTCATTTGCCTCCTGGGATGTTTAGTTTGCAGTTTAGCCCTGTCCTGTTGCCCAGAGCACAAAATGTGAACCCAAGAGTTCATTGCCAACCCTGGGGCTTTAACTGGGCTCTTTCTCCCGCCTGCACAAGAGTGATGTATAGGATACACACCCCCCTACCAGGGGTCTGGGATAGGCTAAGTGTTATTTGAAGGTGTGAGCTGATGTGAGGCCGTGGGGATGTGTTCTGCCCGCAGCCTGAAGGAGGAGCAGCCGGTGCAGTGCGGGCAGTATGACGGGCTGGTGGAGCTGGCCACCATCTGTGCCCTCTGCAACGACTCCTCGCTGGACTACAATGAGGTACAGGGGCTGCAGGCTGGGGGGGATGCTCTTCCCTGTGCTCTGGGACAGAGCCAGCGGAGGTTTGTCCCTTGGGATTCCCCTGCCTGGCCTCAGGTGGTGCTCTGGTGCAGTGGGTCACAGCATGCTTGGTTGGAGCAGCGGGCGGAGGACAGGCTCTAAAGCTTAAGCTCTTTTTCCCGTCGCCCTTCCACCCCCCCCCGTCCTCTAGTCCAAAAAAGTCTATGAGAAGGTGGGGGAAGCCACTGAAACAGCCCTGACGTGCCTGGTGGAGAAGATGAACGTCTTCAACACGGACCTCAGCAAACTCTCCAAGGTGGAGAGAGCCAACGCCTGCAATTCGGTGAGTGGGGGAGGCCCCTGCGAGCTCTGGCACGGGGGGGTTAGGAGGGAGGGCAGGAGAGCAGGGCTTTGGGATGGCTGTTGTTGGAGGAATAACCACTTGCAGTGATCTGAGGGGCAGATCTGGCCCAAGGAGGCGATTTCCTGGCTCACGGGGCAAGAGCTGGTTTTGGAACAGAGGGTGCAGTGGCCGGGGGAGGTGGGTGCTGGGGCCACGGGGGCTGACCTGGGTCCACATGAAGCTGTGAAGCAGGTGATCCCTGAGTCTCAAACTCAGCCCAGTCCCTGCTCAGCCGGGAGAGACTCCCTCAGCGATGGCTGGAATTCCAGCTACAGATGAGGAAGTCTGGG
This sequence comes from Oxyruncus cristatus, assembly GCA_013399855.1. Taxonomy (NCBI): domain Eukaryota; kingdom Metazoa; phylum Chordata; class Aves; order Passeriformes; family Cotingidae; genus Oxyruncus; species Oxyruncus cristatus. The sequence continues at coordinate 627,869 of VXAY01001307.1, read as the reverse complement.
GTTACCTTTAGGTGCCCAGTTTGCACTGAGCAGCCGCCCTCCAGCGTGAATCAAACCCCGTTCCCCAGAGCCACGCCTGTCCAAGTGGTACTTGGAAACATCTATTTTTAATGTGAAAATATCCCATCCTGGCAATTCCCCCACTCAGCTCTCCAGTGTTTCCCTGTCCTCCTGGTGAAAATATACTTTATTTCAGACCTGCATTTACTCAGCTTTGACACCAAGCTGCTCAAAGCTGCTCTCTGTTCTGGCATTTCTTCCCCAGATAGGTCTGAGCAGGTCATGATAAATCCCCTTTTTGTGGTGTCCCATCCCCTCCTGGCTCCTGGGGCTGCCTTTGTCCTCACGTCAGCGGTGCTGTACTGGCTCAGCAGGGTTGTTAGCCAAGCTGGAGAGCACCGATGTCCCTGTCACGTCCCTGTCGTGTCCTGGCTCAGCCCAGCGCTGTCCCCACAGGTGATCAAGCAGCTGATGAGGAAGGAGTGCACCCTCGAGTTCTCCCGTGACCGCAAGTCCATGTCTGTGTACTGCACACCCACCGGCCCTGGCAACAACTCCGCTGGCAGCAAGATGTTTGTCAAGGTAGGGGAGAAGGTCCTCACCCCTCCACAGTGTCCTCTTGGCACATCCCAGCAGGATTTGGCCCTTAGTGCAGTGGGCGGTGATGCTTTGCAGTTCCTCCCCCTGTAACTGTCTGGCAGTCCAGGCTCCAGCAGGTAGGCTGGTGGGGTCAGGGAGGAGGTGAGTCTTTGCCATATTAATAGGCAAAAAAGGAGGTAAAATGATTTAGGTGGTGGAGAAGGTGCTGAGTGTGCTGGTGCTGGGGCAGGGGAGAACTGCCCCTGTGCAGAATTTGGGCACTTGCCTTTATTAAAGGCTTGGACCCTCCGGACACCAGTAATGCCCAAAGGTTACAGCTTTCCAGTGTAACCAGAAATAAAATAGTGTTTCAAAGGGCATTTTCTTCCCAAGAGAAGAGATGTGGCAGGAATTTCCCCCTGCTGACTCTGAGAGGATTTGTATATTATTGTTCCCACCGGGAGATGATCTGGGTGGGTGAACTCTGTCCTCCAGGTCAGGCTGGGACCCTCCAAAGCCACCAGATCTGTAGCCCCAAGCAAGGTTTTCAGGAGGTACAATAGAAGGGTTGCAAGTTTTACATTAAAAAGCAATGTCAGGGTAATTTGTAAGGTCAGAAGGGCTGGAGTGAGATGCTGGGATGCTGAAGGATATGTTTTCCTGAATCACCAAAGCATTACAAGCATCTGCTGAGCATCCCACGTTTTTTTCTATCTGACATTTACAGCCCTTATCACCTCCAGGTCTGAGAGGGATGTGTAGGGTGGGAGTATCTCGGACAGACCTGTAGGTTTTGTGAGAGTCAGCTGGATCCCCTGCAGAGCAGACCCTGCTCTTGGTGACCTGCTGCGGGTCTGTCCCCGGCGTGATCCCGGTGCTCTCGGTCGGCGGCTGCCATCTAGTGCCCCGAGCCGCGGGGCCGGGATGTGCCTGCTGGGGTTTTGGGGACGTTTCCTCCTCTTTTGCCCAACCTCGGTGCCTTCCCTCCAGAAGTGCCAGAGCCCTCCCTGTGGTGCTGGCTGGAGCTGCTCGTCCTCGGGGTTCGTTCCAGCCCCTAAGCCCTCCGTCCTCCCCCAGGGCGCCCCGGAAAGCGTGATCGAGCGCTGCACCCACGTCCGTGTGGGCACTGCCAAGGTGCCGCTGACGGCCCCGGTGCGGGAGAAGATCCTGGGCAGGATCCGGGACTGGGGCATGGGCATCGACACGCTGCGGTGCCTGGCCCTGGCCACGCACGACTCGCCCGTCCGCAGGGAGACCATGCAGCTGCACGACTCCGCCGCCTTCGTCCACTACGAGGTACGGCCCCGGGGGCCCTGTCCGGGAGCTTTCTTCCTTATTCCCGAGGTGTTCCCACATGCTTCCCGCTGACCCAGCATTATTTTCTCTGTGGTTTCTCTGTGGGCGGTGTAACGGCTCAGCTCCTCTGCAAACCCTCGGGGGGTCGGTGCTAAGGAGAACAGCCCCATCTCGCTGGGCATTTGCCCCTGTGGGGTGACTGCTGAGAGGGCCTTGGGCACCGCTGAGAGGGACGGGGAGGAGGGGAGCAAAGCGAAAAGGGGGGAAAAAAAAGCGAAAAGCAGCAGAGGGAATGGGAGCATCCCGTTGCGTTGGGGATGTAGAATGCATCCATGGGGCTGTGGGGAGGAAACCTCCTGAAAGGTTCCTCCCAGGGAAAATCCTCGTGCCCGGGGCGGTTTCACAGTGGGGCTAATACGGGTCTGGGATACGTCCTCCCCTCCCAGAACAACCTGACCTTCGTGGGCTGCGTGGGGATGCTGGACCCTCCCCGCAAGGAGGTCACCTCGTCCATCGAGATGTGCCGCAGGGCCGGCATCCGCGTCATCATGATCACCGGCGACAACAAGGGCACGGCCGTGGCCATCTGCCGCCGGATCGGCATCTTCTCCGAGACCGAGGACGTGTCTGGCAAGGCCTACACGGGCCGGGAGTTCGACGAGCTGTCCCCCGAGGCGCAGCGCCAGGCGTGCCACCACGCCCGCTGCTTCGCCCGCGTGGAGCCCGCGCACAAGTCCCGCATCGTCGAGTACCTGCAGTCCTTCAACGAGATCACCGCCATGGTGAGCCCCCTGGGGACACCCTGTTCCCCTCCTCTCTGCCCAGCTCAGTCCCTTACACCCTGCTAACCACGGCTTCGTGCAGACGGGTGACGGGGTCAACGACGCCCCGGCCCTGAAGAAAGCGGAGATTGGCATCGCCATGGGGTCGGGCACGGCCGTGGCCAAGTCGGCTGCTGAGATGGTGCTCTCTGATGACAACTTCTCCACCATCGTGTCGGCCGTCGAGGAGGGCAGAGCCATCTACAACAACATGAAGCAGTTCATCCGCTATCTCATCTCCTCCAACGTCGGGGAGGTCGTTTGGTGAGAGCCCCCCGCGCCGGGCACCGTGGTGGGGCGGCGGTGGTGGGGGGACACATCCCCTGGGGCGGGTGACCTGCAGTCCTGTCCGTGCCCCTGGGTCCTGGCAGCATGTGGTGTCCACATTGGCATCCCGAGCCACCCAACAGAGCAGCAGTGCCTGGTCTTGTACCCCAGGGGCAGGGGGGATTTCTGTTTTATAATTTTACATTCCTGCCATCCCCTATGACCTGTTTTGTTAATTAATTGCCTGTTAAAGCCCATGCCAGTGCTAAGACAGATGCAGATATTTGTTGACACCGGATCACACTGGTGCCCTTTGCTTTAGGTCCTGGGCAGCATTCCATGCCCATCCCTCCCAGGAAATCAGCACCATCCTCAGCAACAGGAGCATCACTTGGGCATCCTTTGCCCTTGCATTTCAGAAGGGTGTTTGTGCTGGGAACGGGAACCTGCATGGCCGTGGGGACATCAGTGGTTGGGTTTCAACTGCAAAGCAAATTTTAATAGCAACAGTAACAAATTTTACCTGCAAAATTCACTGCTGGGCCTCAGATTCCTGATCAGGGGCTCTGCAGTTTCACCTGCAGGACTTTGGGTGAATATTCAGTTTGGGGGTTTGGATCCAGGGTGCCTCCCTCACTCTCCCCTTGCATGACACGAACCCTTTCTCCTGCTGCCTGGGGCTCGTTTGGCGGAGAGGGATAATTTGGCATCTCTGTTTTTCCCCCACAGCATCTTCTTGACAGCCATCCTGGGCTTGCCCGAGGCCCTCATCCCCGTGCAGCTGCTGTGGGTGAACCTGGTGACGGACGGGCTGCCGGCCACCGCGCTGGGCTTCAACCCCCCCGACCTGGACATCATGGAAAAGCAGCCCCGCAACCCCAAGGAGCCCCTCATCAGTGGCTGGCTCTTCTTCCGCTACCTGGCCGTGGGAGGTGAGTCCCGTGGGCGGAGCTGAGGGTGGGCATGGGGTGCCCTGGGGTGTGGGGGGGTCCCTTTTGGGGTGCTGGGGGTAAGGGTGTCTCTCTCGGCCGCAGTGTATGTGGGCCTGGCCACGGTGGGAGCAGCGACCTGGTGGTTCCTGTACGACGCCGAGGGACCACAGGTCTCCTTCCATCAGCTGGTGAGTCGGGAGGGGAACAGGCTGACGTGCTGACAGACGGGTGAGGGCGTGGATTCAGGTGTTGGGGTCTTTTCCTCTACCTTTCCTCTGTGGTCGTTATAGTGTTCCCAGATTCCTGGTGGAGAAGGCAATGATTTAAAACAAAAGCAAGTTCCCTCCCTCAGGCTCGTGTTTCCAGCCTTGCTTCTGCCAGTCACCAGCATGGTGGGGAAAAACTGGATTCAAAGAAAGTAGCTCCTGTGCCTGATCCCACATCGAAGGGGATCTTTTGTCACATTACTGTAGGTCTGAACAGGGTGGTGGGAAGGTGGGTGCCATCCCAGCCCAATGGCATGTGCGATGGAAAATGTATTTTTGATGGAGATGTGTGTGCTCAAACACCTTCTTAACTGCACTTGGAAGTCTCAAAGCCACTCTCTGGCCGTAACCCCAAAGCCCATTCACGGCAGGAGCTGGGTCACTTTAGGCAGTTTGCTCAGTTGCTCTGAACTGTGGGATATTTGACAGCAACCCAGCTCATCATGTGCCCCCCAACCAGTCGACTCTTCCTCCTCTCTCCCGCCTTTCCTGCTGCTCTGCCGTGTATTTACCAGCGGTTTCCTGTGCCGACAGAGGAACTTCATGAGGTGCACTGAGGACAACCCCATCTTCGAAGGAATCGACTGTGAGATCTTCGAGTCCCGATACCCAACCACGATGGCTCTGTCCGTGCTGGTGACAATCGAAATGTGCAACGCTCTGAACAGGTGGGGTGGCTGCAGGATTGCTCTGTGCCTGACTGAGTCTGTGCAGGGTCTCTTTGAGCGTCTGTGGGTGGGCTGAGAGCTTTGCTTTGGCTCAGCAGAGCCATTCAGAGCATCCCCACAGGGGACCGCTGGGTTTTCCGTAATCCAACTTCTCCAAGGCAGTGTGCTGCTGCTGATAGCAGTGGACGAAGGACTGGATCCACATCCATTAGTGGTTTGGTCATTACTGATCGATCCTAATCCACGAAGGCTGGTTGTGTTGAGTGTTCAGATGGAATCTGCAGCAAAGCCTGAAGCTGAGCAGTCTGGAATACAGGGATACAGCATGTAGCCCTGCACCTTGGAGGGGAATGGAGCTCCCAGCTTGGGCAGGTGAGGGGAACAGGAGGTTACTGGGGCTGACACTGTCCCTTTCCCTTCCAGTGTCTCTGAGAACCAGTCGCTGCTGCGGATGCCGCCGTGGCTCAACATCTGGCTGCTGGGGGCCATCATCATGTCCATGGCTCTGCACTTCCTCATCCTCTACGTCAAGCCCATGCCTGTGAGTGCCCTCTGACACCTCTGCCCCCAGCCCAGGGGATCTTCTCTGGGGAAGGACATCCCTGGAGCAATCTGTGGGTCTGGAAGCTTTTGGGAGGCTTGTCCCCAAAAGGTGCCCTCAGGTCCAGGTCCTGTGACTCAGCCCAGCTTTGGGAATCAGGAGTCACCCTGCCTTTGCCCAAGTCAGGAGCTCTCCTTACTGGCAGTGCACAGGGGTGTGGGTATCTCCAGAAGGTGGTTCAGCCCCTTGGGGTGTCATATCCTCCCTTTGCAGTCCAGACTGCCGATGCCTCAGTTAATGCCCAGGGGTGCTAAAGGTGAAGTGTGTCTCTGTGCCCAGGAGGTGACATTGTCCCTTGTCCCTTGCTGAGTGCCTGTGAGCACACAAACACACAGTCCTAGCTCGTGCCTCACTCTCCCCATCTGCAGGAGAGGTGAAGGACATGATCTTTGACTCCTCTTGTCCAAGAGCCACCTCGGGCTCATGACAGACCTCGAAGAAATCCCGTTCTTTGGGCTGTCAGGATCCTCCCTCCTTGCGCCCGGGATGACCCAAACAACAAACCATCCCTCCTCCTTCCCTACTGACACGTCCAATCCTTTCCACCTTGCAGCTCATCTTCCAGGTGACCCCCCTGAGCTGGCCGCAGTGGGTGGTCGTGCTGAAGATCTCCCTGCCCGTGATCCTGCTGGACGAAGGACTCAAGTACCTTTCCCGCAACCACCTGGACGGTGAGCAGGGGCTGCACCACCCTGGGTTAGGTTTGCTCTGTGGGGGCCGTGGTGGCTCTGGGGATGCCTCACTCACCTTCTGTGCTCGTGTGATGTCTGCACCGGTGTGTCCTCCCCGCTTTTCCTCCTGCCCCCTTCCTTCCCGGTGCCACGCCTGGCAGAGCAGTTGGTGCTTACACCTGCTTGAAACGCTCCCTTTGGAGCTGGAGCACCAGGGAAACCTGCCGAGGACTGTTTATCCAGCTCCTCTCTGATCCAGGAACTGGATCCCTTCACTTAACAAAGTAAAACAAGTCAAATACTGGTTTCTAACAGGATGCCTTCCTTTTTTCTCTCAAGTCTCCCACCCTTCTCTGTCCATCCTTGCCTTGTCTTGGCTACCTCTGTCCCAAGATCAGCTGAGAGCTGAACACCTTATAAAGTGATTTTAACGGGGCTGCCCTTGGCCAGCACCTCTTAGGATCTGGCCCGTGGCACAGACGGAGGAGAAGCAGCTCCCGTGACACCAGGGCAGAGATTCCCATGTGCTCCTGGGCTCTGTGCTGTGAATCACAGCGGGACTTTAGGCAGCCCTCCAAATAGATGGTGTCATCTTTCATTTCTTGAAAAAAAAAAAAAAAAGTTGCTGTGGGGGATATCTCAGCGCTGAGTTAAACCCACAGGTTTTCCCAGCAGTGGCTGAGGGCCCAGGGCTGCCCAGTGGTGCTGTGGTAGCAGGGAGAAAGAAGGGCAGGAGAGACACCGTTCTGGCCTGGGGAAGCTCTGGGGGCAGATGAACAACCTGAGTGTGGGGACTGGGTGTCCTTCCACAGCATCACCTTACTCAAACCTTTTTTCACCCCTAAGGCAACCGGTGTCCTAGCAAACCCCTCCTTTTACCTTCACCCTGTAAAAAGGATCCAGGAAAACTCTGCAAAGCCACTCTTGCCTTTCAGGGCTGAAGGCAGGTCTGGCCAGGCCTGTCAGGGAGGGATTTGGGGCGTCGTAGTAGCTCTGTTTGGTTTCTCATGGAGCAGAACCCTGCAAAAAGCTGGAAATATGGGACAGGAAATTATTGGAAGCAAGAAATGATCCCAAACTGGCCACCCTTCCCATCAGTGGGTCCTGGTGTGGTGGGGTGCTCATGTCAGCCTTCTTCTCTGCCTTGAGCTGATGCATAAACACAGCCATTGCTCTGAGAAACAGGGGTGCAGGGACTCCTGTTTTTACAGCCCAGATAGAAATTGTTTCTAGCTTATTTTTATTTAATTGTTATTTTTCTCTCACCAGACACACAGGTCTGTTTTATCCCACAATTACAAGCCTGTAGCAACAATTCCATGGCGTGGCACCGGGCTGGGGTGTAGGAGAGCTGGTTGATTCCTGGTTGTTTTGCATCCCGTGCATGCCCTCGGTCTTCACTTCGCCACCCCTGATCTGGGGATGAGTCTGTCTTTCTCCCACACTTCGTGTTTCTCCGTAAAATCTCAGCACTGTTGGAGGAAGGGCTTTTCCTTGGCTCTGCCTGCGCAGCTCCCAGCACAGCGAGGTTCCTGGTAGGCATGTGATCCTTCCAAGTGCCATCCTGCCAGCTCAGAGTGTTTCCTCCCGGCGTGCCGGGTCCTCTGAGCTGCCCTCATCCCCATGGTCAGGATGCTGCCGATGCTCACGGGTTGCTCTGTGTCTCACCCAGCCAGGGTTTCCCCTGCGCAGTTACTCAGTCGCAGCTGGGGGCCAAAATCACACTTAAATCGTCGGATTTGAAAGAAGCAATTGAAATTCTTCATCTTCCTGATTGCTCTGGGCTTTGAAAAGCAAAGGGGAAAAAAAAAAAAAAAAAAAAAGACCTCCAAAAGCCACTTTTATGTGTGGTCTTGTGATTTTTTTACCAGGCATTCTCAGGACAGTAAGACTCGAGTGGAGCGGGGAGCACCAGTTGAAAACCTGCAAGACTCCAGAGCAAGGGTTGGCTTCCTACATGTCTCATCCCTGAATGCAGTATCCCTGTGCTTCCTACAAAGTCTTGCTCGCCTGTGGTGGGGACCTGCTTGGAATGTGTCTGGGTGAACGTGGCTTAGAAAACCAGCCAGTAACAGAGCCCAGGGCCCCTGTGCCCAGACAGGATCTCCTTTCCCACAGTGGCCTCTGTGTTTTTCTTCAAAATAAGGTCTAAAAAGCCTGTGAAGTAGCTGTTTGATGGCAGTTTTGGCCAGGGGCCAGGCTGCTGCTTGATCTCTGCAAGGCAGCGCTTGGGGATGGTCTCCAGCGTGGGCCCTTCTGAGGGATGGCCAAGGGTGTTCAGCTGAGGAATGCAGATGTATAGCTGTGAGCAGAATGTATATTCTGCTGATTCAGGTTTCGCATGGAAAAGTTTCTCCTTTTGCTGAGATTTAGATAAGTTGTGTTTCCATTACACGGGATTTTCCTTGTCCTTGAAGCAGCCTAAAGCTGAGACTCTTCAGCTCTCGCAGTGGTCTCAGTGCTTTACATTCCTCTCCCCATCACCCTGGTCATGTCCAGCCTTTCATCTCACATGCTTTGCATGTCTGGCTGTCTTCTTCCCCTCCTGGCCCCCCCGAGGTTTCTGCTGTCTCAGTTTTGGGAGGCCAAGTGATTGTGAGAGCAAGTGAGTGTGCACAGCTGAGCTGGGTTGGCTTGGTGGGAGCTGCAGATGTTCTGGTCAGGAATGTGGAGATGGGCCCTCTCGGGGTCTGTGACACAGATACACACTGGCAGGCTCACAGGGGCTGACCACCCGCAAGTACCTCTGGCTCTAGTATCTTTAATATTTTCCATGCTCTATGCGTTGAAGTGTTTGTTCTCTCTGAATCCTGTGGCATGCAGGAGGATGGTTTCCAGGCATCCGTGCCAATACCTTGCAGAAGTCCCTTTTCTGAGTGGTTCTCAAAAGGTACCAGGTCTAGAGAGGTCACTGAGATAACCCTGGTGTTCGTGTAGCTCTGTGCACCCTCACCCCACTGCTGAGGCCACCCTGCTCCCCTCCTGCACCATCCCTGGGCCTGCTCATCTTCACCATCCTGAAGCAAACCCATCAGAGCTGGTGGAGTTGCCCCTGTGGTTGTTTTCAGCACATTAAGCAGCAGGTCCTGTCTGGGTGCTGTGCTCGAGCATCACCATTTCTCCCTCGTGCTGTGATAAAAGCAGGGGCAATTCACAAAGCAGGTGCTTTCTGCAGCACAACTATGCACCTGCCTCGACAGCAGCAGCATCACTGAAAATCAGGAGTTTTGATGCACAGGAATTTGCTTTGGTGTGTTTTGTGGCAGACTGGAATTTATGCAGCCATTTGTCCTTGCACCTAGCGAGCACAGAAGCCCCTGGGGTGATTTTGCAGGAGCTGCAAGTGATGACTGCCCTGCTTGGGTCTCTGTTCCCTCCTTGGTGGGTGCTGCCACAGCTGATGTACAGGTGGGATTTGCACTCTTGGGTGAGCATCTCCACTGCCAAGGGAGCTTTGGCCACTTCTCTGCCAAGCTTCAGCATCCTCCCAGAGGAGAGTGGCTGGCGGAGGTGGCAGTGTGGTGACAAGTGCATCACACTCCCTGCCAGGTGCAGACGTGGCTCTGCGTCTGAGACAGCCCAAAATCCGCAGGGACCAAAATCTCCTTGTCCGGTCACATAACCCATCAGCAGTAGTGAAATAGAGCCGCTCTCCCTCATCTTCCTCTGAGCTCCTGGGGATGAGGGAACCCACCAACCCTCCCCATGGAGCAGAGGGGCTGCTGCCTGCCCGTGTTCCCTGCGGAAGGAGGCAGCATCCCTCTCCCTGGCACGGCAGAGCGGGAGCGAGCGCCTGTGGCTGTGGCCTGCCCTTGTAGGGTAATCTCTGTGTGGAGCTACCTTGGCTGGGTGCTGGCAGAGGAATGTGTCCCCAGGGGCCAAGTCGCTCCCTTGAGCTGTGGGATGCTCTGCAGGAGAGCAGCGCTGCACCTTTCAGTGCTGGAATCTCCACACGGGATTTTCCAGCTCTGCTGCCTTGCTCTTTGGTGTTATTTCCCCCTCTCTCCTGTTTTATTGTGTGTGTCGGTGTGCCCTGCTTTAGAAATGGAAGAGCAGAAAGAAGCTGACAGTGCTGCTGCCCTGGGATAGGAAGGGGATGGGAAAAGGATTTCCCTTTTGGTCTGGGCTCTCGGATGAAGCTCAGGGTGCTCTGGTGTGATGGATGAGATGTGCAGTTTTCAGAGCTACAAGGGCTGCGGTGTTTCCTCTGGTGGAGGAAGTGATCCAGGCCGGCAGCTGGAGCCTGCATCCCTCCAGCAGCACCTTTTATGGGAACCTGTTAAGAGGAAAGTCAAAAGCAATAAGGAAAAACCTCCCCAAAAGCCTCGGCTGTGCTGGGGGGAGCAGATCTTGCAGACGCTGAGCTCGCATGGTTCAGTTGCTGGTTTGCAGATATTGGAGGGCTGTGACCCCCCCTGGGAGGTTTGGTGTGAGGCAGGATCCAAATGGATCACTACTGCTCCATCACTCATCACTCCTGCAAACAGGTCCTGCATCCCCCCTGCTCCTGTCACCAGTGTGAGGGGAGGACAGGCAGACACTGGCATGCAGGGACCTGCATCCTCCTAAAGCTGAGTGGGAGCCATACCCTCGGCTCATGGAAACACCTGACTCGCTCTGTGCCAGGATTGTGTTATTTAGAGGCCCAGGAGTAGCCTTTTGAAGAGCATCCACTGTGGTTAAACACTGCAGCTGTGTCCCTTCCCTGTCCCTGTCTGCCCCACGCCATGTCTTCCTCCCTGTTTGCACAACTGCAGGGCAGTGTGTTTAGGGGAAGTGCCGTGGCTGGTGAATAACCAACTGGAGTGTCACCTGGTGGGGACTGTTCAGCTGCTGGGGCTGCTGAAGGGAGACCCCTGAAATGGGGAGGAGATGAATTCTGATTATGGCAGTGAGATTTAACACAGTGCAGTCACCAGCATCCCTTCTGCACCAAAGCCCGCGGTGCGGGGGTTGTCTGGAGGTGTGGGGGTTGTCCGCAGGGATGCTGCTGTTGCAACAAGCCATTTTATCCCAGGACAGCTGGGCTGGGCTCTCCAGCCAGCAGTGCAAAAAGTTTTGGCAGAAGTTGCAAAAAGGCTTTTTCCCTCTCTCTCCCCTGTTATTTATTAATTCCCCTGGAAGCTTGTCGGCACCAGGGCTGGCAGCGGGCGCAGAGCTCGCGGGTAACCCCGGGCAGGACCCCTATTTATCAAGAGCACAGTAACAGCAGTCCCCTGTGAGATGTGTTTGGTGATATGTGCAGCGATGAAAGAGAGAGAAATGCAGCTGAAAGATTCCTGATAAGTGATTTCTTAGGAAGTGCTGCTTGTGGGTGGGTTTTTTTAAGAAATAAAACCTGTTTCTGGGCAGACTGAGCTGCCCCGGGCTGGAGGGCAGCTGCTGCCTTGGAGGGTCAGGGACGCTCCTGTCAACTGCTTGAAAATTGAGGATTTGGTTGATTTGAGTCAAGCTCTGGCAGGGATTTTGAGGCTGCTCACATGGAGTTCAAGCTGAATACTGTGGCTTTCCTTCAGGCCATGTGTTGCCTGTTACCTTCCCTGTCCAACCTCATCCACCTGGAGGGAGGGAGAAGGGATGAGGGTGGCCCTGGGGCTGGAACAGTGGCTGTGATGAGTAGATTGGTCCTTGCTCATTGTTCTGGAGGCAAATATGTCTGTACTGTGTGTAAGTGGTGTCAGCCCATGGAGTAGCATCCACGTATCTGGCAGTGGCAGGGGCTCTGGGATGGCTGATGGGATGCGGTGACTTTCCTTTCTCTTGAGTCACTGCCTTTCCCAGGGTGATGCCTCGTTAGGAGCATAGCAAGGCATCCTGCCTGCTCATCTTCCTGTACCTGCATGGCTCTGCCTCATCCCTTCTCCTGCCTGTTGCAGGCTGAGTGTGCCGAGCCCTTCCTCACCCAGGGACCAGCATCCTCCTCCTCCTCCTCACGCAGCCTGAGCTGCCATGGCTGCAGTAGGACCAGCTCTGTGCAGACAGGATCCCAGGTCCCCTCCTGGGATCAACCAAGAGCAGCCACTCTTGGTAACAAAACCAGGGAGCTGATTTGCTTTGAACCCTCACCAATACTTTCCAAAGACCCTTGTTTTTTTTTTTTTTCTTTTTTTTTGCTTCGTTTCAGGAGAAGAGGACAAGAAGTGAATGACACGAAGGCAACACTCTGAATTAAAGGATCCCTAACTTGTAACTCGGACTGAAGTCTTGCATGTGTGACCATCACTAGAAGCCAGCAGGACATGCATGTGTCCGACTATCAGACAAATGCGGGTGAATCGTCGAAAAGAAAAATACTGATTTTGTTTTGTTCCGTAGCTTTCTTTCTCCCTGTACATACGAGTGCAATTACTGGACGGCTGGCGCTTGGGTTTGGGGATGGAGCTGTGTGGACCTGGGTCGTTGCAACGCGGTTCCTCGGGGACTTGTTCCTGCCAAATTTGAGATCCTCTTTCCGATCCTCGCCCTCGCCGGGCGAGCTCAGGCGGGGCGTCCTTCACGGAGGGGGGCGGTCGGGGTTTCAGGCGACACGCCGAGCGCAGATGGGAGGCTGCATCCCCCGAGGGGATGGGGTGAATGAGGGCAGCTTCTGGGGCCAGGAAGGGCTTGGCAGTGGGTGAGGGCAGGGAGAGAGGTGAGGGGGCTGTGTGTTGGGGTCCCTGACCCTTGATGATTTTGTCACTGCTGCTCTGCTGGCTGCTCCGGTGGCCACAGCATCTGGGAATACCTTCAGAGTGTGTCCGACGGTGGTGTGGATCTCACAGACGTGTGTTTGCACACTGAGATCAGGTGCCTGTGGTGGAAGGCAAAGTTCTCCCTATTTATCCTGCTGTCCTGTTTGGTCCCTGCATTGTGGAAAGCCCAGCACCTTCTCAGGCTCGTCAACACCAAAGCATGACATGGCCTTGTCTGTCCTTCTCCATCCCCCATCTTCTTAGATCCCATCTGCACTATATGAACCACCCTCCTCCTCATAGGGGCAGCCATGTAAAGCAGAGCATGGGGACACCCACCTTCGCATTCCTCATGTCCACCACTCCCTCCTGGTCACACTTTCTTTCCTCAGTGGATTTTTTAACTACTTCCCTAGCAGGAGTAGAGCTTAAGTCTTTAGGAGCGTGTCCATGGCTTCGTGTCCTCTGCTGTGGAGAACGTCGCTGTCTTGCACAGGGCATCCTGGCCAAGGGATCACAGTGGGAATGAATGTATGCTTGTACATAACGTGGTCTTTCTCCGTGGGTGGTGTTTGTTGTGGCATCCCTTTTTGTAAGGCACCGAGTTTATTTTGCCCTCTTGGGATTTTTCCGCAGCGGGAGTGAGACAGGCTGCGGTGAGGGTTGGTAGATCAGGAGTGGATTTGGGATCCAGTAAATTGATCTGTCTCCATCAAACCACATCAGCTGAGAAGCTGACAGTGGGTGGTTTCTTCTCCAGCTCTCTAAATCCTCCCTCCTGTTTTCCTCATGGTCCCCTCTGATCCATCCTGATGATATTTAATTAGCCAGAGCCTGTATCTTTCCTTTCTCTTACATTCCAGCAACAGCACCAGAGCCAGGGTTTGGGGTAGCATTTTGCTCCTTTGCTGTTGGGTTTTTTCTTCTCCTTTTTGCCTCTTAAAAGCTTCCAGTGCTTTTCTGTTTCACCTGGGCAAGAGCTACTCTTCTTCTGTACAGTAGGTGCCAAATATCATCCCTCCTTTCTTTTTTCTCCATCACCAGCATTGAAGATGAGCAGAGCCCCCAGACCAGTGGGAATGTACAGAATTGTTATACTACTGAGCTGATTTCTTGTACAGAAAACCTTGCATGAAATGTTGTTACTGTATTTAATATATAATGTATTCAAGGAATTTTAATATGGAGCTCTTTAAAAAGATCTTTATAGATACTCTGTGGTTAGAAGATTGTTGCTGATTTTTTTTTTTTTTTAAATCTTATTATACTTCGTCTTGAAGAAGTTTTATTTTTCAGATGTGTTCTGTCTAATTGATTTAATTAGTTGATCCCATGGGACAACCAATTCCTCTTCGAAGATTTTCTCCATGGATGAGGTTCACCCTGGTGCAGAGGCCCAGGGTTTGACCCAGGTACTGCTCAAACCTTCAAAATAAGGCTTCAGTAAGGCTAGTGGTGTAGACATGTGATTTGCCCTTCCCCAAAAGGGTGAATTTCACCTTATTTTAGTATACACAATAGAATTGTTTAGGTTGGAAAAGACATCCAAGATGACTGAGTCCAGTTCCATCTCTCTGTGCAGAAAAATAACCAGTGGGAATTTAATCCAGTACCGGCTCGGGGGACATCAGAGGAAACAGCTTCTTTGTTTCCCTGGGGCTGAAAACCAGTTTGGGAGAGTGTGGTCTGGATTCAGAGGCCAGACTGGATTCAGAGCATCCCAGCCCTGTTGGGAGGGTCCCTCAAAGCTTTCAGCTGCCCAGTGGCATCTCCCTGGGACATTGTGCCTACAGGAACCTGTTTGGTCCATCCATTGTACCTCCTGAGTTAACACTGTTTTCCCTGGACTTGAGGTGTGCTGGAGGATTATTAATTTTACCCAAATTGGGGGGGTGTGTGGAGGAGTTTGTGGTGTAAAAGCCTGGGCAGTGTCAGTCTGTTCGTGCAGTCGGTGGGTCGCAATTGTGAGTCACCAAACCCTGAGCCTTGGTGGGCAACAAACCAGAGCTGGGTCCCAGCAGCAACAAATTCAGTTTGGTTTCTATTGTGAGCCTTCAGATCTACCTAGAAAATAGCACAGGTAACCTGCAGGAGTCCCCCTTGCTAGGGGGGACCATTTTGTCACATCATTTCCCCTTCTGAATGGTCGAGCACATCTCTCTTCCCCCCCATCCTTTAATTACTTGGAATACAGGTTTCACTTCTCTTTGATTGCAGAGGCTTATACTTCAAACGTCTTTATGAGGTAGAAAGATATCCATAGATGTAATTATTTTTTCTTTTATTCTTCACTGAAGGGTCAGGATAAATTACAGAGTAGTTATTTATTGCATGTGTGCCACCAGCAGCCTGCTGAGCTGGAGCGTTGTTCTTGTGGAAACGTGGAGATCCTCAAGCCAAGACCATCACTTTGGGATCAGTTTTGGGTCTTACCAAGGCATCTGAATGTGCAATACAAGGGAGATGGGCACTGGGTGGCTGCTTTGCCCAGGAGTTTGTTAAAAAAAGCAGCCTGGGGGCAAACCTCTGGGCTCCTTGCTTTTTTTGGCAACAGAGTTTAGGAATTATTTCCTTTTTAGTTTTATTTTGATGGTGCTGCCTGGCATATTCAAAGGCTTTAAATAAAACTTCGGTCTTTCCAGCAGGACCTCTGGCATCGGTGGGCTGCTGTGGCAGATCCTCCACGAGGTGCAGGGCATGGGATGTGCTGGGATGGCAGCATGGGATTATCCATGAGCACTTTATACTCCTTCCTCGGGGGCCAGGCGTCGTGCTGGGGTACAGCCAAGGTGGGAGGGGAGGGTCCCGTGTCCCCCTGGGGCAAACACCGAGGGGATCAGCTTTGGGCAGCAGCTGTGGAAAGTCTTTTGTACCGTTTTGGGATGTTGTGTCATTGTGGGCAGTTGCTGGATGAGCTCTTCCCCCTGTGGTGTGGGATCCCGTGGGGAGGCAGGTTGGAAAAGGAAAAAGAGCAAAAAAAACCTGCATCCTGTGTTTTGTTTGTGTCGTGTGGCCGCCGTAGGGCTCAGGGTCTGGAGGAGGTTTGGGATTTGTGTGTTTGAGGCTTTGGCACTGGGAAGATGCTGTGTGTGTGTTTCTGATGCCAAGGCTGGATGGTACCACCAGGCTCTGGAGAGGTCAGTAGGAGGGACAGGCTCAACTGGAGGGGACTTTGTTCCTGTAAGAACATCAAATCTGGGATGGAACCGGAGTTTCTGCTCACGGTGTGGATGGCAGAAGTAGCCAGAGGAGCAATAGGAAAACTCAGCATTAATTTTTGGTTCTTCTTTTGTACATCAGGTTGATAGTGCTGCTCCCCAGACAGGGTCCTGCCCCTCCAAAACTCCTCAAATGATTGCTGTGCAGGGACTCAGGCTGGGAGATGTTCATGAAGTTCAGTGGCATCACATCACTCCTGAACCTCAAACACACCAGAGTCCCCAGTACCTACTCCTAAGACTTATTGTGATTTTTTGGACCATACCTGCCATGGCTATCACCTTCTATAAATGGTGCCAGAGATTCCAGCCTCCCTGGGCTTTTTTTCCTCCCCCCCACTTCTGCAGTGGCATTTTCTGTCAGGGGAAATGGCGTGAGCTCAGGTTTTTGGGACCAAGGAGAAGGCGTCACCCCGTGCAGAGCCCGCATGGCACAGCTGGGGTGAGGGTTTGCAGTGAGGAAAGGGACACACAGGGTAAACGGTGCTCCCTGGACCTGTCCTCGTGGTGCCATTCAGCTTTTGGTGGCGGTGGGGCATTAAATGAGCCAAAATCTGTGTGTGCCTGGAGCAATGGGGCCGTGGGTACCTCAGGGGGTGTCTGAGCTGGGTCAGTCCAGGCACTTGGGACCAAGAGGAGTGTGACCACTGAGCTGCCAGGGGGTGCCCTCAGTGGCTTGGGTCTGGAAATATGCTGATTTTTTTTTTTTTTTTAATATGAGATGCCTGAACAGCCAAATCTAGAAATCTCTGAGTTCGTGCTTCGTGGCAAAAGATAAGTTGT
>VXAY01001307.1:586664-611079 GCA_013399855.1 Oxyruncus cristatus | reverse complement strand
CTGAGGGACAGAACTGAAAGAAATGAGGTTTCCTATTTTATTATATGAGAGATATTTTTCCACTAAATTACCGCTTCCTAAATCGTGTCCTTTGTCTGACTGTAAATAGCCAGGTGTGCCGGGAAGACGTGGGAAGGCTCCTCGTGGTCACATCCATACAATCCACTCTGTTCACACAATATTGGGCTGATTTGTTTTATACTTAGAAAATTACAGAAATAAAAGCGATTTTGCTGGATGACTCGTTTTTTTTTTTTTTCTAGTTGTTGTTGTTGGTTTTGCTGTTGTTTTTTTTTTTTCCTTTTTTTTTTTTTTTTTACTTTTCTTGTTCTGTTTGTGGCTAATTTGAGGGACATTTGGGAGCCCATGGAGCTGTAGGGGAGTGCCTGAGGGCATTTTTCATCCGTAAAAGGAGTTGTGCTCACCAGATCAGGATTTCTTGTGGGTTTTCAGAGGAGCCAAACTAGAAATGGAGCTGAGCTTGTGCCTGGCATGGGATTTGACAAAGGCAAAGTGAACGGAGTGGCATGATGTGACTGTTGGGAATTTTTTAATTCGCTCTTGGGGCACAAGAATACAAATAACAGTGCTAATTTTGACTGTGTCTAGAATAGTCATCACCTTATCTCCCCCAGCTGAGAGGGGAGGATTAAATAAGCCCTGCAGTGACCTCCACAAGAAATAATTATGAAATAAATGACAATTAAGTAACTTGGCCTCCTCTGGGAGGGATGGCACAGGGCTTGGGGCCGTGTGTTCCCATCTCTGCGCCTCCCACTCCACACTCAGCTCTTCCCGTGGTGATGTTTTGGGTGGAAAATCCTGATGCAGCTGTGGATCGTGTTTTGGAGCAGATCTGTGCTCGTGGCAATGTCTGCCCTTGGGGTGTTTTTGCCGGGATGTGGCCCCGTGTGCCCCTTCCCAGTGCTACGAGCAGGGGAAAGGTGCTGCACGGGGAAAGCCAAAAGCTCTGTGACCCACAGTGGGTCACAAACAGGCACATGGGATACCCTGGCAAATGCTGGGTTTGGGAAAGGGCCATTGCTTGGCCTCCTCTTTCCAGATGTAGACCATGTTCTTTCCAGTGTCAGAGCATGAGGACCACCCCTGCCGTGGCTGGAGGTGACCCTCAGTGGTCCCCTGGACCAGCCATCCCTGAGTGGTGTCTCAGGACACGGCGGTGGAGGCAAAAACACCCAGAATTCCCCACCTGATGTTGCATCGGAACTAGACCCCTGGGCACCATCACCACTGGAGCCATGATTCAGAAAACAGGGATTACCCTCCCAAAAAAAACAAACCCAAGGGTCCCTGTACCCCATGGCAGGTGTCCAGCCATCCCATGGGATGTGCATCCACGCTTGCAGCGGCCTCAGTGGCCACAGGGCCACTGACACCCTTTTCCCCCAGCATCTCGGGTTCATGTTTGCTTTGGCGTTGGCTGAACCACCACTGAAGTATTTCCAGTTGTCACAGCAAGTGGGGGTGGAAATGCCACTTCTGAGGGGTGAGTACCTCCAAAAACATCTCCCTGTGCCGGGGCGTCGCAGCACGGGACAAGCACGGAGCGGAGCCAGCCCTGCTGGGAAGGAGGGAAGAAGGGTCAAGGACAAGTTAAAATTGGAAAGAAAACTGAACATGCTGTTTTGCAGGACCTTGCTTGCTCTCGTTTGCCAATTTTTTTTTCCACCCTCCCCTTCCCATTGCCAGCAGGGCAGTGTCAGCATCCCCCGTGGCTGGTGAGGGCAAGGGGGTCTGTGCCAGCCAAAATTGTTGGGAAGAGCCACCAGCTCTCAGGGGCTCTTCTTGGCAGCCTGGGCCACAGCAGGTCCGCTTTGCACCCGCCGTCGTATTTTAAATCTCCTTGCCTCTGTGTTACTCCTCCCCATCCACAGTTCTGAGCGTGCTGCACATTTTTGTGCTGAAATTCAGAGCTCTGTGCTGGACTCTGCCAAGCATGAGTCTGGGTTTTGTAGTGAGCTTCACCTCTTATTTTTGGGAGCCTGGAAAGACTTGTCAGCTTTTATGCCTTCCACAGCTTTGTTTTTGTGGGTGTGGGTGGGGTCGATTCAGAGCACCCTCTTTGTGCTCCAGCAGCTCCTCCATCCTGTGTCCGTGTCCCAGCTGAAAGCAGGGATTCACTCACATTTCCAAATGTCTCCCTTAAAAATACCAGTTCTTTGCAGGCTGAGCCTCTTTAATGGGCAGGGGGAAAGAGTTGCTTTGGCAGCTGTGGATGGAGCTCTGTGCTGACCCTGTGCAGAACTGCCAGGGATACCCTCGGAGGGTCACCAGCCCTCAATGCCCTTGGCATCTGGCCCAGCTGGGGCTGAAGATGCTGGATGAGGCCAAGACTGGTGCTGGGGACCAGTCAATGCCAGCTGACCCAGGAGAGCGTTTGGGCAATCTGGTCCTGGGGCTTTGCAACCCTGGACACAAACGCAGATTTTAGGACCTCATTTGCTGTTTCTGTTTCCATATTCCCCTCTGGTGGGCTGTGGAGCTTGATGGGCTCATTTTCCTTATCTCTACCTGGTTTTAGAATCAGAATCACTGGGTTTGGGTAGAAAGGAACCTTAAAGACCATCTCTTTCCAGCTCCCTGGCTCTGGGCAGGGACACCTTCACTAGACCAGGTTGTTCAAAGCCCCATCCAACCTGGCCTTGAACACTTCTGGTTTTACCCTCTGTGTCTCTGTGTTGTCCCATTTGATCCCTTGTTTTCATGCTGCTCAGGTCAAGCCCAGCTCAGCACTGGGCCGGGGGAAAGCCCATCCTCAGTGCCCACAACCTGCTGCAGCCAAGCTCAAGCTGCCACTGCTCCTCCAGCAGCATCCGCGGTCTTTGTGCCTCATCACTCCAGGCAGAGCAACCCCGGGGCCTCCCGCCTGCTCTGCCTGGAAGTGTCCAAGAGATACAAAAGTTATTCAGAGGAAATGACCGTGGGTGCACTGACACCATCACACGGGTTTGTGTCTGTGGGAACCCAAGATAAAACCAGCCCCGAGGTCCCTGCTGCGTGTGAGTGTCAGTGCAGCGGGTCACGGGACCCTCCAGGAGCTGCACTTTACACGGTAGGCTGATCAAAACCTCTTTCCCCTAATTCTATTTCTGTTTTTCATTTAGGTTGTTGCAGTTAAATACTTATTTTCACAGCAAACAGAAAACAAGCCCTGGCGTGGCATCAGGACTGTGGTGCAGCCCAGTGCCTGCACCACACCCGAAAGCATCACAGCCCTGTGGCCTCAGCATCTCCTGTCGGGGCAGGTAATTTAACAGCTGAACAGCCCCAGCAGGGCACTGTCCCTCGATAACCAGCTGGCAGAGGCGGGGAGGTGTGTTAGCTGGCACACCAGCCACCTGGCACCACCAAGGCACCACTGCAGGGCCATGTAGGTAAGCAATGCCAGCCCAAACCTGCTGAATTCCCTGTTGTAAAGTAATTTAAAGAGCGTCAGTCCCAGGGATGGTGTGGGCATGAGCAATGGTGACGTGCAAGCCCATGAGGGTTTAGGCTGTGGGGTTTTTTCAAACGTTTGGGTGCTGTGGCCAAGAGGTTGTCTGTGCTGGGTGCTGATACCAGCCCAGGAGGAGACCCAGGCCCTGTGGGTGCTCCCATGGTGGGATTTCCATGCTCCCAACATCGCTCTGGACACGTCCACAGGGTCTGGCCCCACCCGCCAGCTGCAACATGGCTCCAAGAGATTATAAAATGGTAGATGCATAATATCTCCCAATGGAAAGTATTTTAGCTAAATCCATGCTCTAACCATTTTATTGACTCCAAGTACCAGCGAGGAGGTTAGAAGTGGCTCTTTTACAAGTCATTTTGCTGTTAAATTTAGCTGTCCTATTTTCATTATCCCCATGGCTTTGGCAAGGGTGAGCAGCCTTCCCTAAAAGGCCTCGTTTCATACAGTAAGTTATTTGCTTCTCTCCTGACAGATATCTAAGCTTATAAGGTTTGTCTGCTCCACTCAATAGCAGTATCAGCCTTCAATCTTGTGTGATTAGCATCAGCATTTCACATTTGCTTTTGGCTCCCTCTCTGACAGCTTTCCATGTTGCTGAGGGCTGGGGTGTTGGGATTGCATCACGTCACTTGCAACATGGGATCATCTGATTTTGATTCCCATGCTTCATGGTACGCCCAAAAGATTTGGATAACCAGTTCAGCTGCTTTTCCCCCCCAGTTTTCCCTACTGGCCAGCAAAGATAATCGATTCGTTCCGCTCACTTTGCGGTTGTCAGGTCTGCAATATATTGAGTCGAAAGGTCAACGTGACAGCAAGTGAAGGGCAGTTGAACTTGAGAGGTGGTAAAAGAAATGCTAAAAGAAATGTTCCAGAAAGGAAAGATTTGTCCCAGCAGGTTAAGCTTTTCCATATTTCCAAAACCATTTCCTCCTGCAGGGGAGGGCCCTTGTCCCAGGCTCGGTGGCTGCAGGGAGCCAGCGACTCCTTCGAGGTCACGGGAGGCAGAGATGAACTGAGGCTGATGGGATGGAGCCTGTCCTTGCAGGGAGTGCTGAAGTGGGTGGGCTCTGGGATTCTGGGGGGAAAGATCCTCTGTTTTCCCCAAAACAACCCTGCTCAGTCTTTGTGTTCCCCTCCCCAGCAAAGAGCTCACCCCTGTGGGGCTGTGCCCTGGTGCTACCTGGTGGGATGCAATGGGGATACAGGGGCCCCCATCCACAGCCTCCCCCCTTCCCCTAACTTCCCACTTGGGTGATGTTGGACCCCAAATTTCAGTCTGGCGTGTTCAAATCTGGTCTCTCAGTGATATTTGCTCAAAGTGGTGCCTGCTGAGCATCCCTCACTGTGACCCTGGCTCGCCTGGCCCTGCTCACGGCCGGGCCTTTCAGGAAATGCTGGGAATGCTGAAAATGCTTCGAAATGCACCCAGCCCAGCCCAGTGCAAGTGCTGGGAACCAGCCAAGCCCCAGCTGTTCAGCCTCACCATGGGAGAGGGCCAAGCTGGGCACCCGTCTGCCCGTGGGTTGGCTCTGAATTGCTGGGCTGGGGTTTCTATGCCCCCCCTCCTCTTTCATGACCCTTTTTCTGGAGCAGCCTTTGGGGGACAGAGTAGGACGCGGGTTTGGGACACTAATGGGAGACCCACAGCCTGAAGTGGCTGCTGGGGGAGAAAAGATGATACCCCCCATCCCAGTTCCTAAAATCCTCTCCCAGGACCCCCACCATCTCCATCCCACTGTTGCTCCCAGGAATGCCTCGAGCTCGTCCCGAGCCCTTCCCGCAGTCCCTCCATCCCCAGGGAAGGCCCTGCCTGGGCGAGGGTGCATTCCCCGCAGGCAGACAGCTTCATCCTGCTGGCACGTGGGCTCAGGAGCGGGGTGGCCCTGCACCCTCCCGCACCCTGTCCCACCCCCGGACCATGTAGGGCACCCGCTGCTCCCAGCCCGGAGCTTATAGGAAGAGGAAGCGCCATCCCCGCGCAGAGGAGGAAACCCGCCAGCCCAGATGTGCGCGGAGCCACGCCGATAGCACTTGTTTTGTTTTTTTAATCCGCTCTGCAAACAGAGGAGCTGCCGGGCCAGCGGTGGGCACAGCCCGCACGGCGAACAGCGGGGCTGCCGGCGGGCTGCGGCACAGCCCTGGCGCAGCCATGGGGCAGAAGTGCATGGACAAGGTGTCCTCCTTCCTCTTCGAGTACGACACCCCTCGGATGGTGCTGGTGAGGAACAAGAAGGTGGGACTGACCTTCCGGCTGATCCAGCTCATCGTCCTGGCGTACATCATCGGGTAAGGCTCCCCGGCGCCTGCCTTCCCTAAAACCAGTGCTTTGCCACTGGGTTAAAAAGCAACGGAGAGGAAAGGGCTCCTATATCCCCTCTATCCCAGTGCAGGGGAGTCGTTGCTGGTGGCGTCGCATCCCTCTGGCCGTGGCTGCTCCCGTGCAGCCCAGTGTCCCACCATGGCTCTTTCAGATGGCTGCTTGGTCCCCACATCCTCCCCAGCAGCTGCTGCGTGTGCGGGCGGGAGGCTCATCCCTGCCCAGCCCTACTCCGCACGCCGGGGCCCCGTCTCCTCGCTGAGCCCCGTCCAAATCCTGCTCGAGCTGCTGGACGGTGGCCTGAGAATCTGTTGTTATTTTTATTTTCATTTATATTAAATAAGAGGCATGTGGGGCCAGCGCGGTGATTTGTGAGACCCAAGCGGCTCGAGGCAGGGCCATAAATCTCCCTGTCCACCGCCCTGACGCTGGGGCCGAGACGGAGCCTGGCTCCAAATTCCTGGTCTGCTTTGCTTCTGGGAGGCAGCTCCAAGAGCAGCAGCGGTGCAAGGGCAACTGGTTAAAAAAGGCAGCGAATGGAGCGGGCGGGATCAGAGCCGGATGAGGATGTGTATCCTCAGGTGCCCTGGGGCTGCTGCTCCTGACACAGGGATTCAGTCCTTGTCCCCTCAGTGTGGGATGGTGCAGCATGGTATGGGATGTGATGGTTGCTAAGTCTTTGCTGTGGCCCCATGGCTGCTATGGGCTCAGTTCTAGAGAGAGACCATCACCCTTTCCTTGGGAAGGGCCCCATGGCAGGAGGCTTGAAGGGAGATGGGGTGTCTGGCCGTGAACTGGAAAATCTGGGTATTTTTGGGGTGTGGGGTGTCTCATGTAGCACAAAGGAAAGGCAGTGGATCCCAGGGCTAAGTGCAAGCAAGTTGCTGCGGGGAGAAGAGATGCCCAACCCTGCTTTTAGCAAATTCCCTGGGAAGGCAGAAAACCTTCCCAGGGGGTCACTGTGGGACCCCCATGTTGCTCCCACGCTGCTCATCAGCTCGTTGCTCTGTTGCAAAGGGTTTTGCACTGGCCCAGACTGGTGGTGGTGGGAGCAGCTTTGTCTCTCCTAAGGAGTCTACCTGTGAAGCCCCAGGGCTCCAGCAAACGTGGCCAGTGGCAGTTGGGGAACAGGCACAGATGGTTGCTCAGAGCAGGACTTCCTAAGGAAATGTGGCTTAAGCAACCAGCTAAACCGAGATGGGCAACCAGCAGGGAACAGAGAGAGAACCAGCTTGGGGGTGACAGCTGGGGGCAGAGAGGAGGAGGTTGGTGTAAAGTTGCTGTAATTCCCAAGTTTTTCCTGGTTTGGTGGGGTTGGGCACCTCTACCAAGGGGCTGCCTGTGTGTGCAGCCGCCCACATCCCCACCAGTCCCTTGCTGCTCACAGCACTGCCCCCAGCTCCCTGCCCACAGCACTGCCCCCAGCTCCCTGCCCACAGCACTGCCCCCAGCTCCCTGCCCACAGCACTGCCCCCAGCTCCCTGCCCACAGCTCTGTCCCCAGCTCCCTGCCCGCACTGACCCACAACGCCTGAGATTTACTCTCCTTTGAAAGCCAGTTTGGCAGCCAAAGAGGTATTTATTTACCATTCTGCCGGCTTTGGTCCCCTCTTGGCAGCAGGCATGGGATGCATGTCAATGCATGGATGTGCTGGACAGACGTGGGCAGTGCCATCAGGGCACAGATGTGGGGCCAACCCCGCTGAGAGACCTTGTGTCACCCCTGGGGAGCAGCTCTTCTTTCCTCTGATGACAGAGAAGGTGGTATCACTGCTGGCCAGGCAATGCCAGGCGCTTTCTGTGTTTCATTTCCTGAAACCTCGCATGCAAGGAGCCTTGGGCTGAGCCACAGGATGGGGCTGGCAAGGGAAGAGTGTTTGGTGATCCTGCCACATGGGGAAGTGACACCAGGGGACATTTACCACCTGGGCAGGGCTTGCTGCAGCATTTACAGCTTCACGGGAAAACCGTGTTTTGTTTGCTGTGACCTGCTTGGCAGCAGGGTGGGGGCCACATCCTGCCCTGCCATGTGTCCCAGTGGGGTGCCCAGCCCTGGGCAGTCACCTCTGCCAGGGAGGGATGTGGTGAGAGTGGCAGAGGCTGCACTGGAGGCAGATTTAGCGGAACACTCTGCCACAGTGCTGCCCAGCCCACAACCTCCTGCAGCCCCAAGGGAATGGGGAAGATGCCCAGTGTAACCAGTGTAACCCAATGTGGTCTTCTGCCTTGGGGGAGGAGGTTGGAGCTGGGGGTCTCAGCTGGGGTGGCAGCAGTGCTGAATTTCTCCTCCCATCCCCATGTCCTTGTCTTCTGTCCCCGGATGGTGATGGGGCTGCAAGCCAAAAAGCTCTGTCCCCAAGAGGTCCCCGTAAGGTCCAGCAGCCACAGGGAAAACTCCAGGCAGTGCCTGGGGTTCCCCCGCTCTCCTCCCTGCCCATCAGCCAGGTGCCAGAGGACAGGTTGACATGCCAGGCTGGAGTCACGGACCGTCCAGCGGGCCACGTGCTGCCTCTGCCGTGGCCAGCGGGACTGATGCCCACGGCGGTGGGGACAAAATCCAGATCGCTCCTTTTTTAGTGCCGGGAATGCTCCGCGCCGCCGGGAGCACTACCCGAAATGGTTGCTCGCCCATGTTTATAGTGTCCCTGAGTCAGAGTTAATCCAGCGGCAGCTTGTTTATGCCGTAGGTTAAATAGTGTCAGGAGCCCGCCCTAATGGCTGAGTGATGGGCTGGGAAAGGCAGGGAGAGCCCTGTTCCGGCCGCAGCAGTGTCCCTACCCCTGCTCCTGCAGCCCTCTTGCCCACAGGGCCACGGCTCCACATTCCCTTTGCTGTGTGGGGAATGGTGGCCCTGGATGTGAGCTGTGTCCAGACTCAGCTCCGTGTTGGCCTTGGAGGCATTGATTTTTGGAGAGTGCCTTTGCAATGGATCACGAGGACTTGGGTGGGTCACTGAGCCCAGCAAGCTGCAAACCCACAAGGTTTTAATCCCGAATTGCCAACGGCCATCCTGCTCCCACTGCCTTCACACACTCTCAGCTACAAAATGTGTCCCAGTCCCCAGAACACATCATCCCAGTCAGGGCCTGCAGTTATCACATGCCTTGGGCAAAGGGTGGGAAAGTTCAGCAACAAATGCCTCATCCAGCTGGAGGAAATTTGGCAAATGACCCCCCCCAGATGAGACTTGGCAGAAAAAGCCCCAGTCCTCAGGGCTGTGCTGGGGATTGGGCTTTTGTGGAGGAGGTTTGGTAGCTGTGCTTACCGTACCACTTTCCTCTCCAGGTGGGTGTTCCTCTATGAGAAGGGTTACCAGTCTCAGGACAGCATTGTCAGCTCGGTCTCGGTGAAGCTGAAGGGGCTGACGCTGACCAACGAGAGTGTCATGGGCCCTCACATCTGGGATGTGGTGGACTATGTTTTCCCACCCCAGGTAAGGAGACAGGGTGGGTGGGTTGCTTTTGTCCCAATGGCTGCTTTTCCCCATGTGCTGGGGTGCAGGTGGGTCCTTAGTGTGGGCTTTCTGTGGGGCTACCCATGACATGGTGTCCCTGTGGTGGAAAGCAGGTTGCTCCTGCCACAAACCTCTCCCCATATATCACCCCTGGGGAAAATTTGGTGCTTGTGACCCACCATGGTGGATGGGGCACGTTAGAGGCTGCCTCTGAAAAGACCAAGACTCCTCCAGACCAGCATCTCAGGCAGCAAAGAGCGTCCTTCAGTGTCCCGGGGCTGGTGGCACTACATGTCCTCAGGGACACCACCAGCTTCCTGAGCTGCAGCAGAAAGGGTGGAGGACCTAAAGTTAGGGAGAAAGGTACCATCTGCCTGGATGTGTCCTGGTGGGCTGGGTGCCCTACAGCTTGCCCCAGGGACAGGCTCCTCACAGAGGAGACACTGTGCTGGCTCTGAGCTCGTTGGCTGTGTCTCCACAGGGGGACAACTCATTCGTGGTGATGACCAACTTCATTGTCACCCCCGGACAGAAACAAGGGACCTGCCCAGAGGTAAACACACCAGCTTCCTTCTGTGGGCTCAGCTTCTGTAATTCAGGGCAGTGGCACTGGGGAAGGACTTTTTCTGACATTGGGATGTTTAGTAAAACCCTGAGCCTGGCCCCATATTACTGTTCCCGACTTGTGCGTTCCATACGAAGGCTTTTATTCTGCTGAAAATCAGGCAACAACCATTTAAGTTTTCTTCCCTCTAAGATGATCAAGAAGAGTAGACTTGAGACTTAAATAAAAAGCATCTGGCTGAAGTTGAAAAGACAAATCCCTCCCCCTGTTTCCTGTTTAATCTGAACATCCTTGGTTGGGAAGGATGGCCAAGGCTCTGGCTGCAGCTGAGCAGCGTATCCCTCAAGGGAGGTGCTGCCTGGTGAGGCAGGAGGGACAGAGGCACCAAAGCTGCAGGGTGGGATGCTGAGAGGTGGCTGCTTTCTCCAAACAGCTGCCAGACGCCGGGCTCTGCACGCGGGACAGCGACTGCTCCAAAGGGAAATACAGCCGGCAGGGACAAGGTACGGCCCCGAGGCTCTGGCACTGGGGCTTGTGGTGCGGCACTGAGCGGAGCTGCCTGGGTGGGGTGTCTGGCAGGGGGACCTCATGGCTGGGCTGTCCAGTGGGAGACCTGCTTTGGACCACCAGCTAACAAGATTCGGGGAAAAGCCTTTGACATGCTGCGTGAATGTCCCACCTAGGCTGGTCCTGCTTTCCTCTTCTGAAAGACACCTGAGCTGCAAAAAGCTCTGCCAGCAAAAGGTTAATCAAGACTAAACCACTTCCTCCAAACTGCTGTCCTCTGTCTGCTTGGCATTTTCTGAGATGTGTTTTAGCACAAGAAAGACCCAGCTTCCTCCCCTGTGTACAGCAGTGCAAGAGAAACCACTGTCCTGAGCTGAAAGGCCACCATCAATTACCCTTTTCACAAAGGGGCACCAAAGCCCTGAGCGTTTAGTGGCTTGGATACCTGGGGCAGAGCTGAAACCCAAACCAGATCCCATCTACCCCAGTGTGAGGCTGGGATTTCCAGGGGTGTGAGCAGCTGTTTCTCTTCCACGCAGGGATCATGACAGGCAAGTGTGTGCCCTTCAACAGCTCGGTGAAGACCTGTGAGATCTTTGGCTGGTGCCCTGTTGAAGTTGATGAGCATGTTCCCAGGTGAGGAATCCTGTTGTTGCCCCCTTTCCCAACCCAGCAGCACTTGATGTGGGGCAGAGCAAGCCCAGGCTCTGTGGAATGTGGCCAGGATGGCCTGAGAAGTGAAAGACCAGAAAGGGAAGGGATGAGATCACCATTTCTCTGGGTCCTGCTTGTCCCAGTTTAAATCTGAATCTCCACCAATTGGGGCTTTCCGTACAGGCTGGAGAGCCAAGTGATGTCAACACTTGTGTTTTTCAGCCCTGCCCTGTTGTCAGAAGCAGAGAAGTTCACCTTGTTCATCAAGAACAGCATCACCTTCCCCAAGTTCAAGGTGTCCAGGTAAGGGGAGGTTTGGGGGAATGGCTTCTGTTTGGTTCCTCCAACTGCGTCCCTCAGGGGAAACCATCTGTGTGGCTGGATGCTTGATACAAAGGATGGTGTCCCTCATCAGTGACTACTCTTAACTGCTGCACTGGTCCCTAGATTAGCTCATAGGAACTGAGACATTTCCCTCTCAAATCTGTCCCACCTCAACTGCAAGCTGTATTTACCAGAAAGAAGGTTTCTGGAATTAGCGTCTCCTGAGTTACCCTCACCCGATGCACATGAAAATACAGTTTCTCTGATTCTTCATTCTTCTCCTCCCTTTTCCTCCCTGGAGAAAACATTAGAATAACTGTGTGGCATAGTGGGGTGTGAGCAGCCAGGACAAGACTGGTGCCAAAAAGGAGCAGTAACAATACAATTAACAATAGAGTTCCCACCTGTTTCTGCAACGGGTTGTGGGGTCAGCCCCTTCCAGGCAGTGCTGGGAACAGTGCTGCTGGCTGAAGGAGCACTTGTAAGATGATTTGTGATGGCCTTGATTATATATGATTTGGAACAAATTAACAGAAGCTATTTGTGCTGAAGACGGCGCATTCTTCTCTCTCAGCCGATCGTGTCCCAAGGTTAAATGTCCTGGCAGCCGGGACGTTTGGAAAAGCCTTGGGCTGAGCTCATGCTGCTCCCAGAGAGGTGGCTGGGAGTGGGGACAGCTCAGATGTCCCGAGCCAGGGCAGGCTGGAGGGGACACAGTGAGGGGAGCTGGTCCTCAGTGAGGGTGACTGGACTGGCTGCTGTTGCAGGGGCTGCACCAGACCCAGCTGGGTCATGGGGAAACTTCCTGCCTTTGATCACTGCTGACAATGAACTGCTGAGCATTGACGATTGTGGTTTGAGCAAGACACAAGTCTTATAAAATCATCGGGGGCTGGGAGGTTCAGAGAAAGGCTGTTTTTAAGTGAAAGAGCAGAGCAGGGTGGAAGGCAAGAGGTTTTCCTTTCCTTTTCACTCTTTACAGAGGAGATAACAAACTCCAGCTAAACGTAGAAGCTGTGGGATACACTTGCTACCCGTGAGCTGTCCCAGATGAGAATTGTTGGTGCATGGAGCAACTGCCTGGCAGAGCCCATGGACAAGCTGGCATGGGAATGGGAGAGGGCCATGGGTTGGACAAGGGACCTCCAGAGGTCCTTTCCCACCCAAATTATTGGATTATTCATATTCTTTCTCACTCTCTTTTCATTCACAGGCGCAACTTGGTTGAGAGTGTTACCAAACAGTACCTGAAGAAATGCACCTATAACAAAGCCACTGATTCCTTGTGCCCTGTGTTTGAACTGGGATACATAGTGAAGGAATCGGGTCAGAATTTTACCTTCCTGGCTGTTAAGGTACTTGAGTTCCAAATGATGTTCCTTGCTGAAGGGGGGAGCGGGACACTGGCAGAGCAATCATCCCCAGCTGTTGAGCTGATTTTCTGTGATCTCAAGAACTCTTGAGAAAACAGAAGTGTCAGAATTAGCTGTTAAAGATTATGAATCTCCTTGGACATGGCCTAATATTTATGCCTTCCTTGGAAACTCTTGACGAGAGTTGACCCGCTGGCAGTAAATCCAGAGTTCAGTTTGGTTTAATTTGTGCAATGAATAACTAGAGCTGTGTGGCCAAATCCCATCCAATTGAGCTTGGAAATCCCAGCTGGATGGTCAAATATCGGTCATCACACAGTGCAAACTGCAGCCTCTCCCCAAGCTCTGAAATGCAGCTTTGCCCAGCACTTCTCAGGCTGATGTCTAAGAGTATCTGCTATTTCTGAGCTGCAGAGCCCTACGAGAACTTTGCCAGGCACTGAATAAAACCAGAGGCTCTGCATATATGAACATATATTGCATATATTGGAACACATATGCACCCAGAGAAGCTGTGGCTGCCCCATCCCTGGAACTGTTCAAGGCCAGGTTGGATGGGGCTTGGAGAAACCTGGGCTAGTGGAAGGTGTCCCTGCCGATGGCAGGGGTTGGAACCAGATGGTCTTCGTTGTCCCTTTCAACACAAACCATTCTAAATTCCATGTACTGAAGGTGCAGAAATATGAGCCTCTGCGACACAGCTAGTCATGACCTGGAGTGAGCTCAGGACTGACTGCTTCATTTCCTGAGCAATCCCCCGGGTAGAATCAGGCAAGGGAAGGCTGTTCCCATAAGGACCGTGAGGAATCTGCAGTGGGCACTGTTTCTCAGGACCATGCCTCGGCTATAGGGTGCTGATCAAGAATGAGAGGGCTTGAATCTAGTTGTGTATCCAGCACTCAGGGCAGAAGCAGGAGCCTCCACAAGGGGCACAAAGCTGAGGCTGTCCAGGAGGGCTGAGGCAGGGGTGAGGTCTGTGTACCTCGAGAGCCAGGACACATCACAGCACTGAGACAGGACATGTATGAGGAGGGAAAGCATTTTTCTATGTGGGCCAAGTCCAAGAAGGGGCAACCTCGTAACTCCTCTCTCTGCTGCAGGGTGGAGTGGTGGGCATCACCATAGACTGGAACTGCGACCTCGACTGGCCTGTGCGGTACTGCAAACCAATTTACCAGTTCCATGGCCTTTACAATGATGACAGTAATGTTTCACCAGGCTTCAACTTCAGGTAAGGAAACACCTCCAGCATAATTCAGACGCGACAGCTCTCAGGTTCCCACAGCACTCGGGGGATGGTGGAAGGTCAGGGACTGTTCTCCAAAGTACTCTCTACCTTTGCAGTGCCGACAGCAGTGCTCTTTTTAAAACAGCATGGGAAAAGTGATAGCATGGCCCTTGGCTTCAAAATTACTCCCTTCCCTTTCCCCGTACATCTCCTCGCCCTTGCAGACTCTCCTGCTCGGCTGAGCTCTCGGGAAGCCCCCTGGAAGCCTGGAGATGGTGCAGGGTCATCTCCCGTGTTCTCACACTTCAAAACCCTCTCTAATCTCTGCTCTGTGTGGCAATCACTAGTGCCGCTCCAACATCTGCTGTCACGCAGCACTTGGGGACATCAGATCAAACAGCATAGGCAGGAGCTGGAACCCCAACTTGCATGTTGGGAAATGGAGGCAAGGAGAGGAGAGGTGCCAACAGCCCAGCTCCTTCAGGGGGTTTAAGGAGAAGGTCAGGATCAGGTCTGTTATAGCACATTCCCGGATCTTTGTCCCACCAAGATCCCCATGCTGCTGGGTTGCAGGGGGCTGCTAGATACCCTGGCAGGCCACTAACACTCAGCATCCAATTGGACAGATATGCCAAGTACTACAAAGAAGACGGGATGGAAAAAAGGACCCTCTACAAGGTGTTTGGGATCCGGTTCGACATTTTGGTGAATGGCAAGGTAAGGGTGGCCAGGCACCAGGATCACCCCTGGATCCCCAGGAGAGCAGTGCCATGGCCTCGCGAAGGTACAAGATCTGCAACGCAGCACTGGGGTCCTGTGGGGCCAGGAAAACCAGTGTGAGGGGTTTTCTTGGGTGCTGGCCCATACACAGGAACCCTTGGGAAGTACTGGGGAAGGGAATATAAGAGGAGAAGCCCATAGGGCACAGCTATCAGCTGCAGTTTGGTGAGTGGTTTTGTCCAAAAAATGTCATGATTGGGGGATAGGGGGGAAAACTGTGGAAAGTCAAAACCTTTTACTGATATTTCCAAAAGCTGGACACTTTGCATTTTTCTATCTTGTCTCTTTCTTCCCGGTGAAAGAGAAGGCTTTCCTCATTGTGTTCCCACTGGGAATATTTACAGGGTATATATTTTTTTTTGTTTTGGTTTTGTTTTGTTTGGTTGGTTTGGGTTTTTTTAATTGAAAATACAGGAAGCAAAGTAACTTCATTTTATTTCAGCCTGAAACCAACAATATTTTTCTGTTTGACCAGCTCTGGCCCAGCTCCTGTTTCTGTGCTATGGTTGTAGTTTGGGTTGCTGAAAGGCACTTTTGCTGAGCCCCACCGACAGCTACAGCACCTTTCCCCCCACACCCCAGGCTGACTGGAACTTATCACCTGTTTTCTTTGACTTTATTCAGGCAGGCAAATTTGACATCATCCCAACCATGACCACAATTGGCTCTGGAATTGGTATTTTTGGAGTGGTAAGTTCAGATATTTCCAGCCTCTATATGGAGACTCTCAAATTATTCTTCTTGCCTGTGACATCCGTGGGAAGTGTCCCTGAGCTGCAGTGAAATACTGGCTCCTGCTCAGGGAACCAGGGGATGGGCAAAGTGGGAAAGGAGGTGCTCTTCTGCCTCACTAGCTCAGGAAAATAGATTCCTGCTGGCTGATGAGGGGAAGGCTGGCTCTCCTGACAGGGCCATGTCTTGGTATGCTGACAGTTTCAAGTTAGAACTGGTACCGAGGGAGTTTTGGAGGTGCTGGGCAGTATTTGATGCAGCGTGGAAAACCAGCATCCTATTTGGTTATGGCTATTACAGGTTGGGCATGACCCCAAGGGTGCCGTGCTCTGCACTTACCCAAAGTGGCAACACTTTGTTTCTGGTGATTAAGTCACCCAGTGTTGAACCCAGCACGCTTCACTTCTGTCCTAAAGGGACAGCTGGGGGCCGTACGCTCTTTAGCAACTGCCACATTGTGGGTTGAAGCAGGAGTGACCCTAAATTGTGGGGCAAACTGGGACAAACTGGAAGCACGCAATGGTCCAGGTGAGCTTGGAGGGCAGCTCCAACCCTAACTATGCTTTGATTTAAGGCCTCTGTCCTCTGTGACCTGCTCCTGCTGCATTTTCTCCAAGGACGGGACTATTACAAGCAGAAGAAATTCAAATACGCAGAACAGGAGCCTGTAAGTAACAGCGAGTCCCTGCCCTGACGAGGCTCTTGCGGGGGTGTGAGTGTGTCTGTGTGCATGAGTAATGATGCTGTAACACAAACATCCATGTTGAGGAGCAACCAGGCGCCTTCCCGAGCCCTTGGGACTGTCGGAGACTGGGATCCATGAATCTTCTCTCCAAAATTACTGAGATCTTGTGTGACTCACTGTTAATAGCTTTATTCTCTCCCTTTAACCCCAGATATTCTGATATCTGGCAATGCTTGCATTGTTTTAAGGGAAGCAGGGGCAGACCAGTGCTTTAGCAAACTGGAAAATGTCCCCTTCTCTGCTCTCTGAGAACATCTCCATGACCGTGGAATGTTTTATGGTCTTTCATAGGACACAGACACAGCTCCCCTCAAATTCATCTGAAAATATACTTACACATTGGGGGTTAGAAATTGCTGCCCAATCACATTTTTCCCTGACATTAGAAAGGAGCAGGTCTGTAAAAGAATCCTTGTTTTCTCTCATTTAACCCCCAGTCGAAGTCACATAAGAAGGAAAAGGAGCTGGACAACACGCAGTGAGAGGTGAGTGGTGTTTCCCCAGCCCTGATGGCCTATGGCTGGCAGGGGGGAGGGTTTTGGGTCTCAGGGCTATGCCAAGGTCCCCAGGAAGGCAGGGGGGCTACAGGGAAGGCATGGAGGAGATCTGAGCTGAGGACAACAATATCTAACCTGGAGTCAGCGTTTCCCAGCACATTGCTGGGGGACAGCACTGGGTGTGGGGCATGGGACTGACATCACATCTTTGGTGCCATCGCTCAAAGAAGGGCAGTGGGGGTCAAGACACCAGAAATCACTGTGCACCTCTCTCTCTTGGCAGAATCCACACTGACCGACAAACCTGCACCCTCCTCCTCCTCTCCTAAAACACGGTCGCCATCCCCTGTCACCACCCTGTGCCAGCCCCAAGGCCAGCAGGAGCAGCGTCCAACCCCGGCTCACAGGAAGGTGGTGCCCTGCAGCCAGGGCAGGGGCCGGCCGGCCCGGCACCCGGCCTCGGAGGGGGACAGGGATGCTGTGGGTGGGCTAAACTAAGGGACTCTTGGGGCTCTCTGCCAGCCCTGCTGCAGGGCACTGGGGTCTGCTGCCATTGCAGACCCTTCTGAAGGGCTCCCACAGCATCCTGGCTGGTATCCTGCCACCATGCCGGGGCACCCGCACCTGAAGCCCCTGGGGAGACCACTGCTGCCTCTCCCTCCCCAGTGGCACCCTTGGACAGCTTCAAATTGAGGAGAAGGAGAGGGAAGGAGAGCTGGCAGGAACCATGCCCAGTCCCTCAGCATGGGAGAAAAATGGTTATTTTGTAAGGATGTATTTTGTTTTTAAAAAAAAAAAATAAACCTTTAGTTTTTCTATTACATCCCTTGGCAGTGCCCACGCTTGCCCCAGGGTGTGGGGTTTGCAGTGCTTTTCATCACTGGCGGGGCTTGTGCATGCAAGGCAATCCCGTAAATCAGGCTGGAGTGCGGGGCTCAGTGCTGGCTCCTCCAGCCTCTGCCTTCCCATGCAGGGCCCCCGGGCCTCTGGCCACGAGCAGGGGCTGTTATCAGTGTTGTCACTTCGGTTTCCTCCTCAGACAGCCTGGGGGGAGTGCTGGCTCACAGCTGGACATCAAGATCTTCTGCCCTGTGCCAGCTCTGCCTCAGCTGCCCTTGCTGGTCAGTGTTAGGCTGTCAGAACTGACCTGCTCGGCAGTAGCCTCACAGGACAGTTCTTTGAAACCAGGAACAAAACCTTTCCTCTCTGCTGGAAGATTTGCACTGCTCAGCATGTGCAGCTGGACATCATGGACTGTGCTCAGACCCCACATCCCTGTGAGCAGACTCTGCCCTGGCTGCCAGGTCAGTTGTGCTCTCCAGGACCCACCAGGGCAGTCTCTCTCTGAACGTCGTTTTGTACCTCCTGGGGGGAAATTTTGCCTTGGTCACTTCAAAAGTGGATTCCAACTGCACTTTGAGAGTCAGTGAAGAGGCTGTAGGAGTTGGTGTGCCTGGGCCTGCAATGCTGCTGACAGCAGTGGGGAATGTGAGCCAGAGCCTGAGGGATGGACACACCACGGTGGGATCGCAGGAACATGGGACACAGGAACGTGCCACAGGCAGATGCAGGTGATATTTGGTCATAAGTTCAACAAGCACTTCAAGCCATACATTCCCTGCAGGGAGATCATTTTGACCTCAGCAGGATGCCTCAGCTTTCCCACACAGGGTGGGTTTTTGTAAGGTTATCCGTGGTTAAGTTTTTCACTCTTTCTCATGCTGCTGTCCTGTGTAAGAGGTGTCAGGTGCTTATAATGAGGATGCAGAATGGGTAAGGGGAAGCTCCCTGGTCTCTGGAGGAGGAGTCGGTGCCTGTTCAGCGGGCACTGGGGGCGTGGGCCTGGGGGTTTTCCCACGCTAAGGTGGCTCTCCTGCAGCGCCCACCGAGCACTGCACGGTCCCGGCCGGTGCAGCTCCCCAGCACGCTGCCACCAGCAGAGGGGACTGCGAGACCATTTCACACAGACGAGCCTGCGGGAAGTCCCGTTGCCAGAGCCAGTGAAGCGAGTGTTCAGGTAACCTTTCACACCCCCTTAAACTGGGTCAATCTCCGGTCAAAACTTAAAATAACCAGCGCGAGGCTGCAGGTAGAGCAGGGGGGTGTTTCTGCCTGCTTAATCTTTCAAGCTGCTTGGAATGCAAAGCGCCTATTCTTCCCTAGGAAGAATTAAAAGGCAGAATAGGAAATTAGGAAAAATGCTACTTGTAAATGATCCCGTGTAGTTGCTATCCAAAACTTCTGAGCTGGGATCTCTAGAAGTCCCAAAGACTGCTTTAAAAATCAAGTCACAGCTTACTTGCATTTCCATACCTGTTTTTTAAAATGCACAATCTTTTGGAATCCTTTTCTTTCCTTTTCATTCACCATTTCTGCAGCCAGCAGAATGAGTGAGATATTGTGATTTTTTTTTTTTCCCCACTTTTTTTTAATTCTTTCATCCAAACTAGCTCCTCCTCTAATCCAGGGCCCCCAGGCCCTGTGGTTTGCAAGTGTCTGTCTAGAGGAAACTGAGAAGTGTCCAGTTTTAACACACACTGGTCCCCTCTGCTGTACAAAGTATGAAAAGGCAGGGAAAACCCATGGCAATTGTTTAGGTCCTTCTTTTTGCCAGAGAGGCTGGAGCTGGTGCTCAGGGGTGGGAGAGCAAGGAAGAAGGGCTGATCTGCTCAGCTTTGTGGTGTAGATGCTCTATGTCAGCATTGCAGTTCCCAGCCCTTTCTCCCAGTGCCTTCCAGTATGCCAAAACTGAGGCCAAATTACTGAAGGAGGGATAGGACGCAACAGTTAAAATCTGTAGAGCTAAAGACTCACAAATGGAAATGCTGGCAGGTTAAGACACCCTGCAGTGTCCTGGCATTGCTACTGAGCTGCTTTCAGTGCAGGTCCCTGGGGGAGGTGTGGATGACCAGCAGGACTGTACTCCCGCCCTCTTGGTTTGACCTGAACTTGGTCTGAGGGTCAGGGGAGAATTTGTTGTGCTTGGGCAGAAGAATTTCCTTGTGTTGCATCCAGAAAATGACTGTATTTGAAGTTGCAAAGATGTAGGCAGCGTATCCTGCTGCTCTCTGACCTCTGAGCAGCAAGGCAAAGTGTCACAGAATCCCAAAGGGATTTGGACGTCGAGACCCCCTCAATGACAGGTTGCTGTGCTAGTTCCTGTTTATGCAGTGGCTAGCTGAGGATTGGCTTGTTTGTGTGTGTGTGGGGGGGTTTAAAGTCCTTATTTCATTGCATTTTGGTTTTTACACAGTTAATAACTAATAGAAAAATTCTCATAGAAAAGGACCCTTCAGTAATTCAAACACTGCCCCAGAAAACACACAAGAAAGAATATCTATTCTCCAGCTAATCCCTAATCTTTACAATCAGCACTAAGAAGCCCTTGTATATGATGGTGTCAGTGCTCCAAGGACTCTTACACTGATCATGGGTGTTAGATGACAACAGCAAGCTCGGAGGGCAGTGTGACTGTTCCTGCTTTATAGAAAGGAAAACCAAGATACAAGCAAAAAATTTCTGAACGTGGATTTAAATGCAGTGAGGATTTTCTGCCTTTGACCAGTTATTGTTATCTGTGAAGGTTGCCAGGTTGGACCTCATACAAATATGTCTTTTCACTTCCCTCAGGCATGGTTATTTTGAAAGAAATCAAGTAGCACAGATATTCCAGAAGAGTAATTGCAGAAAAACTTATTTGGCAATAATTATGCTGGTTAGCGATGCTGCAGGGATGAGGAATTATATTTCAACCTCTGCAGAGCTGGCAACATTTAATCATTATGTTTGCACCCAATTCCCAGCACAATGAGGCCCTGATTTCCACCTGGTGCTTCCAGACGCTGTAACAAGGCAAATTAAATGAATAACACTCAAGAAGGAGATAGCTCCTTCCCTGTGCAGCCTCTCCTGTCTCTAACCCCACTCATTCTTCCCCTGGCACAGCAGACTCCCTGTTATTTTTAACCCAGTCCTTCGCTTAGGACATTCTTGGATTTTTCCCTAAAAAAGCACCTGCCTTTCTGATTACACTAACTCCCTTGGGTTTTTTTTGTGAGAGCATGATTTCAGTTAGATAAATTCTCTGGCTGACACACAGTGAAGGACTGGCAGGAACATGTGGTGTTCTCCCAGCTCTGAAGGATGCTTTTATTTCCTTCTGTCCCAGAGTTGGGCATTCTTGGGTCAGACGCTGCTGGGTGGCACAAGGAAATTCTCGGCCATTTGAGCACTAGACATCAGGAGCTCAGCCTGCAGCCACCTCCCAGGGCCAGTGTGGTTCTTACAGCTCATTTTCGCTGCTGCCAGCTCTGTATTAATTATGCCATGCTATATTATTTTGCTTTCTTTGGTTAAGTGCTCTCTCCTTCTGTTATCTATTTCTAATTGCTTTATTGCTTTATTTTAGCAAGTGTAAAGCCTGAAGTGTCCAAGTGGGTTCTGAATACAGCAACAACTCAGTCAACTGATGGGCTCTTGAGCAGGGGTGAATGAGGATCCCTCCAGTTAACAGGGCTCTGCCTACCAGCACCAAGCACAGATCCTGCTCAGCCTTATGGCACCATAAAGAGATTTCTTAAACCGAAGGATGGCTTCAACTCTCTTTGTATCTAAACATACTTGTGAAATGCCTGGGGAACTGTAAGCTCTTCCCCTTGTGACTGTAACTCAAGGGCAGGTTCAATAAACACCTTCCCAGTCATTGCACCCAGAAAAAGTGAAAAATCCGTTATCAACCAACAACATCCAATCACTATTGAACTGAAACATCAAAGTCTTATTTTCACACTTTTATAGCCACCGTGGTCTAAGCAGCAGAGAGACATTATTTGGGACTTCTATTGCAGTGGTCATGGCTGCTCTGCAGTGTATTATGAGAAGGGAAACTGAGGCACGTGGTTTGTTTTGTTTTCTGGAAGAAACAGCAGCTTCTGACTGAGCTGAGCTAACCAGGTTATTTCATTAGGTCAGGTGCTGGCAGTCTTTGCCAGAGGAGATTGTTTCAAACCTTGATGCCAGTGCTGAACTGTGCTTCAGACATCACTGGTGATTTGAACTCCCTGGTGCTAAAGGATATAGAGGTCTCTAGGGGACAAATATCAGCCCTTTCCAAAGAGTCAGCATCTCCTAGGCATCTCAAAGCCAAATGTGGATCAGCCCAAATGACTTCTGAAATCCTTGCAAAGGCTCCTCAGCAGCAGTGAGGGCAAGAGGGGCAGGAGGCTGAAAGGTTTGCTCATTTCTCAAGAGAAGCTGGGCTTGTTTGGTTGAATTGAAAGCCCCTTTGAAATAGGTGAGTGTTTTGTCTTCTATATGTTATGGTCTTTCCGAGCATCTCTCGTGCCCTGGAGGCACAGGAGCACAGTTCCTCCACAGGCACAGCCACATTCCTGGGTCCTGGGCACTTATACCCAGACATCCAAGAAGAAAGTTGCTGGGGCTTTCACTGCTCGGGGCTGGGAGGAGGCTTTGCTTTTGCTCATGGGCTTGTCTTACTTTTCCAGAGAGCCCACCATGGCAAACAGGCAGCCTGGGAGCTCAGGCTTGTGGCTGCCTCGAGGAGATACCTAATCAGTGTCATTAGCTAATATCCAGAGCCGCTGGAAGAAGGCAACAGCTTTGGAAGCACAAACTCCAGGTGATGAGGCTGTGTCCTGTCCTGTTACAATCACAGGATCACTTAGGTTGGAAAGGACCTCGGAGATCAAGTCCGGCTGAAAACCTAACACTGCCACTAAACCGTGTCCTCTCTGCCATCCTCTCACTGCTTATCACACTGCTGTTCACCTGCTCCAAGAGCCCTTCTCTGCCCCAGTGGTTCCTGTTCATAGAAAATCTTCTCTGCTGGATTTTCTCTGTGATGAGCTGAAAGAATAACCCCTTGTACCTTTCTAACAGGGATCACTTCACTGAATGTAACACCTCATTAGTAGTCAAGCTTCAAACCTCACAGAATTTCAGCTCCAAGTGTTTTTGACTGAAAGCTGGCAAAGCGAATGCACAAATATTTTAGATGGAAGTGAAAGGGCATTAGCCCTGAATAAACCTGTTCATCTGTAGAGAACTGCTCAACTGCCTGTGACCAGCCAGGGTGACAAAGCACATTTCTGCAGGAAACGTAAGATTGGGATGCACATAGCAAATTGCAGAAGGGCATTTCTGAGTATAATAAACATACCCACAGAATGAGTAAATGAAAAAATTCACGGTCTTCGCTAGGCTTGCAATACAAGTTTGCTGTTTTAATGATTAGTGTCTCTTAATTACATTTGGGTACTTCTCTCAACACAGTGACAGCTTGGGGAGGTTTTTTGAGATGGCAAACAAAGTTGGTAGTAAACCACAAGCCGCGTTATTAGTATGTTGAGTTATTTCAAGTTATGAAACGCATAGTAAGAAATTAATTCGTTTCCAAAGCAGAGGATTATTTGAGGCCCACTGGAAGCAGGCACAGGCATTTCTATCTGCCTGTTGTCACAGCGGGAACAAGCAGGAGTTCGCATCGTGTTGAGTCAGGATGTGGATTTAATCCAACTCTTGCTCTCTGGCTAAATCCAAGATTCCTGGTGGGGACCCTGACCGCGAGTGGAGCCAGAGCACAGCCCAGCAAGCCCAGCCGTGAGTCACTTGTCACAAAATCAACATCTTTAAGAATCCCACAGGAAACACACTTCACTGCTGGGTGCAGTGAGAACCCCTCAACCCGGGGGCACGGTCAACTCTGAACCAAGAAGGTAAAAGAGAGTGGGAGGGAAAAACAAAACCAAAGCATGAGTCATAAACCATAAAGGGCATCTGCTTGTAGGAATTCCTTGAGTGATGGCAGTGGAATTAGTCGATGTGCAGCATTTCCCCTCACTGCTGTAAGAGTTATGAAAATGTATAGGATCAGGGTTGGTGTTATTACTCTAGAGACAGAGCCTGGATAAGGGGACACTCCCATGCCAGGATCCCAGAGAACCAGGCTGCCCTGCCTGGGATGTGGGCTCCCACCTTCACCTTCTCGGACCCAGGGGAGAGCAGGGGCACCGGGAAAAGGTCCCACACCCACAGTCTGGTTGCCTGTGACCCAGGGAGCAGCCAGGCAGGGGTCCCTCACACTGTGTCCCTCTGCCTGGAATAACCACCCCCTGGGGCTGGCAGATCCTCCGCTCCCTGCCCTGCCAGCGCCACTTCCCCTGATTACATTAGCAAATATATAGGGATAATTTCTTCACAGAAGAGGTGATTAGACATTGGAAGGGGCTGACCAGGTAGCTGGTGGAGTCACCATTGCTGGAGGTGTTTAAGGAGAGACTGGATGTGCCACTGAGTGCCATGGTCTGGTTGACAAGGTGGTGTTGAGTCATAGGTTGGACTCGATCTCAGGGGTCTTTTCCAATGTGACTCTGTGATTAGCAAAAAGCCCCGTGTTTTCACCCAAGAGCCTCCTGCCAGATGTGCTTCTGGTTAGACACCTCATGCCGCCGAAAAAAGTGGGGTTTTGCCTCAAAACCCAGTCGGGACCGAGGAGAGCAAGGACAGTCCGGTGCCTCTCCCTCACGGCTACACGCCGCCGAAAAGAGCGGTGGGGGGGAGGACACACACGGGGACGACTTGCCTCAAAACCCACCCGGGGCGGGCGGGGAAAACGCGGTGCCTCTGTCGCACGGACACACACCGCCGAAAAAAAAGGTGCTTCTTTTTTTGCCTTTTTTTTTTTTCTTTTTTTTTGTTTTCCTCAAAGCCCGCCCGGCTCTGAGGCGAGCGGGGGCGCCCCCCCTCC
>VXAY01001307.1:535531-586252 GCA_013399855.1 Oxyruncus cristatus | reverse complement strand
GTGAGGTCGGGCAGCCGCCGCATCCCGCGGGCTGCGGGAGCCGCCGCCGCCGCAGCGGGGCCGGGGATGTGGCGATGCGCCCCGGCAGCCGCAGCTCCGGAGGTGTTGCTTTCACCGACCTCAGAAATAAATGGGCGGGGGGAGGTGCGAGAAATCTTTCTGAAAACTGGGATTTTGAGCGGTTTACTCATCGCACGAGCCGTCTCTCGCCCTTTTCTAGAGGGGGCAGAGGAGGAGGTAAGAAGTGCGGCGAGCTCCGTGCAGGTTTGTCGCTGCTTCCTAAGGCTCCTTGCTGCCCTTGGGATCAGCCTGAGCTCCTCAAAGTTTGAGTTTTCTCAAGGATCAGTGCCTTGCTCTGAGCTGTCCTGCCCTGGCCGTGTCTCGGAGCACACACCTGGCAGCCAGGCTTATCTTCCTCTGCTTATTTTGGCTCTGAGGGACCATAACCTGCAGCTCC
Organism: Oxyruncus cristatus; assembly: GCA_013399855.1. NCBI lineage: Eukaryota > Metazoa > Chordata > Aves > Passeriformes > Cotingidae > Oxyruncus > Oxyruncus cristatus. The sequence goes on along the minus strand of VXAY01001307.1, from coordinate 585,795 downwards.
CAAAGGCCCATGTGCTGTGAAGGAAAACTGCTGATCCTGCAGAGACATCACTTTATTCGGCTGCTCTGTTAAAGGTAAAATTACTGTTCTGTTGTAGTTGTAACAATGGAAAAGGTTTTGTTCAGTAAGAAACTGTTGCTTGTCTATTTACAACAGTCTGAGGAACGACGTTAAGCTTACAGCGCTTCCCATCATGTGTTAACACCCTCCCCTGTGAGGCATCTCTGGCAGCTTCAATTTGTCCTGGCGGTTGACTTGGGATGGCTTTGAAGTGTTGCTTTTGAAAGTGGATAAGGCAAGCAGAGAGCCGTTATCTCAGTTGCTTGAAGAGGAACACCAAAGCCAGCGTGCTGGGGCTGTGCTGCAACATGTTGCTGTGCTGCACCCTGTGCTCGGGCTGGGGTGCCTGGAGTGAATGGGATTATTCTTCAGGCAGAGCAATAAATTGCTTCCCTGGGCTTGCTCCCTTGGCTTTTTCCTGGAGAAGGACAGATCTTAGCAACCAGGAGCGTAAGCACCAGGCTCTTATCATTCCAGCGAGGAGTTCAGGCATGTTATGGTTTGACATGGTATGAAGGTTGGGCTTTAAGTCACAATAGGTGCTGGGCCACTGGGTCCTGATGGTTTTCCTCTTTTTTTGAGGAAACTCTGTTCCCTGGCATCAAGTGCCTTCAGTCTGGAGCTGTCTCTAGCTATTTCTTCTTGGGTTTGAGATACGTCTTGTGGGTTGGAGTGGGATATGTGTGGGTGCTCCCAGGACAGCTCCTGGCCCAGAGAGGGTGGGCAGAGCTGCTCATCCAGAGCTGCTTCTGGACCAGAGCTGCAAGGGGACCTCACCTGTCCTGGCATTACCCCAGAGAGCAGTGAGGTGCCCCATCACCCCGCGTAGCCTGTGTGGTGCTGTACTTCTGCTGTGGCTTCCAAAGCCTGTGCTGCTGCCCTGTGCTCCTTAATTAATGTGTTCATTAAGCCCTAAATGTCTTTGCCTGAGACAGTTAATTTTCCTTGCACTAACCAGACGTTCAAGGCCCAGCTTTTCTTTTGCTGGGAGGGGCTTGTGGGATTTCTCTTCCCTTATGGGCTCCTCTGGGATGGCTGCAGTGGGAGTGCTCTGAGCATGCAGCAGAGGAGACGTTTGGAAGGATAATGTTGCAGTGTTCAGTTTGCTGGAGGAAGAAGCAGTGGTCACCACGAGCACTTCTGTGGTTTAAACCTTGGCTGGGCACGAAGAGGTGCCACAATGCTGAGGGTGTCACTGTGCTTCAGCCAAGGGTCTGCTTGCCAGAGTACTGCATCTCTTTTTGCTGATACTTGTTCCCTGAAGTTACTGAAGGGGGTATGAGCCCTGTATTTGTGGCAGCCTGTCACAAACTGTGGAAAGAACAGTCCTGTCTGAAAGCCGAGTCTGCTGTTCTCTGTCAATGCAGACCTTCGAAGAGCCTTTATAGGGTCATTGCTACGCAGGGGCAGGAGAAATTTCTTTTTTGAGAGGTGTCAGGAAAAGGCTGAGGGTGCTGGGTGGGTTCTAGCAGGGTGGTTTGGGTCTCCAGAGAAGGTATCTGCCTGGCTGAGGGGCAGAGAGCATAAATCTGGTGCAAATCCAGGCGTGCCAAGCTAGTGGAGAAGGGATGTGTGCTGGTGGGGAGCTCAGTGTGAGGATTTTATCGGTGCTGGAGCTGTGGAAGGCAGTTTGGTAGCATCTGAAATCAATATGTGCAATTACTCTGCCTTTGGAAGATGCCTGGAGCGAGGATACCTGTTACTGCCCTAAAGCTCAGGTGGAATTGTCCAGGGGTGTGTTCAGCTGCTCAAAGCACTGACAAACACTGGGTGTAGGGGAAGCAGGTTCTGCTTATGTGGGAGATCTCCCTTGGCTCCAGGCCCTATGGATGCTGAGCACTCAGTGTTAAGCTAATCAGGTATGAGAAGGGTGGGAGGGAACACGGTTTGAGTGAGGTCAGCAGCAGAGCCCGGCTTTGGGCAGCATCAGGCTGAAGTAGGAGCTCTCCTGGCACCCGAGTGTGAAGGAGGGTGGGCAAACAGGGCTTCTGGGTGGGTTTTTACCTTTCACTTGGGGTGGGGGAGACTTCTGCAGAGCCTCTGGCAGATGCTGCCACTCAGCTCCACCACTGCTGCAGTTCGGCTGGTGGAAAGGGGGGGAAGCTGAGAAACCCTTTGCTGAGAAACAGCGAAGGGGGCAACTTACTCCTTCATGTCTGGGGTGAAAGCAGTCAGTGTGAAAGCCCAGTATCAACTTGGCATGAGTTAAAATGTTACTGGCTTGTGTCTTAAAAGGTAGCAAAGCAGACACCTCTGGGGACAGCTAGGTATGTAGTAACCCTCACCAAAATTCTTCCTCTTATGTCTATCTCTTCCAGGTTTCTTCTCTGATTTTCAATCTTTTTATTTTTTTGGCACGGGATGTCCCTTGCTGTGAGAAGCGAGCATCCAGCGTGCAGGGAGGTGACCCAGTCACCAGAAAATATGTGGTTGGAAAAGGAATGTGCGTGGCTGGCTGTGAAAGCCGTGGGGATGATTGGAGTGTACAAAGCAGTTGTTGACACAACGCAGTCACCGTGGCAGAGCTGAGGGTTGGTTAGTGATGTTTGCGATGGATAAAGCAGCAAAGTATCAGGTACAGCAGGTGAATGAATGATACCAAATAATGGCGTGTGGTCAAGCGTGTTGGTTTTTAATTAAGACGCTGGTTAAGCTTAGCAGGGTTGGGGGAAAATAGCTGAAGACTCCTAAAGAGAAGAAATCCCGATAACTGATAAATTGGAGTAGGATACTAATCTGAGAGCTCATGGTGGGAAGAAGCTGCAGTGACTTTCATGGATGTGTGGGAGGGTGGCTGCTGATTTGTGGTGGTGGGTGAGGTGTGAGTACACGTGTTCCAGCTCTTCAGAAACTCAGATGTTTCCCAGGCTTGTGCAGTTGGCCACAGGTGGTGACTTTTAGGATTGAGTCTTTAATCACAGAAAAACGTTTTATAGACTTCGTCATTAATGCTGTGGTGCAGTCAAAGACTGCAGAACTTGCAGGTCTAACTCGCTTAGGAATTTGTTGGTCACTTTTTCTACTGGTTTAAGTCTTTAGAAACATTTTCCTGTTCCGTTGCAATCTTCAGTTCTATATAGAATATATATATTCTCTATATAACATATATTCATGCATATATGTTAGATACTAAGTTTATTTTATATTTTTGGCTCAAGGGACATGGAGAGAAACAGAGGGAGAAGTACAAATGTTACAGGTGTCAAATACACAACAGTGGGGAAATTTTTGGGTTTTGCTTTTATGTGCTGGTGTCCCTGGATGGGAAAGTTTTCCTGAAAGGTCAAATCCTTTTGAGGACACAGCTTCTCGGTGGGGTGAGGCTTGCACCTGAAAGGGAAGGCTGTCCCATGGCAGCTGGGAGCTGCATATCCCAGAAACCTGCTGCTTTAGGGAGTGAACCTGGTTGAGTATGAACCCCTGTATTTCATTTCTTGATGTCACCCAGTGCACGAGCTGAGTCATGCCTTGGATAAGGTGTGGTTTGTTGAGGGCTTGTTTCTTTTGGGTTGCTGCCCTGGGCAGGCGTTATTTTAGGGTGAGTGCTGCTGAAATAGTGGTAGTTCCTTTTAGCCTAATCCGTGTGGGATTAATTTAGGCTGCTTGTCTCTGGGGTGGCTTCAGTGTTTCTGCAGAGTGGTGGCTGTGTTTGGGGAAGGCTGCGAAATGTTGTGAATGATTCTTCAGCATTGTTCAGAGGGTTGATGGTGAAGTTGTTAGCTAGTTAACAGTGACTGCTCTAATTATTCTGGTGTGATGTAAACAGCGAGGCTGTGATGTGCCACTGTCTGCTGGAGCAGCACTTGACTGTGTGTCTGTCTGAGATGCAGACATCCTTCCCCTTTTTCCTGTTGCTGTGCAGTACTCCCTGCAGAGCAGCCCTGTGTATGCCTTGGACAAGCAGGAAAGCCATGCAAGCCCAGCTTTAATTTCTGCTGGAATTGGTGCTGAGTGGCAACTGCTGCCCTGAGGTCGATGGAGCCAAGTTCGTTGCCTCACTTTTTTTGCTCCCTTCTGCATTTCCCTGTCTCCAGTAGTTTCCACTCACTCACACCAGTATAAGTGAGGACTGTGTCCCATCCTTTTTGGCTGGCAGCAGAGCCTGGCATTTTGGTGGGAGTCCGTGCTGCAGAGCAGAGATGGGGCAGAGGGGTCTGTATTAAACAGCCATGAGCACAGAGCTGTGTGCCAAGGAGGGAGGAGGAGAATGGCTCCCTGAGGGCTGCAGTTCCTCTGCAGTATCCCTTGAACGTTTCTGGGGTGTGCTGATTGTTTTTCTCAGCCAAGTGTCACTGTGATTTTGTGACCCTGTGAGGACAGAGCATTAATGACACGTTTTGGAGGGATGTTAGGTCCCTGTTCCCATGAGGAAACTTCAAGGCAAGACTTGTGACTTTGAACAGCTGTGCAGATAACATTTGCTTCAACTTCAGAGGAAAAAAAAAGTCTTAACTCTGGCATTCTCATTCTACAAAGATTTCTGGTATGGCTGTTGAACTCTAAGTATGTTATGTAGAAGGAAGTCCTATAGACCCACGGAGCTTTCAACTGGAGAAGGAATTTGATAAGAAGGACATTCAATTAAGACTCATTCAGTTGTTTCCTCTGGCTACAGATTTCCTTGGTAAGCTGGAGCTCCAGTTCACAGACAAACCCAAAAATTGAGTGCTTAGCATGGGTGTTAAACTAGAGGCTCAGCTGGGGTGGGAAAAGGAGGAATAAAGATGTGCTGAGGAAGCCCAGACTAAATAACACCTTCTGAGGACATGTTAGTGTTGGATTTGTGACTGATGGGACTGTGGTGAGAGTGTGAATCAGTCATACCAAGGGACATGAGATCATCCTACCCTGGTGACCTGGACTGTAGTGCCAGCGTTTGACACTTTGGTCCTGTACTGGAGCAATGCTCTGAGTCAGGTTCCTAAGCTGTCCCTCTGCTGCAGAGAATATTCACAATTTTACCTAGCAGCCCTATGAGTGCAGCAAAGCTTGGACCATCCACCCTGCAGTTTGTCTTGGTTTTGCTCTGCTTTTGTGTGCTGTACTTATTAACTCAGAGTATTTTGCTCTCGTGGGGGACTTTTATCATGAGTGTCCGTCTCTTCTTCCCCCACTCTGGGCGGTAGTTCAGGTTTCTGTTTATTTTATGGGATAGATGCAACTCCTAAAACCACGAAAGAGCTGGTGAGGATGGATTTGCTGTATACAAATAGCATGGGCACAGCCTCCTGCAGCCCACAGCTGCAGGCTGTCACATCTGCAGTAGATAAAGCTGAGGGAATCAGGCAGCAGTAGTTAAAACCCAAGCCAGCACAGCTTTGCAGGGTACGTTCACGTACCTACCTGAGGCTGGCTCTAATTACCAGCTCCTGTGCTGTCCTGCTGCTGCACCAGCTCTGTCAAGCTGGTCTAAACTACCTCCTGCCTCTGCTTCCTCTCCATGGTACTGACAGCATGCAGGCACTGCTGGAGCTTTTCTCCTGCCTCTGGACCTCATGTGCTGGATGCAGCTGGGGGTCTCATTCTGCTCTGATGTCTCTCAGAAAGATTTTGGGATGCTCAAAGGGACCCCTGCTAGAAGAGGATCTGTAGCTGTTGTTTCATGCTGGGTGTCTGCTGCCAGACCCTCCCTTCCCCTCATTCCAGCCCAGCCCATGGGGCTCTGCCTGTTGTGGACAAGAAGCTGGAAGATGTGTGAGCTGTCTCCTCATTAGGAGCCTGGGATGGATGTGATCTGGGGATGAATCACAGCTCCATTGTGGAAGGAGGCTTCCTTCCTGCAGAGTGTGAAAAGTGACTGATGGTAACATGAAAGAAAAAGGATGGATTTGCCCCACGAGGGACTTGAGTGCTGCCTTGGAAAAGTGTATTCTGCTGCTTCAGAGCTTCCTACCCTGTCTTTTGTCAATGGTTACAGATCAGTGTGGGAAAACTGGGAGGGAAGGAGAGAGAACTGGGTTTGGATACTGGTGACACAGAGAAGGTCGTAGTCCTGTGCCAAAGAAATCAAGATACTTGAAAGGCAGCGGCACCTGGTGCAGTGTGTTTCTGTGACAAATCATTACACTACACATGCATAAGCCAAACACTTGAATGAGTCAAGTCTTAATTTTGACACTTCCCAGCGCCTCATTTTGATAATGGTGTCTGGGTTTTGCTGTTCCAGGATATTATTTGTGCTGGAATCAAGGGCTTGGGTCTGCTTGTGCTAAGGATGTACCTGCTTCAAGTGGCAGTATGAGGACAGGAGATTCATCTGCTGACCTCTTACTGGTGAGGTGCTTTGATGCTGAAGTCTGGGTTGGCCTTTCTGTAGCTGTCAGGTAGCTTGACCGACAGAGGTTAATGATATCTGTGACTGCCAGCTCTGTGAGGCAGAGGGTAAAACAGACCTGAGATGAGTCTTTTTCCCTTTCTGTGTCAGCACCTCATCCCCAGGCTGAGAGCTGGGCCTGGAACAGTGGAAGATGTCCCAGTGCTGCTTGTCAGGCCAACCTTTGCTGAGTGCAGAGGGAACAGCAATGTGTGGCTCTGCTTCAAGGTATGGGGTTACTGTATGAGCAGGGTGTGATTTGTTGGAATGGTGGGAACAAGATCCTCTGGCTCAGCCTGCCTTTGTCCCATGGTTGAGGTCATGAACTTCAGTGTTCTCAGCCGGCAGATCAGGCTGTGTTGCCAATGTGCACTTCCATGTTAGAGAGATCAGGCATCCCTTCCAACATGCTTCCACACTCTAGTCGGGCTTCTGCCCTGTCCTTTCTCACGCAGTTTGATGTGAGCAGTGCTTGTAATTTGCCTTGAAGCAATAGTAAAAGGCATGGTTCGTTCCCAGCAATTGTTGGGAGTCCATTCCTTAATGCCAGATAGATTGATTTGAGTCAAACTGTCTGCCATCCAGAATGACTATCACAGATGCAAGAGGGCAATAGGAGATTGTCCCACCCGTGGGAATCAGTTGTTCTGTGGCACATCCTCACAGTCACCAAAGGAGTGAATGAGCAAAACCAGCACAGCTTTCCTGGTGCTCCTCCAAACATCTGCCCCCTTTCCTCATTGTTTCTGGTGTTAAGAGCATAAACTTCACAGCAGGGACCAGTGTTTTCTGTGTGCAGCATCAGGCCCAGGTGATAACAGTGCCTGAAGTACCACAGCAATGGAAAATAAACCTCCAGATATGAGTTGAAAAATGGCAGATGCTCTGGGGATGCAAAGAGCAGTTTGTTAACTAAAGGGATGTCTGATTTGATTCCAGAGCAGCATGTTCCTGGGCTGCCTTTGGTTCAGTGCCTGCCCGGCATCCCTGGGGAAGCCCCTTCATCTCCAGAAAGGTCCCTGGCTCTCAGGGCTGAGGCTGCTCTCCTTGTTTGCTGCTTGCAGTGGGTGCACCAGTCTCCTGCTGATGCCATGGCTGCAATGCCAAGGGATTTTGGAGTTTTTGCTGGGAGCTGGATGAAACCTGGATTCCTTGAGGGTGTTTTGTGGTTACTGCAAAGTGCTGAGAGTCTCATTCCACTACGGTCTTGTGGAGGAAAGGAAACCCGGAGTCTTTAATATTCCATGCTCTTTAGGCATGAATACATTTTTCCTTGCCCTGAAACCTTCTCCTGCTGTGAAATCTATTCCAATCTCTTTGTCTAAGACAATCAGACTCCTTCCTTCCCTCTCTCCTCCCATGCCCCAGCTTTTACTAACCTAGAAATGTGCTGACACTTCACCATCAAACTGGTTTCTGGCATGGGAGGGGAGCAGAGTGTCTTTGCAAGTTGTCAGTGTAGCTGCATGGGAAAGAAGGGCAAGATGGCTCGGAGTTCTTCATCTCCTGGGGAATCTGCTTTTCCTAACTGATGGCTTTCTGCAGAAATGTCTGACAGCCCTGTCCGTGTCTATCTGTTCCCCTCTAAAAGAAAGGCGTGGGACTGGGGAGTCAGTGAAGAAAGAGCGTCATTGTGCTTTAATACATGTATTTTGGCAGTGCTCTCCCCTCTAGAGAATCCCTGTCCCACCATGCAAGTGTACTGAGCTGAGCATTCCTGAAGCCGTCCCTTCCAATGTTATGTCCTGTGGATTTAAGCCTCTGCAGTTCTTGTTCTTTCTCGGCAAGAAGCCTGTGACTCAGACTAAGCCCTTTCCTGCTCCACTCCCCAGGAGTCTGAGCTGTCCAACACTGTCATAAAAGTTTAGTTTGTATGTGGAATTTCTGCAGTAACCTGACTTCATGGCAGATGTGGCTCCCGAAGGGCCTGAGTGAAGTCCCTGTCTTCTTCAGGAGCAGGTACAGGTTCAGGATGGACTGACCTCCTGCTGGCAGCTGAAGCCAGCTTGGACAGTTAATACCTTGAAACAAAGTCATCCCAGCCACTCTATACTTGCTGGCATTGAGAAGCACCATTTCCAGCAGCAAATTGGCTATTCCAAAAACCTTGACCTCCTCTGAAGCTCTCTGTGGCCTAATGACACCCTGCTATCTCCCGAGCTGAGCAGTGGTGGCAGTTGGGAAGTCTGAGTGAAATAACACATCAGCTTTCCTGATTTCCTCCAACCTCACACACAGTGCCTGGCTGTTCCTGCCCTGTACAGCCCCATCCCCTGCTGGACAGTCCTGTGGAGATTCCCCAGAGCCAAAGGCTTTGTGGGGATCAGCTGAGCAGCTCCTGGAGGCAGGCGGGAAGCCAAGGCTGGAGCACAGGCTGGGAGCAGGAGGAGGTGTAGAGAAGCCTGCCCAGAAGAGACTCTGAAGATCTTGAGGTCACTGTTAAGTCTGAACAGCCACAGCATCACTCTCTTGGGAATCTGACCTGAAAAACCTGGAGCCTTAAAAGATGTGACAGGGAAAGGAGTGAAACAGCCCTCTGTTGTGGTGAAGAGCTGGGCTACTTGGCCTTGGGAATCCACATCCTCCTTGCCTTGTTCCTGTGCACAGCTGGGGCTGTTGGATGTCACTGGGACCAGCTGGAGCTGGTCAAGGAGCAAGTGTGACACCAGCAAACTGAGTCAAACCAGTCCCTTTACTTTGGCCTCCTCTGGAAGCTGCAGTGGGAACAACTCCCAGGCACTGGGGAGGGTGATGCTGATGAAACGAGGTTCCTCTCATTAAAACCAGAGAAACTGCAGCTGCTCCTTCATGTGTGAAGCTGGAAGTCTTCGGGCTTGTCTTACATTTCATAGGTGCTGGGAAGCAGCTGCTCCTTCCGTGGTGCCAGGGAGGTCCTACATCCACCTCTGCAGCGTATTAAACCAAACCTGCTCTGGGGATTAGGGCACAGTCTCTCTCCTGTCAAACTGTTTGTTCTGGCTACAATTTTGTCTGCTTGGAAACTTGTCATTTTCTAGCCTTTCAAGCCCACCTCCCAGTGAGCATGGGAATTGTAAGTATTTAGACATACAATAAGAACGAGGTAATTAAAATCCTTAATTTTATTTTTCTTGTTTGAGCTTAATTCCTTTGATTTAAAGGGTGGTAGTAGCTAATTGGATTCTGGGCCAGACTTGCACAGGCAGCCAGGAGGGAAGGGACTGCAAATGAGTCTAGCCAGGAAATTGCACGTTTAAATATAGTTCTTGGTAGGGTCAGCAAAACACCCAAGGGACAAATTAAGAATAAAATTTCTGCTCCAATGTGTTCATTTAGCTGCAGAAATCATCTTCGGGGAAGCAGAAAGGAAGTTTGGGAGTGAGAGGAGAGAATTCCAGGGTAGGTGTCCCTTCTGCATTGTGTTTGTGTGCTGCTGCAGGTCCCTCCCAGGCAGTCGCATCGTTCTCCTGGTTCTGTGTTGTCTGGTGCATTGGCTGATTCCAGGAAGGGACCACTGAAGGGATTTTTGGGTTCGGGGGTGTTGGTGGCTTCACTGGAGGATGTAAATCCATAGTTCACATGATGCTGTGGGGCTGCTCCTGCTGTTACCAGCTTTGGCACAGACTGACTGGGTCCCACAGTTCATCAGGTGTAGGGACATGGGACCACACACCTCCTTGTTGCACTGTTGGGTTCATGGGCCACATTCCCTGTGAGGCTGCTGCTTTCTCCCCAAACTGGTGGGTGGGATGGTGCTTCCCACTCCCGTGCCCGGTTTCTCTGAACTGGTATTCAGGAATCTGTGGCAGGCCATGGATTCAGCCTGAATAAAGGGAATTCAGGGAGTTGAAGCACTGGGTTTGTCCCTTTGAAAGTCTTGTGTCTGTCCTGCTGGGCCCCGTGACCCTTTCAGCAGAGGTCCCCGGGTGAGGACAGGAGTGAGGAAAGCAGTATGTAAAGCAGCCCAAGCCCAAGATGCAGGACATGGAGCACATCTGGAGTGACCCCTGGCTGAAAGCCAGCACTGCTCTCAAGTTTGACTGATAGCATTAATTTCCCAGCCCTGTTTGTCCCTTCATCTGGGCACAGCTGGTGACATGCACAGCAGAGCTCAGCAGCTCCTTGGTGGCACTTTAGGAACAGCCCGAGTTAGTCCTTGGCAATATGAATTTCCTCTTAAATCCAAGATAAAGATAAGCTGCTTGGTGATGGGAGATGCAGAACAGCAGCTTGTTTTTTGTTTCCCAGGACCTCAGACCAGGCCTTTGGTGCTCTCCCTTTCATTTTGACTGTCTCCCCAGGGGAAGGCCACGTGCTCAGGGAGGCAGAACGTGTTGGGAATGAGGCCTGACCCATCATCCTCCACTCTCTGAAGGGCTGCAGAGTTGTTGGCTCTTCATTCTATCTGGAATAAGATTTCACAAGAGCTGGAGAGCTCATCATCCCACCTCACCTGCAGTATAGCAACTGGAGGGGAAGGTGGCTGGCCATCATCTAGCAGGTCTGAGCAATAGAACTCCCATCACTTGTTTTGTATATTCTAATTATTTTAAATATTATCATTTTATCTTCTTTTCCTGTCCTAGTAAACTGCTTTTATCTCAACCCACAAATTTTAGTTTCTGTTTTGCCCCCAGCTCTCTTCCCCCATCCCTGGAGGGGGAGCTGAGCAGGCAGCTGTGCGGTGTTTTCCTGCCTGCCAGGTTAAACTACACCATTTAAGCTCTCTTTTTAAAGCCTGCTTTGATTCTAAGCTCTTTGAGCCGAGGCTTGCCTTTCAGTGTGCCTTACAGCACAGTGGGGCAGTGAGCTCTCTATTAATTGATGCTGCTGCCAGGCTATTGAAAAGGTGAAATAACCTGGCCAAATTTTCAAGTGTGGTCCAGGCTCTCTGCCTGGATGTCAAAAAGGGAAAGATAATTACAGTGTGAACCAAGGAGAACAGGCTGGCCTGAAGGAAATGTCGTTAAGGTTCTCCTCAGGCCCCAGGTCAACCCATGTCAAATCAACCTCTAAATTTCTTCCTCCTTCAGTTAGATCAAGTGATTTCTTGCAAGTGTAACCACATTTTACACCAAGAGAATGAATACTGACTGTTCTCTCTAAATCCGGATAATAGAGACTGGGCTGGGATTGCAGAGACAAATAGAAGAGGGCAGTTTCTTCCCTTGCCCCCTTCCTTCCTGTTCTGTAGCACTGTACAGAGTATCTGTGTTGGCTTCCTGCTGACCTTGGGGTCTACTATGGGGCAGTGGCTGTGTGTTTTCATCCTCTAGGATGGTCCAGCTTGGAGTGTGGTCCTGAGCCTTTCCAAGACTGTTTTTCCCTTTAAAAGTTCACATGGGCCTTGAATATGGAAGAGAGAAATCTCTGACGTGCTGTATCTGGACGCAGAATTTGTGGTGCTCCCTTTAACACTTCATCATCCTCCCGTGGTCTCCAGGCAGGCAGTGGTGAACCCTCTTGCACAGGGGAAGGAAGATGTTGGGTTTTGAGCTCAGGGTGAGCTGAAGTGTCAGATGAAGGTGCAAATTTATCTCCATGTCCTGGATCGCAAACCACTGAAGGGGTCGGTGGGATGTTTTTTATGTGGGTAAGGAGTGGGCAAATGCAGTCTGACTTGAGTGCTGGCTAATAAAGAGTGTAGTACAGCAAATAAAATCCTCAGAGGAGATTTAATAACTGGGGAGAATAATTGTAAAGTACTTCAGAATATTAACCAATGGCTGAATGCATCTAATTAGCTTAATGAAGCTGGGTGGTTGGGTTCTTTTTTAATCAAACAGATGGGCAAAACATTATGCTCAAAAAATGAGATCTGAATACAATGAACACATTAGCAAATAAAGGACAGAGAAAGGGTTTGTTTTTCAACTTGAGAAGTGAGAGTTCCTTCTTCACCGAATACTCAAAAATGAGCCTTAAAAGTCATGGTTTCTTGGGAGTCTTGGATTGTTAGATTTATTATTTGGAATGGTTTGTGTGTTTGAGATGAGGGGGGGTTGTCTTGGGGCTGGCTGTGCCTGCGGGCAGGGGAGTGGGTGCTGGAGGCAGCAAAGCCTTGGCAGGGAGCGTGGGGCTTCTTGGTGTGGCTGGATTCCCCAAGGGCAGAGTCAGAAGCAGCAATGCTGCTTAACCCTCTGCTCCAAAACCTTTTACCTCCGTGTTGGTGAGTGATCACCTCTGTGCTGCAGGAGAAAGCCAGTGGCCTGAGTTGAAGCAGAGTGTAAGGTCAGTGTCCAACATATGGTGCTGGTTAAGGTACCCCCAGTATTCAGGACGCCTGTGGAGCGTTTCCCTGATGGCCTGTGCTTGTGCTGTCCATACCTGGAGTTCCTTCAGCCACCCATTAATGCTGCTGGCCCCAGTCAAGGAGATCTATTCCCACCGCTGGTTTCCCTGGCCTTGCTGCAGCACAGGCCCTGCTCCCTGTTGGTGCTCATTACAGCACACTCCCTATTTTGTCAACTGTTTTGCTGGGCCGTGGAAACCTGGTGCAAATCGAAGCCTTGCCTCTGCAGGCAGGAGACTCCCCTCCATACAAACCTGGAGTGCTTCTGTAGGTGTGTAATGCAGAGCTGTAATATCCGAGTCTTGCCAAGGCTGGGAGCGTTTGCTCCAGGCTAATAAGCTGAACAAGCCATTTTGATATTAAACCTATAATAATAACACCTTGTAGCTAAAGAGTGTGTTTCCCCCCATTGGTGGATTACTCAGCCCTGTTCTTTTTGAGGCAGTGTTTAACAAAAGCAGAGACTTCCCCAGACTATATTTAATTAAACAGAGCTCGGAGATCTCTTCTGCTTCGTTTCAGTGCTGTGATTAGGATGCTCTGCAGCCTCAGCTCCGGGGCAGTTGGAAATGGAGCTTGTGCTCTGCCAGTGCCATGGGCTGGACTGGGCACTGTCCCCTGCCCAGATGTGCCTGTCCAGATGTGCCCAGTGGTGTGCACACCGAGGAGCTCCTGTGCACAGGGACCCACAGGCTGCAGCTGCTCTTGGGTACGGTAAGGAACGGGGCACTTGGGCAGCCCCTGAAGGTGAGTGGGGTCTTGGGCTGAGCCATGTGGCCCATGCAAGTGGCAGCTCAGCTAAACATGCTTTACATTACAACTCAGATTTGGGGTCCTAATTTCTACCTTGTTCCATTTTTTCTAATATAGCTACAGGAGCATTGTAAGTACGAGGGCTTGGTCATCAGTGAAGGGTTTAATTTGAAGGCTCCTCATTTCTGCCTTAGGAGGTGTCTGTGAGCAGATGGTGATATGCTCTGGTTTTGCTTATCCTTGCAGATTATTTGCCAGATAATTTTTCTGACTAATCCTTTGGCCTGTGTTCTGTTTATAAACCTGGAGTCAGGTTTCTGGTAAAAACACTTGTGTTTGCAAATTTTAAAATCTGTTCCTGTGCTGGCTTGCTGATGTCACTGTGAGCAGGAGACTGTTCTCTGGGTGCCAGATGGCCTCTGCTCCATGGGAGAGGGGCAGCTCCTAAAGCAGATCCTCCTTCCCAGTGACAGGGTGGGAAGTAGCACCTTCATGCCTGGCTTTGAGTTTATTTTACTTTAAAGCATGATATGGCTGAAGTCCTAAGCTCAGCGTCAGTACTATCACACTGATCTCCCCTGAGGTCTTATTGCTGTTTCAGGTGTCATGGTAAGGGAGCCAGTTCTGCTGCCACAGAGCTTGTGTCTTGTGGAGGTGATGCTGCATAACTTCACCTGTGCAGAGCAGAATTTGGGGCATTTGCCTGTAAATAGCTGGGCAGGACGCTGGGAGCAGTGAGGACACTGCAGCCACTGGCACAGCTCTCCCTCTGCTGAAAGGCTGCTGTGATTTTATTATTAATAATAGTATTATTAATATTATTACTTTCCCCTCATCTCTTGCCAGCTCTCCCTTTTATAAAAAAATAGCTCTCTTGGATGTCTCTGGAGAGCTGGCAATGGTAACTGCCTGACTGATTTATTCTGGTGTTTTAACATTTACTGGATTTACATAACAGCCAAACAATCTGTTTCAGGAGTTTAATATAAACCCAACTCTAGTGAGTCACATCCATGTCAGCAGTAATGCAAAGAGAGGCAGCTGGGGGAGTGAGGAGGGGACTTTTTCTGGGTTTCTGCATGGGAATATCTGGCTGCCTGAAATACCTCGGACACCTCATAGCCGAGTGATGCTGCCAGTTCTCCTCTGCCAGCGGGGATTTGTTCTGAAACTTTGAAAGAGCAGTGGTTGAGTCACATCAGGGCTCCCATCACTGCTCCTGGATGAGCTTGGGGTCCTTCCCAGAGCTCCCCAGGCGTTGCTGCATGTCCCTGGTGCTCCACAGCCCCGTGGTGTGCTAGGTACCTTCTCATGGATGTGCGTGCTTGAAAGAGGGAGTGTGAGAGTTGCAAGTTCAAGCCTGTAGTGATTTGCTGATTGCTTTTTGAATTGAAAACCTGTGTTTGTGCCAGACCTTTGTGGGCCTGGTCCTCAAGAGGTGCAGGTCAGCACAGCTGAGATGAGCTCGGTTGGTTAGAGCGTGGTGCTCGTAATGCCAAGGCTGTGGGCTCAGACTTAAGAGTTGGACTCGATCATCCTTGTGGGTCCCTCCCAACTCAGAATATTCTGTGAAGTACTCTCTGAAATTGGGGTGCTGGTGTATACCAGCACATCCTCCTGGGGACAGAGTTTGAGCCCAGCCCTGTTCCCCTGGGCAGCCACAGCAAAATGTTGGAGCTCTTGGGGATTCCCTGCCTGGGCACAAGCCAAGTGAGCAGCGATTGTTCCCTGGGAAAAGCAGGAGTGAGAGCCATCAGGACAGTACAGCAGGAGTTTCCCAAAGCATGGTGTGTAACCTGTGGCCTCAGATCCTGTCCAGGCACAGTAACTTTGGGATTCCCTCAGTTGTCTCTTAGATTCATATACCCAGCAAATCCCTGGAACAGCTCTGCCATGGGCAGCCTGGCCCTTCCTGCTCCAGAGGCTCTTTCAGCCCTGCAGTGTTGGGATTGTAATGTGGTCAAACAAAACAGGTCTCCAGCTTGAGCTGTCACTTACAAAAACCCCGAGCAAGATCCAGCAGGAATGGAGCAGCCAGGTTTGTGCTGCTGCCGGAGTTAGAGGTTGGCTGTTCAGCTAAGCAAGTGCTTCTCTTGCTGCAGCTTATTTGAATTCTTGTCTTTAGAATGGAAAATAAATGCTGGCTGATGAGATCTATTACAGCACTAATTTTAGAGTGTGCCAAACACTAGGAAATAGTTTTCGATCTTCAGTCTCATTTCTCCTTAATTTCCCCCCTCTATTTGGGAAGATGGCCTTTGTCATTCTTCTAAATGCCTGGTGATGTCCTGCTCACTGATATCTTCAGGCATTCTCCTTCCAGCTTTCTTTTCTGATATTTCTTGTTCAACCACTTAACACTGGTATTAGAAAAGCTCTGTCCAGGGCACAGGCAGCTGTGTTGGCACAATGCAGGGACTGAGTGCTCTGCCAGCTGGTGTGAGATGCCAGCAGAGCCCCTGCGAAGCTGGGGGAGCAGGGAAGGCAGAATCAGAGTGGAACTTCTTATCCTTGGGTGCCCAGGGCTTTGTAAGATTTTCCAGCCCCACCCCAGCCTGCTTTCTCAGTGAGCAAGAGGGAAAATATGAATTCCCCTCTAGTCTGCTGAAGAGTTTAGGAAGCAGTCGCAAGGCTTCGGTGTTTGTCCTTGGCACTGATGTGAACCTGAGTTGTTGCTCAAGAGGTTGGAGCAGGCAGCGAGTTAGGAATTGAAATGTTTGATCAATGCCAGAGGGAACTGTGGTGCACAAAACCTAGATCTTTCAGACATGATTCCTCTTTGTTGGCTGGAAGGTTTGAGAAGAGCCTGGGTGCCTGACTGGTGGTCTGCTCTGAAGCCTTTGGCGTGGCTCAGACGCTGAAGGTGCCTCCTTTAGTCCTGTGCTTGCTCGCAGTGCTTAGCAGAGCCTGACTGAGCTCCAGATTGAAGTGGGTGGCACAAGTCCAGTGGTTTCACCCCGTGCAATTTTTGGAGGCTCTCTGGAATACGTTCCACGGGTTTGGCGACCACATGTCCCTGTGGCAGCTGCTGTGACCATTAGCACAGATTGACAGGAGACTTGGTGCCTGCCCTGGGGGGGCTTTGAAAATCCTCCTTCTCCTGCCCCCGGCTCCCTCACCCCTCCTGCTCCCTTACCTTCCTCTCGTCCCTCGGCTGGCAGCTGGTGGTGGTTGTATCCCTCAAAAAGAGCTGCCTCTTGCCCTGGCTTCTCCGTGCTGGAGACGGGTGAAAGCTCCCTGCTCGTACCAGTTACCATTCCATACCTTCCCCGGGTGTGCTCCGAGCCCTGGGGCTGCTCCAGGTGTCAGTTCCCGGGAATTCGGCTGGCAAACGTCTTCATAGTCGGCCTTTGTGAAGATGGCTGAGATAAACCCTTTACTGGACTAAATGTGGTAACAGCTAATCCCTTGGAAACAGTCACCTGGGCCCTGCACGATGAAAAGAGGCTTTGCTGCTCTGATTAACAGCACTGGCAAGAACATTAACTCGCTTTTCTTTGGAAATGAAAGGCACCTCTCCACGAGAGTTTAAGGGATTAGGCGCCAGCTGGAATATTAAGGTAGGTTCTTTTTGCACCTTCCTCCTAAATATGTAGCTTAAAAGTGCGTCCAGCCCTGGCGGGATGGGGGATTATGGCTGAGTGTCCCCGGGCTGTGGTGGAGGAGACTCGGCTGTGGTGCAGTGCCAGTGTGGGACTGGTGGCACCCGAGGAGCTTTCCTGGGAGGACAGCAGTGGTGACCAGCTTTTGGCACCAACTCCCTGTGCTGGGGTGTCTTGCAGTGCCCTGAGGCTCAGTATTGTAAATTAACCCCTGTCAGGCTGGCCATCCCCCCCCACAAAGGCTGAAACTCGAATAAACTTGCAAAGAACCAAATGACACTGACCTTTTCCAGCCCCTTTAAGTGAATGCCGAAGGCTGTGGAGAGCATTCCAGCTGTTTTGACAACTCCAGTTTCCTTTTCTGGAGGAGATTTGCAGTGATTCCTTTATTATTATTTTTTAACACAACACTTTGTTTTGAAAGCCTGAACTAGAAATTCCATCTACATTGAAAGCAAAGCTCCTGTGCTTCAGTGAAGGCTGCCTGGGCTGTGTTTTTGAGGCCAGGCTTTTATCTCGGTGCTGATTTCCACGAGGCTGAATTCCCAAGGTTTGCCCTGGCAGGAGTGCCTGAGCAGTGAGCATCACAGGTGATGTTTGCTGATGAAGGCTGTGGAGCAGCAGCCTGACTGACTGAAGGTGTCTGAACTTTGTCCATAAAATAGGTAAGATTGAGGGAAGCTTAAACACTTGTATGAAGTATTTGTTGTTCCAAAATTCTGTTACCTTTTGAATCCAAGAAATCCAGTAAAGAAATCGCTCAGAAGCTTTTGGTCTTTTGACCACTGAACTGAACAGAACAACATTTCCTTCAACATAAGCAGAGCAGATATGGAGGGGAGAGTTTTCTCAGAGCAAGATACCTTGTTTAACTCTCTTTAGGCCTTGCTCTCGTTTCACTTTCAACCCGTCTTTCTCCTGCAGAATTTTCTATTTTAAGTAAATGGCACAGAATTAGCTCAGAAGGGAAGAGATACAAGTGTCACTGTTCAAAGTGTGCTTTTCTGCTTAGGTATTTATGGGAGACATCCAGGAAATGAGCAAACACTTGAAGGTATATGTATTATTTATTATTGTAGCTGATGAATTACCACTTTAGACCCTTTGGTTGGTGTTATGGCTCTGTACACTCTTCACCAGCAGTGCTCCAGCAGAGTGCACAGAGGCATTTGTCCCAGTTAAACACTGCAGGAGATGCAAGTGCTGCAGTTGATTTATGGTCGCTGGGAGTTTGAGCAGTGGATGATGACACCACGGCACTTGGTGCAAGCACCAGTGGAAGTGAGCGAGATCTGCAGGGACCTGTGAGATGTTCGGTGGTGGCTCAATCCTCCCAGTCCCAGCATGAGAATTTGCTGGCCCTGGTTTGTGGAGAAGCAGCAAGGTGGGGTTAACGTGTCTGACTCTGTCTGACAAAGTGATGACAGCCAGGAGTTAAAACTTGGCTCCCAATAGGGACTTCTGCACGACTGCTTGACTGCTTATACAGTGGTGATCCCTCTTCCAGACTAGGAATAAAGAAATGCAGGGTAATTTCTTGAAAAAACAAAGTGACTCTTACCTGTCCCAGACATACCATTGACTCTGAATCCGTGGGCTCTCAGGGCACACTGTGCAGCTGCCTGCTGGCTCCACGTGCTCCCTGGCCCCATTGTTAGATGTTGCTGTATGTAAGACCATTCACCACCATCTCTATTCCCGCCCAGATTCCTGAGCTGTGCCTGGGAAACCTTGAATTCATGTGAAGCCCACTTGGGAGCAGAGCACAGACCCCATCCAGCAGTGCTTCCCGAAGCAGTATGTGCTCTTCAGGGTTTGTTTAGCTTCAGCAAGACTGAAGCACACGAGGCATGTGTTGAGATACTTATTTAGTTCTCATCTGCACATCTTGAAGAATGATGTGGTAAAATCACATTGGAAGGAGGTGGTGGGGTTCCCTCTGCCTTCAGCAAGTAGATGTGATGTTCAGTTGCAGTGGGAAGAATCCCCTTCCCCTCGCTGTCACCAGTGTACCTGGAGGTTTGCCCTTTCCTCTGGCATCAGCCATCCCTGCAGGGATATACTTGTTTAACCTCCTGCAAAAAAAAAAACAACAACTTTGCAGAATGCTGCAATGAGAAAAGTTCCTTCATCAAATGACTCCTCTGCGGGAGAGGAGTGAGGGGGCCTGGAGAGGAATGGAAGAGTCATAAGAGAGATGTAGGAAAATGCTTTTTATGGAATGAATAATTTTTGGCGTGGAGGCGGCATCATCGTCGTGTTTAATTCTAATTCGGGGGTTTTTTGGGGACCGCGTGACTGACGCCCAACGAGGGGTGCAGGATGCTGCTTCTCAGCAGGATGTCATTCCCAAGCTCCATTTACCTGCCAGCACTCCCACAGAGGCTTCTCCCTCTGGATGCCATTAACCCATTTCCCACAGCACATTCCCGCAGCCTCTCCCGGGAGCTGGTGGCACATCCAGTCCCTGCAGCTGCAGGGAACCACTCTGGGGTCGTGTGTGGCTTGTTTGCCATGGCTGTACCTTTGCTGCACTGGTGAGCAGGAGCCTTCCTGCCCTAATTCCATCTGTGCCTTGTTGCTGCTGGGCCAGGCACAGCCTGGGCTGCCCAGCCCTGAGCTGGTTGATGCCCCATCAGCTCCAGGTTCGCTCCTGCCAATGCAGAGTGG
This sequence comes from Oxyruncus cristatus, assembly GCA_013399855.1. Taxonomy (NCBI): domain Eukaryota; kingdom Metazoa; phylum Chordata; class Aves; order Passeriformes; family Cotingidae; genus Oxyruncus; species Oxyruncus cristatus. The sequence continues at coordinate 566,126 of VXAY01001307.1, read as the reverse complement.
TTTTCCTTGCCTTGCATGCAGGCATTCCAAGCTCCCCTCTCTCCCTGACCTGGCTGCCACCTCCCTGGGGAAGCACTGGCTCTTGCTGTACTGCTTTAGGTCCCTACACAGCATCATGCCTGGACTCTGCTGGGTCAGGAGAAGTGATGCTGGCACTGGGTTTCTGTTCTCTCCCATGCTGCCAGTCCTACCCTTATAAAAAGGGCCATCAGGACTTTCGTTTTGCTGCGGTATGAATTTCAGCCAAATCCTTCCTCTTGTCCCTGTCACCTTACTGAAGAGTGTGTGTGTTAAATGCTGTGAGCCCAAGCAGGGTCTCATTGCAGGGTAAATGGAGAGCATGGGACTTAGGAGAGTCCTTTGTTACTGCTGTACAGGGTTTATGCTTATAACAGCAGCAGAGATTGAACCCAATCCCTGATGAGCTTTCCAGGAGTCTGATTAATCTGTTCAACAATGGATCTGGGTTTTTGTTTTGATCTTTTTCATAGGAGTTAAATTTTTGTCCCTTTCAGAGCTGCTGTGGACCGTGTAACCACAGCAGTGTTGCTTTCCTAATTGGCTTCAGGTTTATCTGTGTCTATTATGTGAAGGGTTTGCAAGAAGCGCCCGTCACCATGGCATCAAAATGCTTCCTATGCCAAAAACACTTGATAAAAACATACATATACGTGTGCACACACTTTTTTGTTTGGTCTGTTAGAAAGTGAAAAGACATTCTGCTGGAAGATCATGTTTTTGCACGGTTATATTCCCCAAATAGTCAGCTTTGCAAATGGTGTTCTTCTGCTCATTGTTATGGCTCTGGTCCACATGCCATTGAAGAGAGGGATGTCTTTCCAATGAGCTTTGGACCAGCCCCTGTACAAGCAGAATTTTGCATTTCTGGTGTTGATGGTTCATACTGGGGAATGGTGCTGGTGCTGTGCAAAGACAGAGTCAGTAACAGACCCTGACTGAAACTTATTGTCTGAAAGTCAAGGTATATATAGCAAGGGGAGGAGAGAAGGGTGGGGAGGCAGGGGAAAGAGTACGAAATTTTTAACCAGACTGGTGTTTCCCTGGGCAGACCACAAATGGTCCAGCTGGCTTTGACTTTCTGAAAAATACGGCAGCAGTACGGGGAAACAAGGTATTTGAAGTGAAGATGCAGATGTTGAGGGTAACGGGATTTAAAAGGCTGCGTGGCGCAAAATACAAGAAATGCTCCACTATTTATAGCAGAAGGTTCTTCCTCTCTTGATTTCTCCTCTTCTTGAATGCACTCAGTGATTGCTTTTCGTCTGTGAATGCTTGTAGAAGTGGAGCTCCCTAAACAGATGTGAAATGTTTGTACGAGTTAATGACTTCACGGAGCTCTGGTTGTTTAAAAACAGTGTGGCAGTGAAGTTGCCTTGGCCGTGGTCAGTGCTCCTCCGTGGAGCAGATCCATGGAGCAGATCCAGTGGTGGCTGCACACAGATCCATCCTTGGGGAGCCCTGTTGTTACTGACTTCACTAACGTGCTTGCAGTGGGGTGGGAAGGAGTCTTCCCAGGGGCTCAGAAATCTGTGTGAAGTGTATAACCTCTCTGGGATTTGTGCTATCACAGAGCAGAGGGTGAACAATACCTCACCAGTGATTCCCAGCTGGAGCAGGGTGAAATCCTTAGCCTGAAACCAGCGATTTGTAATTAATGGGTCTTTTTAAAGTATTTTACTCTGGGTGTTCTCCTACTGCTTCTTTGCTCCCCACAGTCCCCTTTGAATTCAGCTGCCACGAAGAGCTGCAGCTCTCTGTTACCAGTCACCTCGAGGGCAGTCCTGCCTTGTCCATGGCTCGGATACAAACGGCTCAGAGAGTGTTTCCAGGGGTGAGACTGTCCTTAGGCCTCTGCAGTGAACTCCCAGAGAAAGAGATTAAGGAAGACAATAAGCTCCTTCTTGCCTGCCTCTCTCTTTCCCTGAGGTCCAGCTGTTTGTCTGCTGAGAGGATCTATCTGTCTCTGGTCTCCCTTTTCACCAGTGCCAGAGGCATAAGTTCCAAGTGCCGTGGCATCCTGGTGGTCTGTAATCCTCCTGCAGCCATCGAGTGCATTCTGTGGTGGCCAGAGGAGCTGGAGGTGGCTGGTGAAGTCTTGCTGCCTTGTCAGTGCTTGGGAGAGTGGCTTGGACAGAGACAGGCACACGGAGTGGTTATTCCAGCAGGGAGCAGACAGCTCTCATGACATTATAAGCATAGCAGAAGAGCTGGTAATTTTATTTTGAAGGATGCCTTTAGTGTGAGAGAGAAGGGACGTGTTTGCCTCAGTGTGAAGTGGATTTGTGGTGGAGCTGCTGTGCACTCTTCCTGGAGGCTGTCGGGTTTTTCTCCCTCCTGGGAACTTTGTTGGTTCATCCGATGTGATCCCCGTGGAGAGCAATGGGTGATGCTGTGCTGGTGGGACGGGACCTGTGTGGTTAATTCTGTGTGCACACATGTCTGAAGGTGTGTGTAAGTGCATGTGCCATCCTGGGAGCAGCTGGGCTGTGGTCACAGCTGAGCTGTCAGTCCAAGGACCTCCATCCAAACCCTTTGGGGGTGAGTGCCAACCCACCTGCAGCTTTAGCAGTGCTTGCTGTGACGATGCTGAAAACCAACTTGTCCTTTGCTAATCTTGTACTTGCACCTGCAGGCAGCTGTAAGGAGCCTTTGAGGAGGTTTTCAGCCTTTTCATCCTTCTTCATCAGTGCTGGCAGCTGCTGCTTCTGCTTCTTGGTAACATCCAGGTTTTTCTGGGCTTGTGTCTTTGTGTCTAAGTCTCTTCATCCTCAGGCCAGCTTGTTGTGCGGGTTTTCTTCCCTTCTACTTCCACAGGTGGGTGGTTTTCCATGTTAGTAGATTATTTCAGTGGTGAATTTGAAGTTCTCTGGGGGAAAGGAGATGTAGAAAGGTGGTCAGGAGGCAGGGACAGACATGGTCTGACATTTGAGCCGAGGAAGATCACTGCCACACTGCAGCACAGCTGTGGAGCCAAGCCTGACTGTGTTTATGGGCTTAAGTCCTGTTCTTTGACCTCAGTTTGCGTGAGGTTGAGTTGTGGTCATTGGATTTAGTGCAAAGGGATGCAAAGCTTTCCTCAATGCCAAAGGGAATAATGAAGGCAGAGCGGCCTCAGCTCCCTGGAGTAGAGCAGGTGGGTGTTGGCAACCATTAACACCTTTAGTCCAGCACAGGCAAATGGCAGATTCACTCCCAGGTGAGAAATCTCTATTCTTTTACATTTGTTCATGTAAAGGCAGATGCTCACAGGGCTGGCCAGTTAGATGGAAACCCTGGCTGTGTTCTTGGAGTCTGTTGAAAGATTCAGAAAACCTAAAACCTGTGGAAATGCCATACCAAGACACTGGTCATGGTGTGATGCCAGTTTGGTGTGGAACAATTCAAGTTACTTCTCTGAAGTTATTCCACTTACGAGTGTATTTTTTGTGCTGTGCTGATTGAAGACAGAGAAATCAGCAGCCTCAGAAAGGCTGTGCCCTGAGCTGTAAAACAGACTGAACAGACGCATCATTCTGGGGGGTTTGCTGGGTGCATTTCTGCTGCTCTGCTTGGGGCTGCCCTGGTGTGAGGGGCCCTGGGAGGAGGGACCAGACCTGCTCACTGATGTCCTTGCTGGGATTTCAGGAAGAAGGCAGAGGGACATCAGCCGTAGATCTCCTGTTGGATCTCAAGCTAGCATGTCAAAGGTTTCAAGGTGTTTGTTGGGGTCTGTTAAGAAGCATTTATAGGAATTACATCTGCTCCCTCATGCTGTTGCCCTGCCTGTGGATGTATCCCACAGGATGCTTGTGAAGATGTTTTGTCAGGTGCTCACATTCCTCCAGAATGGAGAGATATTTAAGTACCATAAGTGATTTAACTTTTGCAGCTTCATATAAGAGCTTCTGCAAGAGTAACAGGAGGATGTTGGGAACGTTTGGCTACGATCCTGGCACCTGCCTGTGCCTGCTTGGATCCAGAGCCGGGCTCTGGCATCCTGCTGCCAGGAGCAGGGCTGGTGTTTGCCTCTGCAGGGGTGCTGAGCTGCACCAGCACCTGGTGCCAGCAGCTGGTACACCCTTAACTCACGTGTTGGCTGAGCTTGGAGGCGTCTCCAAAGTTGGCTTTCAGAGCACTGTAAACACAGGCTTGCCCTGTGGTTCTGCTCTGCTGTTTCAGCACAGGGTTTCCTGGCTGGGCTCTGTCTGTCTCGGCATGACCAGATCAGCAGCAATTCCACTTTGAAATGAGAGCCCCTTCCTGGCCTTGGAGTGCTGCTGCATTAATGTATAAAATGGATAAATGATTTAGGTAATGAAATGACTTGGATATGGTAATGGATTGAATGAGGCTTCCAGAGCCAATGTGCTGACTCATCACATGAGTCACATCTTGGTCACTTTTAGAATAAGTGCTTCTCTTTTTGGGTGCTTCCAGAATGGGATGGGTGGAGATGAGCTCAAAATTTCCACCTGTGCCTTTGATAATTTTTTTAATAGCATCTGGATCGTGATGGGATGGTTTATGAGACAGAAGAGGAAACAGCTCTGTCTTGCAAATAAGGTGCATCCCAGGAGATTTGCCTGAATTCTACAGCACTGCCAGACTTTAATTTTTCTGTTTTCTTCCTGGTCAGGGAGAGTGATCTCATGCTTCAGCTCAGACCTCTCAAGCTTTTTTCTCAGCTTACTATACTGAGTCCCTGTTGTCTGCAAGTCTGAGCTTGTTCTCAAACTCCTGTGCCACCAGCAGTACATGAAAGCATCCTTAGATGTAAGGTGCCCCCTGAAACACTCATCACGACTAGGCAAATAAAACCCTGCTATTCTCCACTTCAATTTGTATGTAATTATATTTTTTTCATTACCAAAATATTGATAAAGTGGACTTCGGGTTGGTCAGAAAAATGCACGTGTGTAAGCAAGTGAATAGCATACCTGAGAGCCTGGGGAAACAAGGAGAAATTCCTTTGTAATGCACTGTAAGCTTTAGAGAGCAAGTAAACCTTTGGGGTTTTTCTTTTTCTTGCTGATCTCACAGTCATCCTGCAACAAGCACAGTGTAGGCAGTTCCTGATCTAACCATGTTCCTGGTGGATCAGTTGAGCCCAGTGGCACAATGTGATCTCTGTGTCTGACTTGAGCTGTGCAGGGTTTTGCTGGGGGCTTTGCTGCTGGCTTAGGCGCAGGCTTTGCTAAGCTGGATGTGGTTAAACTCCTATCACTGCTCCAAATGTTGAAAATGGGGGTGCACTGACTGTCAGGAGCAGGCCTGAAAGCACGACTCCAGTGCAGGCATTCTGGTTTGTGTCAGAAATGATGATGTAGTATTGCTTTTAAAAAATGGGGCTGGTGCTAGATCTACTCTTATGAAGGTGTGTTCCGTTACAGGAGGAGTACAAAGGCACATGAAATGGCCAGAGGTCAGGAATAAGAAATCTGGGATTCTCTTACTGACCATTGAGGTGCTGTCTGGATGGCCCTGGGCGAGAGTGTCTCTTCCTAACTCCTCTGTGCGAATGTGTTTTTTAGCCCTTAGTGAATAGGCACCATCTGTAAAGCACAGGTAGGTCATGGCAGGTGACAGGTGCTCTGTAAATGAGAATTTCCCTTTGAAATGTGTTAGGCTGCAACTTCAAAAACAGGGAGCTGAAGAATTGGGTCTTATTGTTTAAACAGAACTGGTGAAAGGACAGCCAAAAATAGTTTTCTTCCTTGAGTGTCTTTTGTCAGGTAGTAGAGAATAATTCACAGGCTTGTAGGTTTTCAGGTCTGTATAATTGCCTTTGCTAGATCTTCTGGGTCACGGGTGTGGAGGGTTTTACCAGCAGTTCCTCTCAGAGAATTCAAGTCAGGAGGAATGTATCGCTTCCTCAAGAAGTTTTTCTAGTTTGTTTTACCTCTTTTAATTGCAGAAGAAGGTTTTTTTGTGTGTTCTGAGTTTTAAAATGTAGCTAGTTTTAAAGGCAAAAAAATTATGTTAATGCACGATGATGATGATAATAATAATAATGGCAAATGTTAATGATTTGGTATTGTTACTGCCCAGAAAACCTTCCAGATGAGGTTAGTTCATGTGCAGACAAAGCTGCCTCCAAGTGAGTTACCTTTGCATTTATTTGTGCCTTTGCTCCTTGTCTGGTTGATGATTTTGGGTGGTTTTGGCATCCCTTTCCAAATGAGTGTGAGTGTGTGAGCCTCCCAGACACGAAGCAGCAGTGAGGAAGGCATGGAAGATGACTGTCCTGCTCTCCTCCTGGGAGAGGAGCCCTGGATTGGGTCCAGAGGAACTGGGCAGTTCTGTCATTCGGACACATGTGGAACGCATCCACCCAGACACTCATATAACATTTCCACATTTTTGAGGCTGAGATTTTCAGTGCTGTTCACGCTTCAGCATGTGGCTGTTATCCCTTCTGATGTCCTGAGACCATAATTAAAGTTCGAGTGTGTGCTTAAGTGTTTTGCTGGAGCAGAGCCCACATCTCCATCCCGGAGAGGAGCAGCGTGTTGGGAAACTCAGTGGCTGCACACAGACTAATTGTTCTGAGGTGCAACCTGGAAGGTGCTGAGCACCCTGGCTGGCAGCCAGCAAGGCTTTTAAACACACGCTTTGCTTAGTGTCTTTTCACCTTGTTACCAGTCGTGTTCTTTGATTTCTTTTCCCGTGGCAACTGGAGAAGGGTATCTGAGTAGCCAGAGCAGTGTAATTTGCTGGTGATACCCTGCCCTGTCCCACAGGGATTTCTCACAGGACATGGGACAGCTGTTTGGGATCAGGTATTGCTACCAGTTCCCAAATCAATTGGCTTCAGAGTTTTCCTTCTGTGCTCTGTTCTTGGGCACAGGGCAGGCCAGGCTGCACAAATGATGCTCAAACTACGTTTGTAAACCACATCCCATCTTTCCATGTGTCTGCTCGCTATTAAAATGCACTGATCATATTTCCTTCACCCCCTTTCCTCTTGGACTGTGTTCACCTTTCCCCACCCTTGGAAATTTTGGCAGCAAACTGCCAAATTCAGGTTTTAATTGGAAGTGGTGTTATCTGCAGTGGAGTCCAGGGCAGGGCAGAGAGGAACCTAAAAATCCTGTGCAGGTTGATGGATTCTAACAGCTCTTAGGTTTTCAAGGTGGGGTTCTTTAGCTTTGCCTGCTGTGAGCAGGAGGAAAGTGCTACAGCCCGGGTTGGGGACTGGGAAGGAGCTTTAACTCTGCAAAGAGATGGCCCTGTGTGTGCTGCCATCAGTACTGGCTGTGCCTCTTCTGTCTCTGTTTTCAGCTGGGGCAGCTCCTGCTGTAGCTCAGCTGTGCCTCACTGGGGCATGTGAAGCAGGACTAAACCCTGTATTGCTGTCAAAAACTGCCAGGACATCTTGCCAGCGTATTTACTCTCTGTTCTTCTCCTGCACCTGCTGACTTGATGACCAGAAACCCACCTCTCCCCTCTGCTCTTGTGGCTTTGCAGAAATGGCAGGGCCTTGAAAAATTTCCTACGCTTCAGCAAGGGTCCAGCTGGTTCAGTAAAATGCACAGTCCTTGTCCTGAGACACAACAGGGGCACTGCTTCAGTGTCCCAGGGCAACCTGAAAACCCAGCCATGGCGACCTAGTTTCAACCCTTTCACTGGGGTGAAGTTAGGGTTGCCCCAGGGTGGCATTTTCACACTTGGTTTGTAAGGAAAGCTCCACCTGGAAACTTTTTTTGTTGTTGTTTAGTTTTGGTCCTTTGGTGCTGCAGAGCCTTTTCCATGCTCTGACAAACGCCGAGATTGTCATCAACCTGAATTTCAAGGGTAGCACTGCAGAGACTCGAAACAACATCTTTTTCCCCAGCCAGCCTTTGCCTGGATAATCTCCTGTCATTGACCTTGGGCCTTTGAAAGTGCATTTTGGCTTAAAGAGCTGAAGCTTAAGGCTTCCCAGGAAGTGGGAAGCCTGCTACCCTTTACATTTCCAGGCAGTGGGGGTTGTGTGTGTGCGGACAAGGGTAATTGTAGGGGCGGTGTGCCTAGTTCTGACTCCTGTGGGATCTGTTGCTCATCCCCTGGAGCTGTTCCCTCTGTACAGAGCCTCCCTGCTGCAGCCTTTGATATAGTGCAGGTCAACTGAGGACATGTTTTCAAGTCCCGGGGTTTCTAAAGATGTGAGGATTATCAGAAGATGGGAGTTATCCATGTGGAAATAGAGCAAATACTTTGAGCTCTGAATTTGAAGACCATTTGTCTTTGTCTTGCAGAGTCCAGTGCTTTTTGCCTTGCCCTGTCTGGTTCTGTGCTTGGCCTTTTGCCTGTGGATTGCAGGTTGGCAGAGTTGATGAAGACCTTCAGCCTGTGGACACCTAGAGATGGGTGCTGGGATCATTTCTGTGGTTAAAACTCTGCAGAGATCACCTTGAGTAGAAATCTGTACCCATATTTGATCTGCTGGGAAGAAGAAAGCCTGCTGTGTTCTGTGCTGTGCACTTTTATTGTAGGTTGGCAGTCCTGGAACAGGTGGAAAGACTTTTCACTGCAGCTGGCTTACAGAATTTAGCAACTTGATATATCCCCTGAAATACCTCCAGGTCCCTCAAAGGCAGGGGAGAAAGATAAACCTCTGAGCCTGACATATATAAATGTGAACTTGTTCTGCCTGGTGGCTTGTTCAGTTTGTTGTGAGTGCTCTTCAAACAACACTGACTTCAGTGCTGGTCTGTGCTGGGAGATCTGAGCCTGGCAAAGGTATCTGATGCTGAATTCTTTTGCTGTGTTGGTGATCTATGGGTGTCCCTTCCCAGATTCCACTTTGCTGCTCCTAAACTCTACCAGCATTTTCCTGCAGCGATTTGCTTTCTGTCATTGAATTCTTATATGTTGTGCAGCAGCAGGAAATCTGTGGGCACCTGAGAGGCAGAGTTACCCACGGCACTCAGTCGGTATGAAAGGTGCTAATGGGTGCAGAGGAGGAGGCAGGCAGGACTGAGAAATGTGCTGGTGGAATAAACAAATGGGGAAAGGAGGAAAGAGATGGCCTGGAAGCGTGTGCGCTGTCTGCTGGGTGCTGACGTGCAGCTTGGGCTGAGACTCTGCTGCTGAAGCAGCAGCCTGTCTGCACGATTCCAGGTGGCTTCTTCCCTCCTCCTTAATTTATTTAATTACTGGTGTGTATCATGGGCTCCGCTGTGGAGGCAGGGTGCAGTCCCACAGGATCAGCTGTTGTGTGCGCTTGATTTCTGTTCTTCAGGGTGACAGATTGGTGTGTGAGAGCTGGTTTGCCTGGCTGGGAGGCTCCCCTTGCTGCTCTTGGAGCCTTTGCTGCAGGCTGGGCTTACCAGCCTTAAAAACCAAACCTTACACCAAAACCAGAGGGCAGGTGCCTTGTGCTCTGTGTGTTCACACAAACCTGTGCATGGGCTCGTTCTGTTTTTGGTTCTGTTTCTCTTATATTCCCTTTTCTTTCTCTCCATGCCACAGAGATGCTTTCCACAGTCTTCTTGCTAGTGCCCTGGCCCTGTTTGGATGGGAGGTGTCCTGCCCTGCAGCACAGTCCCCCAGAGGCACTGTGGTGACTGCAGTGGCTTAGAGACAGCTTTGAGTTGAGTGCCCAGTTCCATTCCTGTGAGATCAGGGGGGATTTGGCCATCGTGGAATATGAGGTTTCACCCTTGCAGACTGATAGGCTGTTCAGGTCCTCTTGGTTTCTTCATTTTTGTTTTCTTCATGTCTGTGTCATCTTCTGTGGCAATTTTGAGGTATCATTATAGCTTGCAGCAGGAGATGGCTCACCTGAGATGAATTCTTTTCCCTTAGCACAACTTAAACCCCTTTTTTTCTCTTTAACCTGCCATTTACCTTGGCATGGTACAAATATTTGGGAAGTCATTATTTGCAGTGAAGACCCTGAATGTTAAAGCCTCCCTCATTCTGAGTTAGCTGTTTTTCTCATTAATCAAGAGGGTCTGGCTACTGCCTTGATTGTTAATATTTTTACAAATAATCTAATCCTTTCCACTTTGATGTAATCTGACATTCTCAGTTATTTTTTTGAAGCACCCCCTCACTGGCTGTTTAAATCCACCTCCAGCAAGCTGTGCTCCCTGCCACTGCTGCCCCCTCTCCTGGGAATCACACTGCCTCTCAGCTCAGCAAGTGACAGCAACTATGGCACTTTTTCCTCCTCCTCCTCTTCCCTGCTCAGCTTCAGCCCCAGGATTCTGCTCCCTTCATGCAGAGATTCTGCCCTGATCCTACACAGGACCTCTCTGTGAGCTGATGTTGTCCGTGCCCACCTGTGCAACCTCAGACTGTAGCACCGTGCACTCTTACAGGTGGAGGCCAGAAGGCTGCTTTTCCCTTGGATTTATGGGGCTTAGCTTTCCCTGTGCATTGTGCAAGTTGCATTTGGGGTGTTCCCTGAACTCTTGATGGGTGCTGAAGAGGAGGTTGGGGTAGGCAGGCTCTGAGGTCTGAGTCAGCGTCTGCTGAGAGCAGCTTTGGAAACAGGCTCTCCTGAGTTTTGCTCTCCTCTGACACCACGCTGAGTAGTGGCTCAGATGTTGTCCAGGCTGTCTGTGCACAGTAACATGCCCAATTCCCTCACATTGCTTCCTCTAGGGTCTCTTGGAGGTAACCAAACCATCCTGTAAGACCAGGCTCGGTGCTCTCTGCCCACACCAACCTCCTCCATCCTCCCACCCCTCACTGCCGCGGTGTCAGGAGCTGACACCAGGCTGGCACAGTGGCCAGGGGCCTTCCCCTGCAAGGCTTTTGTGTCCCTTGCCACAAGGGCAAATGGGATTTGTTATAATCCGAGCTCAGGTTGTCTGCAGAGCCGGAGTGGAGCTGGGTGTTGGGATGTGCTGGTTTGTGGTCACTTCTGGGCTGTTGCAGAGCTGGTGAGTCACAGCACTTTGCATCACTGCAAGGAAAACCTGTGGGATTTGTGGGCTGAGTGCCTCACGTTGACCATTCCCTGTGCTTTCCCAGCTGTAATTTGCAAAATAAAACCACCTCTGATGCTCATAGAGTGATAAACATCTTTAAAAGATTAAAGCAGAAGCAAATATAGTCCAGTATCGGGGTCTGATGCCCACAAATCTTGCTGAACCCTCTGCTATAAAACACAGCAGCCAAACCTGATGTACCAGAGTTGTTTGTAGCCAGGGCTTGAGTACGAAGGAGCACAACTCCTCTTCAGTTCTTTGGTGTTGTCGCCACTGAAGACATGGTTAAAATGTACCAACAAAGCTTTACCCAGTCAGGTAATGCTCTCTCAGGGCTCCTGTTTCACCAGTGTTATCTGCAGCCTTTACTGTTAATATTGCTCTTGCTTAGGCAGACTTGGCACTCCTCAGTGTTTTCTTCTTACAGGAATTTCCTTAAGTAGAAACTTTTTTTTCTTCAGAGTAATTTTTGGTTGATTATTGCTTATATATGCAATTAGTGTAATTGCATCTGATTATGCAAATGTATTTAATCATATAATTAGAACACGGAGGGATGAAATATAATGCAGTTGGGAAATCTTTTGTGAAACTTTCTGAGCTTGGGACTGTGCACAAGGTGGTTGTTATTTCTCGTACTGTAGGCTGGTGGAATGGAGACTTTGGTTCAGCATGCTGACTAGTTTCAAAACATGTATAGCACATACTGTTAGTTGCTCTTAAAACTGGTTACATGGCCTTTGTGGTGCGAAGGATTGTAACTTATATTCTTAAAATAAGAATACCAGAAGCTGGCAGCTGAGTTCAGCCCCTCTGTCTCACATCTGTATCCACACCTTGCTCCCAGGGGCATGAAAAGTATCAGCCTTGCGTCAGATCCAAACCCCAGGTTCTCCCTTCAGGTGGGGTCTGTCATGGGGAAGAGAGGGAGACCAGGAGAAGCACAGAGTGCTGTGCCATGGGGTGCTCTTTGTCTGTAGCTCTGGGGCTGAACTGGCCCTAAAATCCCTTTGGAAAGCACCCTGTCTTGGGAAGGACTAAGAAGGAGGAGGTGGGATGATGCATTTTGCAGACAGTGGTATGGAGATGTGGTATGGAGAAAAATGTGGCAGGAGCAGGGGTCTGAACCTGCTTTTCAGATTTCTCACACAGTTCTTGAATTGCAAAAACCGCCGCTCTTTGTTGCTCAGTGGTTACTGTTAAAGCTGTGCGAGGAGCTTCACTGAAGCTTTTAGATCTAATTTTCAGCTGTGGCACAACAGCCAGGCTCACTGCCAAGAGCTGTGGAGAGAAGAGGCAAAGGGACTGGGATGATTACAGCAGGATTGAGAGATTTCTCAGCTAGACATGCTTGTCTGTGCTCTGAAACAAGAGCCTTGTGAGCTGCAGGACAAAGCAAATGTATGTGTTGGTGCAAAAAGCACCAACAGTATATTCTTATTTATTATATGCATTGTGTTAATGTCTTCTCCTTTTAGTCAGGAATTAGTACCAAAAGTGATTACTGCCCAGGGAGAACACATCCCACATGGCCAGCCTGGTGTACACCTGCCTGGATTATCCCTGCAAAGGCTGTAGGGATTTGCTTCTCTTGAACTTCACAGAGCTGCAACTTCTTGTCATCCTTTGCCCCTTGGTTTGGGCTGCCTTTCAGCCAGTGATGTCTGAAAGTGGTTTGCCCACATGCCAAGAAGCTCCTGTGCTTCTCCTCACAGGTGCCCTGCCTGGTGTGCCAGGGGCTGGCAGAGCTGGAATGAAGGCCAACATAAAATCATAGAACCACAGAATGTTAACGGATTGGAAAGGACCTTAAACATCAGCCAGATCATCCCAACCCCCCTGCCGTGGGCAGGGACACCTCCCACTAGACCAGGTTGTTTCAAGCCTTATCCAGCCTGACTTTGAACACTGCTGGGGTTGGGGTATCCAAAACAATCTCCCTGGACAACCTGTTTTCAGTGTTTAACCATATTATTGTGCTCTGAATTGAATTGCTGCAGGAAAAATAAACCCTCTGGCTGCTCTCCCACCACAGCAATGAGATCCACAAGGGTTTGGCACCTGAGATCTGAAGATCCATGTGGTGCAAACCACTTGTGGGGTTCGTGGCAGCTCAGATGTTGCTCCAGTGGGTGGCTGTGGGACCAAGTCTCCCCTAAGCTTCTCCAGACCAGAGGTGTTGGAGTGAGCTGGCTGGACTTTGGACAAGTGCCTCCCCTATGTATAAAAGGGTGATGGAATCAGGATGGGTGTGTGGAATTACTTCCCTCATATTGGGGTAGCAGAGTAACACTGAGTGCTTGGGGAAGTCCTGCAGAACAGGGAGCACAGGAGACACTCCAGGATGGAAATACTCCTAGGCTGTAGTGCTCAGTGTGGGGAGACAGCTCGGGCTCTGGAAGGGACTTGCTGACCTAATATTTCTAAAATGTCATTCGGGGAGCTGTCCAGGACTTGGCAGCCCAGCCCAGGACGTGCTGCTTCTCTCCTTAAAGGGAGTTTGTGCTGCCAGCTGACAGCAGTCAGAGGGGATTCTTCTCCGTGGCTCTGCTGCTGGGGGCAACATCTGCAGGGCACACACGCAGGCACCGGGTGGCACAGGACAGGCAGGATGTGCTGCCAGCTCTGCCCCAGGCAGGAGGGAGCTCCTGGTGAGAAGGTCTCACCTGAGCTGGTGGATCCTGGTGATGGAGGTGACATCCCCTCTGCAGGCAGCCTGTCCTGGTACATGGATCACTGCACTGCTCAGAAAACTTGGCCTGATTCCTGACCTTGGCGGTGTGCAGTAAAGCACAGACTAAATCCTACTGTGATCTTTGGGACCTCTCTCTTGTGAGAGTGCCTGTGGGTCTTGTGTGTTCAGGAGGCACCTAATGGATGTGCCTGGAGGCAGGGCTTCAGTGTGACACCCCTGCCAGTCCCCAGGCTGGCACGGAGGATGCCAACCGTGAGCATTTGGAGTCTCTGACCCTGAGCAGCAGCAGAATCGCTGCCTGAACGCTTTCTGTGCAAATTAGAGGTTATTATTCACTGTGATTGTTTTACTGCAGCGGCCCTTGGTGCCTCTGAACAGGGCAGATACATTCTCAAGGACACAGAGGGGAAGCAGGATGAGGTGGGCTGGGGGGCAGCATCCTTCTCTTAACCTGGGAACTGCGACACATGAAGCTGTAAAGTCACTTTTCTGGATAGCCTGCAGCAAAATTGGGAAATGAAGCTGGATTTGCCGAGACCCAAGGCCTTTTAACCTTCCCATCCTTTCTCACAGGAACATTTCTAAATAGCCAAAAGGATGCACCAGGCAGTAAACTAGATTTACAATTTTTATTTTTCAAACAATGCTCTGAAATACTTTATCGAGCAGCAAAACTAATTGCATTCTCTCATCTCCCACTCCCACGTACAATACAGAGAGATTTTCTCCTGGATCATATTCCTTTCCTTTCAAAAGGATTTTTTGTACCACGCTCTGCTCAATGCCTTTCTGGGAAACATGTGCAGCCATTTGATAAATATATTGTGAAAAACACAGTTGAAGTGGCAGTCTGCCTGCAGCAGAGGAATAGCTACGGGGAAAAATGGTAAATAAGATATCTGTAAGTAAATTAATTTTGCTCATATAAGCTTGTTTGCAGCTTTGGTTTGTGTCTGCAGCATAATCCTCTGATCTACAGGAGGCGTTCTGTGTGGTGGGGGATCAGTGTGGAGAACGTCGGGCCCGAAGCTGTGCAGAAGCTGGGAGAAGGTGGTTGTAGAGTTTGTTTCGTTGGGATTTCCCATCCCAGCAAGCTGTGGTCGTGTCCCAGCCTGACAAACTGCAAATCCACCATTGGTTTTTGCCTTGCAGTAGTTGGTAATTGCCTTTTGTACTGAGGTGCTGCACAGTGAGACTGATCTGTGCGTAACTGATTTGCGTATTTGGAGATCTTTGCTTTCCAACATGGTTTTGGAGGATTTATCAATGAAGAGAAATCCTTCAAAACAGCAGAACCTGAAACAAAGCCCAGTTCTACACAGGAACAATTGTTTCCTTTAAAGTCTGCTGGATTTTTTTAGCCTACTTTTAGCAGCACTGCATTATTTTTGTGACGCCGTGCGGGTCTGTTTGTTTTGATCGGATAAACTGATTTATGGGGTTTATCTTCAGTTTATCTATTTAAGTTGTCAATTAGCTGAAGATTTATTTTGCAGCCTGTGCTGTGAATTAGAGCTGTGCTTCAGCTTTCGAGGGGGTGACACCCTGGGGTGCCTGGTTTGGGTGATGAGGAGCTGTGCAGGCAGCTGACACGGGCCTTGCTGTTTGCTGGGGCCTGGCTGCTCTTCCCGGTGCTTCTGACCTTTTTTTTTTCCTGTTGGCTGAGCAGGTTGATGAGATGCCCAGGTGTTCAGTCCAGGTGGGTGAGTTGTGGGCTTTCCTGTCCAGCCACACAGCAACATGGGCAGAGTCTTCCTTCCCTTCGCTCCCACGTACGGGAAAAACCTGGTGTGGCAGGAGGAGGGAAGAAGGTGGGGGAGCAGCTGCAGGTTGATCTTCCTCCTGTGAGTGAGGAGAGCTGTGAGTGTCCAGAAGCTAAAGCTGCTGCAAGGAAAGCCCTTGGGTTTATTTCTCTGTAGGCAGAAGAGCAAAGCTAGGCTTTTGGTTCAGGGTGGAATTAAAGGTTTCCTCCTATCCTTTGTGCAAGCTGGATTAAATGGTGGAAGCCTTTTTACTCCCTCCCTCCCTTGATTTAAAATCAGCTTGCAGCTGGGGTTTGGGGGCTTGGGGGAGCAGGGAGGTCTGGCAGAGGGGAAGCTCATGCTGCTTTGCCTCTGTGTTTGTGGGTCCTCGTGCAGTGTGTACTGGACCAAACCCCACACCCCTTCCCTTGCTGCTGTGAGCCACCCCCAGTGCCTGCACCGTGGCTCCAAAAGGGATTTGTGCTCTGGGGTTGAAGCTTTAAATATGGTTTGAATATAAGTTTCTAAAGCTGATTTCACCGTTCCATGCTTTGAGTGAGTGACACTTCTGTCAGTGTGTTTCGAGCAAGCCTGCAGAAAAGACGGGAGAAAGGGAAAAGGGGATGAGCAGCGGGATGCAGGGAGGAACATCTTAGCTTTGGATATTTCCCTTCTGTGACACCGAATGCCCAGGGTGGATCCCTGCAACCGGCACATCACCTAGGGTGAGTCCTCCCATCCAGATCTTAATCTAGTTTCTTGTTGATATTAAAGGTTGCTTGAGCTTGGCTGCTGTGGGGGACAGAGTTCACTGTAGTGTGTTTAGCTGAGCATTGCTGGGCAGCTTTGAGCCTGGCTTAACCTGTGCTCCTTGACAAGAGTGTTGTGTGTGTTCCCAGGCTGATGCTGGATGGGGCTCTTTGGACTCAGCCCCACCCTTTCCTCATGTAAATGAAATGTAGATGCAAGTGTCACCTGGCTTGCAGGGGTTTTATGCCCAACCTGCTTTGCATACAGAGAACGAAAGGTTGCAATATTTCAGGGTTAAGCCTACTTTGGAATTCTCAGGATGCTGTGAGTAAGGCTGAGTTCTCCCCCACTGTCCCCAGAAACCAGGCAGAGGGATGAGATGATGCAGCGCTGCATCTTCAGAGGTGATTAAGGGTTGAGAGCCATGGGCTGCAGAGGATCATTTCCTGCTCTGGACTGTGCTGGGGAGACTGAAATCTGTTTTAAATTGAGACTGAAATTAGCATCTGGGAAACAGCGATTTTATGCAGCAGTTTTAGCTCTGTGTTGCACTTTTGTGTTCTGAAGGTCCTTTCCCAGGGAAAACCAGATTCCCACATGCTGTAATCATCAAGCATCATTGATTTGGACCTCAGTATAGATTCTATACATGGTGGGCAGCAAGGTTAACGTGTGTTTGCACACAGGCTGCAACTGCGGGGGGCCAGGGACGACCCTGGAACCAGGTTGGCTTTTAAATTCTGCCTTTGCTGTTGACTACATTGCAAATTACAGCGTGTAAGTCACCAGGCATGGCTCGACTTCCAGGCGGTTCTGTGACACTCCCTAAGGCCCTACAGGGCACCAGAGAGACTACTGGGGAACCCTAAATGGCTGTGAGTTGTTGTTATGCCCGCTGGGTTTGGGTACATGCCAGGAGCTCTTGTATCCTATAAATAAGAGTTGAAGAGGTCGAAGGTTCAGTCCTTAACCCTCAGCTGCAGTTCCCCAGTTACTGTAAGCCCCGGTTGGCTGTTGATCTGGCTGCAGAAGGAGAAGTTCTCTTTAGCTGTGTCACTTGTTGCACATCAGATAAAATCTCATCTTTATCACTCTCTTATCAAGGTCAATGCCTTTTGGTCTGAGTGTTTGCACCTTGTTTACAGCCTGCCAGTGTTTTGCCTTCCCTCTCTCGTGTGCTGGAAGAAGCCAGAGATGGCTGTCTCGGTTATGTCTGGGTTGAGTGAACGTTAGTCCTCAGGTTTAGCTCTGTTTGTGTTTCCTTTCAGGTATTTCATGGAGCCTTTCCTCCATGCCCCGTGCTGCCTGTGAGACTTAGAATTGCTGCTCTCCACGGGGCCGTCTGAGACCGTACAAGCTGGACACGGCGATGGGGGACTCTTCAGGAAACGCCGTGGATGGAGGCACGGACACACAGACTGAACTGGCAGAGCGGGTCGCAGCCATAGATGTGTCTGTTGTCCCAGACAGAAGCGACCAAAATGGTGAAGATAACGCTGAAGAAAACGACACAGTGTTTTCTGATAACGTAAAGGACGTCCAAAGAAATGGAGTCAACAGTGACGTGGGAATCAATGAACTTCTGCCTTCCCCGCAGTCAGAAGATGCCCAGTTGAGGCATGTTCCCAAGAGACCTCCCACTAGACCTGGTCTATCAAGTAGGAAGCTGTCCCTTCAGGAAAGATCATCAGGAGGTTATTTGGCTTCTAGCAACACCCCAGGTTGTGGTCCTTATGCCACAGGACCATCTCCGCGTATAATGAGGAGACCCACGATAGAGTCCAACCGGGTCTCCATCTCAGATTCTGAGGTAGGCATGTTCTCCCCTGCAGTTGTGGGGTAGAGATGAGGCAAGTCTTTCTTAACAGGTAGTGGGAGCAGTCTTTTGGAGCAGTAGGTCTGCAAGCACTGTCATTTCTAAGGGGGGAAAACAATTCCTGGAACCAGGGATCATATTAGTTTGGAACGGCTCCATCCCCCAGACCTCTGCTGAGTGTAAGCCTAGTCCTGACATTTGGCTCCTTGAGCCATTACCTGCTTGGGATGGTCCTGTTAAGGACTGTTGTGTCATGGTAGAAGGCAGACAGTCTTTCAGGTTGTTCAGAGAAAGGGCTGTGGCCAAATGTTTTTGCTCTCGTGTCCCTGCTGTGTGTGCTCTCTGGGAATTCATCAGTCACAGCAGCTTTGCTGATGGTATTTTATGGAATTAAACTTCTGGAGATTATGTATCTCCTATTGTGTTTTACCATAATTGCAGGCATGATTTAATTTTATAAAGAGCTTAAATGCACTGGAGTTTCCTGCTCCTGTCAGGGTTTTCCTTTGTCTTTAAAGCATTTTTAACAGCAGTGGTAACCAAGGGCTGTGACCCTCCTCTCCTTCGGAGGAGTGTCTGGGTGGCTGTGGTTGTTCCTGCCATCCATCTTCCAGCTGCTCACCTGTCCTGGAGGTGTGACACACTGTCAGTGCTCGAGTGTCTTGATGGAAGCAGCTGCTGGTTGCAGTCCCAGTGCTGTGATGTGCTGTCGTGGGGAGGACAGGGAGCAGAGAGAGGGGCTGCTCACAGCACACTGCCCAGTGTCATGATGAAGATGCTGAGCCTGAAGCAACACAGGGACCCAAATCGCTGGAGTGTAGACTTTTATGTGGGTCCAAGTGGCCTGGAGCTTAAATCTTAGTGTGTGGCTTAGTGTTTTCCTCCTGAGAATTGGGTGTTTTCCCTTTTCACATCTGAGAGGATGGGGCTGTGCACGACCAAATCAGCCACTGTCCTCTGGGAAGTTGTGCAAGTCACATTAGCAGTGGGATGGGTTGTGCATCCCCAGCTGATCAGAGGTTACCTGAAGAAGGTGCACTGCAGAGACTGCAGCTTCTTTGACAGCAGCCATATGCTTTAATAAGGGAGGCAGGGAGGGAAAGGAGCCAGTTCTTGGAAGCAGGACGTGACTTGAGTGCCAGCTCTCCCATCCTGCAGTGCTGTGACTGTGCCAGCAGTGAGGCTTGTCTGAAATCTTTCAGGGTAACTGCAGTCGAGTGTGACTGGCACATTCCCATCTGCAAGGAAATTCAAAATACTCCATCCTCTTCCCCAGCATCTGCATCCTGGGGAGCCATAGTTACTGCCTAGGGCTGGGAAATGCTCAGCTTGGAATGCAGATGTGGAGTCTTTGTGTCCCTGCTCCTGCAGCAGCTCTTTATGCAGTGCTGCCTTTTCAATGGTCACTTTGATATCACTTGATTGTTAGAGCCCTGCTCTGGTGCAGCCCAGCTGCTCAACAAAGCTGTTCTCGTTGGAAACCATCATTCATGTTAGTGGGGAATGGCTGTGGTAGGAGGGGAGAGGAGCCTGGGAGAGAGCTGGCCTTGTTCTGAGGCGGGTGCTCGCCCTCACAGAGGTGCTTTTGGGAGTTGTGCTGCTTCTTCCCAACTTACGGGGGTAGTATCTGCATCCTGTAAGGAACAGCAGAAGGACTAAGGAAGATGCGTGTTTGGTTATAGGGTGAAGTTGGAGGCTGGGCACTGAACAGTAAGTGTCGGTGTGTGACAGCAGGGTGAGTGTGCAGCCTGCACACACCAGCTCCCCGTCCTACCTTTGACCTTCCAGGTGCTGCCAAGTGGTTCTTGTGTTCATGGCTGTGAGAGGCACTGCCAGTCCAAACCCGAGCTGTACAGCTGGGATACAGCAGGGGACTCGGAAAGAAATGGAGAGCAGATCGTCTGTTCTCTGCCAGGGCTTCTAAGAGTTACCAGGGACTCTGTGTTGGGGCTTTTGGTCCTGTTGGGGATAAAATAAGCCTGTGATGAGAAATTACAGTCATGGTGCACTTAGCAGCAGCTGCTGGTGTGTGTCTGTTGATCACTTTGATGCTCAGACCCTCAGTGAGCAGGGAGGGTGGTGGGTCACTCTTGACAAGATCCAGCTCACCGCTCACAACATTGCCCCGGCCTGCCTACAAATGACTCTGTGACACACCTTGTTCTAGGCAAGCTGCACATTTGTATTCCAGTCTGGGTCTCTCACCTGCCTAAAGCCCTTTTGGAGTTGCTCCTTTCTCCTTGCATTGAGTATCCACCACCGCCAGTCAGTGCCTTCCAGGAGGCAGAGCATCCATCGCTCCAGCTCGTGGCTGCTGCCCGAGTCAGTTAGAGGCTGTGCAGAATTGGAGATGAAGCTGAGGAGCATTCAGGCTTTATCAGTGGCACCCGAGCGGGGACCATCCATCAGGAGCAGGGATGGATGGCACAGCTGCCTGTCACAATTTCCTGTTGCGCCGATAGCCATCTCGGGCTGAATCCGCTTCCCTCTTCGTCCGGAGATAGCAGGATGGCAGCTCCCTGCCTGCCTGTCAGTGATGCTGTACCCTGGGCTGATCTGGAGAAATAATGGAGAGATGTGATATGTGGAGATGAGATATGGGGCTCCAGCAGGAGGTGAATGTTCTGTTGTTCACTGATGAATTATGGAAGAACCTTGTGTTCTCTGGGAGAGATGCTGCTGAGCTTTTTAATGCTGGTTTAATACCTGTTCACAGGCTGGGAGGAAAACTTCTATCCAGGGATCAAGAGGACCAAGAGCTGAAGCCAAGCCTGTGGTGGTAAGGGGGGATTCATCCAGTGCCACCAGCCCACCGTGAATTGGGCTGTCCCGTCACTGGCACTGATACCACAAACACCCTCCTCTCAAGTGCTTCTTGGGTTTGGCTTTAGGAAGATGGTGGCTCCTGGGCTGGCAGGGCTGCAGCAGGGCTGGGGTTTGTTGTATTGCGCAAAAACTGTTCCCTGTCAACCAAGCAGAGCCAATTGCCCCAGGACAAAGGCTGGCAGCTGCTGGTGTCTTGCAGCCACTGCTTAGTCTGGATCTGCAGTATGAACTCTGCAAGGGAGGTAACCTGTTCTGCTCTCCTGGCAGTGTTGTTACGCGCTTAATTAACCCCATCTGTCACATCTCTATCAAAAATGCATCTGTAATTTGAAAAAGTCCCTGTTCGTTCCCCTCCTTTCTTAGATTATTCATGGGCTATGGCCTGGAAGGTTCTCTCAGTGCCACCTTCTCTGGCAGGAGTGCCTGGTGGGATTTCTTACTGCCTTTGCTGCCTATCAGTGCTCCTCTCTGACTAGGGAATGGCTTTGCCTTTAGCTGTGGCACAGAAGTGATTAGGCTGAAGCCATTAAGGGTACATAAAGCTGCAGAGCTGAGGCACAGGCCCCAGAGTTTAGTGCTGGCCCATTTTGCCTCTGTTGATGTGATGTTCCCAGCTCCTGCTCAGTGCTGGCAGCAAGGCAAGAGGAGAGGATTTTCCTGAGGCCGCTAAAAGCAGCTTCTGCTGTGCTGCCCAGATGATGCCCCAGTGCTTGTATGTACTAGGAAAGGACTCCAAAGGTGTTTGTGCAGAGGGGTGGGTGTCTTGTCACTGTGTTTGACAGAACTTGTCCCATCTAAGATGGCAGGGCTTGATCTGTGAGAGGGGAGAGTTGCTGCTTGTTGGAAAGTGGCATTTGAAAGTATGGTGCTGGTGTGGGTTTTTTTTTTTTTTTTTTGTTCTTTGTTTTTTTTGTTTTGTTTTTTTTTTATTCTTTCATCCCAAACTAACTTCTTTAGGCAGCCAAGAAAAGTCTTACTTGGAGAGTGGCTAGGAGAAAAATAAAAGTTGTCTTTTTTCAGGCGTTCTCCCCAGACCTGCCAGCACAGTTAATTGCTTTTTACTGTCTGTTCTCTGGTCTCTTCTGGCTGAATTGTCCTTTCCCTTTCACATGTTCCCTTTCTCTCCCTGCATCCACCCACTCCCTGGCATCCCTGTTCCCCTTCCCCGGTGTCCACGTGGTCTCTCCACCCTCTGGGATCAGTAGGAGGCTGTTCCAGTTCCCCACTGCCTGGGCAGCTCTGCAGGTCGTGGCTGTGGGCTGGATCCATGTGTGCTCCAGCAGGGGTGGAGGGGATGAGTCAGGCTGGTGTGTTCTCCCTCCTCGGAGATGCTTCTGGCCTGAGGATGCAGGGAGGGGGATGAGCTGACAAAGGGAATTTTCCTAGGCTTGGTGTCTGTGGTTTACCCCAGAGGCGTGGAAAATAAATCACTTCCTTGTCCTTTCTTTCCTTGGCTTTCCGTGTCGTTGTCACAGCCCCCTGCTTGTTTGCCCAGCTGAAGGTTTGAAGGAACTGGTGGCCAGATCTGAGAGGCAGTGCCCTGGTGCTGGGCTGATCCAGGTCTCACACTCCTCCAGTCCCTGGGAGCTGCCCAGTTTTCTTCATAAAGTGATTTCCTTGCTGTGCACAAAGAAAACTCACGTGTGACCAGGGCAGAGGTGGGGACTGAGCTCCTGCTCAGCATGGGCTGGGAGCTTCCCCTTCCCAGCCCCACGAGTCCCACAAAGGAATTTCTTCTGGAGGTCTTACTGTGCTGCTCAAACCTGAGCTCTCCTGAAAAGATCAAAGATACTTGGAAAACACTTCTTCAAAGAAGACTCCCTCACAGGCACTGCTAATTTCTATTCCTTTGGTTAATTAACTTTAAATAAAAGTTATATTTCCAACTCCTCCCAGGGTAAGGTTTGAAAGAAGGAGAAAGCCCAGAGCTGCAGTTGGAGAGGGGCTGGAAAGGGGTTGTCTTGCTCCCACTGGTCCCAGCCCCCTTTTTTAGCCACTCTCCCAGCAATATTCCAGGGACCTGGTGAGTGCCCAGGCTCCTGCATCCAGCTCTGGGGTCCCAGGTGGGTGCTGAGCTTTGTGCCCAGCCATGGCCAGTGCTCCTGCAGCAGTGCTGGGCTTTCTGTTCTGCACTTGGGTTTGGATGTCGTTTAAAAGTCTGTTTATTTTTCTTACCTCCATGAGGTCTGGCCTTCCTGTCTGTCCTTCTCTGTCCCTCAGCAACTTTCTAATTTGTGTTCATTGCTGCCCTTAATACCCATTTTCTGGCCTTTATTTTCATTTTGTCTGTTTTTAGAAGCTCTTTTGCTTCCCCTTCCAGGCAGGATGAGTTTAAACCACTGTTCTTTCATTACTGGTTTTTAGTTCCCACTTCTTTTTCCTCCCATGCTTCTCTTTAATGTGTATTTCTGAATTGCTGAAAAATTATAATTCTTTTCAGATTGGTGAATTTAGCAGCTTTCAGTGGGCAAATTTCTCCATGATATATGTATGTGTGTAGGCAGTGTGATTGTTTTCATAAATGTCTTATTTTGGAAATCAATGCTGGTTCTTCCTTTCAATCCCTGTATCTCCCCCCTGACAGCAAAGGCTCAATTCTCAGTTTTTCAGTGTTTTTGTCACACAGTGGATTTATGGAATTAGGCCTGAGCTCTGGACTGAGCTGTGCTTTATGATTTTGGACCAATTTTTGTTTTCTGTGGCATTAATTCTTCCCCTTCCTCTCTTGACTAATACCTTGGACATGTTAACGAACGGGGCATCTTGTTTTTTAAGACAAAGCAATTATTGCACACTTGGACAGACTGAGTCTAATTTGCTGTCAGCTTTTCATTAAAGCATCTCATTAAGGTTCTTGCTCTGTATTTATCAGCAGCTGCAAATACATCGGCGTGATGAAATCAGGAGAATTGTACAATCTTATCTTAAAGAAACACTTGGCCCAGAGATAGGTGTTTCTCTCTGATAAAGGAATTGTACAATTATCCCACTTCCTGCAGGAGAACCAAATAACATAATAACAACTCTGCCAGTCTGCAGCAACACGTGGCAGGAGCTGCTTGAGCTGTGAGTTGTGGCCTTTCAGCAAGGGAAAAAAAAAAAACGAGGTAGGAAGCACCTATAATGTGGTTTGATTTTGCTGTGTTGTTGATTTTGCTGAGTGTGTTCAGCTCAAGTGCTGGAAGCAAGGCAGAAGCTGAAGTGGTGGTGGTGCTTCTCACCAGGAATTACCTGAGTGGAGAGGGGATGGAGGTGTGGACCAGGCTGGGATGTGGTGACAGAGTGTAAACTCTGGGAGGTTGTGCTGCAGACCCTGGCCCTGCCTTTCCCTTGGACCCTCTCTGGGTGTTCCCCTCCCAGTAATTTATCCACCCCTTTCAAACAATCATCCCCTGAAAATGGGTGGCCTGGTGTTGCTCACAAGCTCCTTTTAGCAGCAGTGAAACACCAGAGAGATGCTTCAGGTGATCAGTCCGGTGTGGGATTAGAGTGGTAACTTGTGGCCAGAGGTAAGAGGGGTGGTGGGAATGTGATGGTCAGAGTCGAAGGAGTTGGTGCCCTGGACACAGGGACAGGGCACAGTCCCTCCTCAGTTGCACTAAGTGCTTTGTGAGGGGGTTTGTATCCGGCACAAAGGGCTCTGATCCTTGAGGATGAAGGGAAAAGATGCCACCGTGGCTCCCTTGACAGTGTGTGGGCAAAAAGAAGCAGCTCTTGGTGCTTTAGAGATGCCACCTTGGCTTGAAACGAGGCGTTGGGTGCAGAGCAAGGACTTTACGGCTACACGTAAAATACTGTATTTAGTCCTGCAAGTAATCCCTATTCAGGGGAGGAGGCCTGATGACAGGGCCTGGTCATTGCAAGCTTGCTGGTTTGAAGAGCAGGAGGTGTGAGGTGGCTGGAGGCTTTCCTGGAGGAGCGGTCGCTTTCCCTGCCTGTCCCAGCCTGTCCCAGTGAGCGTTTCCCCATCGGCAGCGCTGCAGTTTGCACGGGACAGGGGGAGGGATACAAAGCTGAGCACGGGGCAACCAGAGCAGGAGACATCGCCAGAAAACTTCTCCTGCTGAATTCGTGCAAATCACCACGATGCAGAGCACGACCTCGTGCTGGGAAGTGAATCTGCTGACAGTGTTTGCAGGGGAATTTGTCCTCCGCGGGCCTGTACCCTGGGTTCCTGCGTGCTGCCCCCTCCTTTGGGGAGGGGGGTCCTTTCAGTGGCCTTGTGCCTTACATCTTGGCATTTGCTGGGTCATGCTTTCTCCTCTGCTTGCTCCTCGTTGGTTTTCACCCTTGGAAAGACATGTGCTTTCTACTAGCAGAGTTAATACACTTCCATGGCCCCATTACTCACATTTGGCTCTTCTTCCCTGTCAGGGAGGTGGAAAAAACCTCCTTCCCTGGCGACAAGGTGAAGATGTAAATCATTCCTTGTATTCCTGACAAGCCACTGCTTGCAGACTTAAAAAGTCATCAGTTCCCCATTTCTTTATTTTCTTCTCTGTGATGATCACTCGTGTTAGGGGTGTTTTCTGGTTGGTGATGGGGGAAAAATCAAAATTGTCGTCTGCCACGTCCGTGCTGCATCCCAAGAAGCAGAGGAGTGTGGCTGTCAGTGGGAATGCTGCATGGAGCAGGCACTGTTCTACACCCCTGTTCTTACAGAGGGACTGAAGGCACCTGGCACTGCTCTTACGTTGTGGTGCACCCCATCATGACACCCTTGTCACAGCTTTGCTGGGGGTCTGCATCTCCCAGCCCTTGGGGTTTCAGTGCTGGATACCTTATCAGCAGAGATCAGCCATGCTCGGGGGTGATTTGTTATAGCAAATATTCCCTCAGCTGAAGAGAATCCCCCATTGTTTGTGTTCCACAGCAGAGGAGCTTGGCTTCAGGTGCTCTCCTTGAAGAGAGCCCACGATCCAGTGGAGGGTTCCTTTGGCTGCAGCCACACCCACGTTCACGGCACCAGAAGGTCCCTGTCTCTGCCAGGCTGATGTTGGGAAGGGCACAGGCTCGTGCTGGACCCTGGGGTTGGGGTGTGTGAGAGCCCTGGGGACGTGGGGATGGGGGTTTTCCTGCTTGGTACTGACACGGTCCAGTGGAGAGGGGTCAATGCAACCAGGAATGGGGCTGCTGTCAGGCTCCCTGGGCTGAACCTGGAGCCATGCTGGGGAATTGGGGTGGATTTACACCAGCACAACCGGAATCAGAATTCAGCCCATAATTATTTTGTAAAAAAAACAAATAAAAGAAAAATTGCAGTGCTTGTAGTGTGACATACACCAGCTTAAGTAAGATGAAGTCTTTCATTATTTAGCACTCTGCCTCTACTTGAACCTGATTCAAACTCAGTCATTTCCTTTACCAATACTCTAATTATGTTCTCCTTTTGATCTGCAGGACTGTGTGCAATTAAACCAGTACAAGCTGCAGAGTGAAATAGGCAAGGTAAGTACTGGAGCTTGTGTTGGGCACAGGCAACCTGTGTGTGCACACACAGGTTGAAAAGGTGTGCCAGCCCAAGGGACCTCACTGGCCAAGAATCGTTGCAACTTCTGTTTGTTCTGGGGGGGTTTTTTGTTTGTTTGTTTGTTGGTTTTTTTTTCTTTTTTTTTCCTTATTAGTTTGAGCAAGTTTTATTCAAGGTCAAAGAGGAGCTGCTTCCTCTGAAATCTAAATTTATTTTTCCTCCCTCGGAAGATGGTTAAGCTGGCTCCCTCCCAGGGTGTTTACTTGCCAAATGTAACGCTGCGAGCCTTTGATGCATTAATACGACACAACAAGGAAAGGTTAAAAACAAAACAAAACAAAAAAACCCCAACAAAAATAAGATCAGGGCAGGTGTTTGGTCCCGATCAGGACTAGGTAAAGTTTGTATGTCATACGAAATGCTCCTTTAATGCTAGTCCGTGTTTAAAAGCTGTAGGATGATTCAGAAGAGATTGCTCTGAAGTTATTTAGAGGTCTGGGCTGGTGAGCAGCTCAGACACCTGCACATTTGGATGTTTGCCACCGTTGCAGATGGGTCCAGGGGCGGTGGTGCTGCCTGGAAGCTCTGCCTGCCTTTGCAGTTGGAACATTGCAGTCAGAAGGGACTGCACCCTGAGCTGCAGAGACCTTCACCAACAGTTTCATTAGCCCAAACTCCTCTCCAAGACGAGGGGCAGTGGGAGGAGGTGCCCTTTCCATCTGTGCCGTGGGCTGTGCTGGCAGGCGGGGAGTAAGGCCGGAGATACCACTGCTGCTGGTACAGCAGGTGCCATCCCAAACTCAGCTGCAGACCCACTTAGGGCCTTTGTCACTGGCTCAAGTACGAAGGAGAGAGTAAGACCTTCTCTCAGGTGGATTTGCACTTGCCTCCTCCTTCCCTGTGGGTCACAGTGAGGTTGGTAGAGGGTCTGCTGGCCCTCTGTGTCTGATCCTGGATCAGCCAGATGGCTTACTGGTCTCCTCTGAGACCAGGACCTTATTCCAGCTTTTAGTGAAGTCAAGAGAAATGTTTTGAAGGCTCTGGTGTTCATCCCACTCATTCATTCAACAGGCATCTGTCAGGGACAGTAGCTAGCCATGGTGTCATGTCTCGCTTGCATAAAATGTTTAGTGTTGACACAGAACTGCGAAAAAACGGTGATTTGGATGGAGTTTGGCTTCAGGCTGTCACTGGAGCTGCAGATGCAGCAGCAGTAGTCCAGGTCTGCATCTGCCTGGGCAACATGTGGTTGGTGGAAGGCGGGCAGGGGGTCATCACTGGAGTCCATTTGCTGTCAAGAGGTGGAGAGGTTTTG
Source organism: Oxyruncus cristatus (assembly GCA_013399855.1). Taxonomy (NCBI): domain Eukaryota; kingdom Metazoa; phylum Chordata; class Aves; order Passeriformes; family Cotingidae; genus Oxyruncus; species Oxyruncus cristatus. Next base: position 538,590 of record VXAY01001307.1, on the reverse strand, counting down.
TGCAGCAGCACAGGAATGGTGTTCGCGCAGAATTTCCAAACTTGCACAAAAAAATACCTGCTTAAAAATTATGCTGCCCACCCATGTTCGAGTTCAGACAGACACAGTGGCTTTGGCTCAGACCAGGAGGCGATGGGCCAACAGGAGGTAATCCTCCAGTGCCCAACAGAGCTGCCAAAATGTCCAACCTCGCTGCGGGGTCACATCACCTGCAGGCTTTGCTCAGGGCCTGGGTCCTCAGAGTTGTTTTTTACCCTGTATAAAGCTGTGCTCTACCAGCCTTGAGCAGCAAGAAGCCGAGGTGAAGCTGCTGAACCGACTGTGCTGTTGGTGTTTATTTTTAGGGCTCCTACGGCGTTGTGAAACTGGCCTACAACGAGAACGACGACAAGTATTACGTAAGTGTGTCCCTCCTGTGCTCCTCGCTGCTGCTGCTGCTCCTCACTCCCCTTCACCCCCCTGAGGGCTGGGTCCCCTCTACCTTGCTGCTTTTGGCACCTCCACTTCTGATTGGTGTGGCCTGCGAGGAGCTGAGCGTCCTGCTGGGCACGGACCTGCTCTGTGCGTGCGGGTCGGGTCGGGTGGGCTGCCTTATGTAACAGGAGGGATCTCGGAGGCAGGAGTGCGTCGCTGATTTGTCTTGACATTTTCTAGCTATGAAGCAGGTCACCTGAAATTAGAGGCGTGTGGGTGGTGGTATTCAGCACCTGCTGTGCATTGGAGGGTTGGCCTGGAACAAGCAGGCGCGTTTTGTGAAGAAACGGGGGCGTTTATCAGGAAGATGCTGAACAGCGTGGCCTGGCTGAGCAAGGCTCCCTTGGGGGGGGTCTTACAGCCTTGGGGGTGCCTGGGGGGCACTGAATGGGGCCTCACTGTCAGGGCATGAGGTGCAGGGGGCAAGGCAGAAGGCAAACCTTGGCTTTTGACTCCCTTGCTGAGCTGAAGCCAGAGCTGGAGAGTTTCAGACTCAAAAAGGCTACTTACGCTGAGGGCTCCTGCTCTGTCCCTCCCCTTCCAGAAGCAGGTGAATCCCAGCCTTTCCAGCTGGGATTCCTGCAAAATGTGCCTGCAGATGTGCTCGTGTCCCTGGGTTTGCCCTGTGGCTCGTTTTGTTCAGGCTGAGAGCAGGAGCTGGAAGGAAGGAAAAATGGCTTTCTGTGTGGGGCTGTGCCTAGAGGCTTCTGGAAGGAGCTTCCAGCAGTTTTTGGTGGATCCAAGGGCAGGAACTGGCTGAGCAGAGCTGGGTGGTTGCAGTGCTGTCGAACCTGAGCCCTGCTGCCCCCAGCACAGCCCTGCCAGAGCTGCTGCTCCACACTGTGCTTGGTGAGAGGGCCCTGCTGTCGCTCCCACCCTGGAGTGGCCTCATGTGGGTGAATCTTCCAACGTGGTCCATCAGAGCACCCAGGGAGACTCCCGTGCTGTTCCCTGTCCCTGCTGGCTTTGGTGCAAAGAGGAATAAGAATATGCTGTGGATTGTAAAGCATCCTCATTCCCCATTACTCCCCAGTGGGTTTTCCTCTCCGACTCTTGGATTCACAAGTGACATCCCAGGTCAAAGGGGTCAGGTGGAGTTATATGCCTGTGGGTATTCCTTAGCCGTTCTGTGCTCCCAGCAGGCATGACATTGCAGGAGGAATGTCTTGAAATGAGGGATGGAATTGTTGAGACAGAAATCTGGACAAGGTGCCCTGGAGCTGGCCAAGCAAAGGAACCACAGTTCTTTCCATCTCCTGTCCCTTTCCAAGCTGACTCACCACTGCACCGGAGCGGTTGGTGTTTCCAATGGCTCCCTGTCTCTCCTGCCCTCCGAATCCTCCTTCCCCTGCCCTGCAGCAGGATGATTTGTTCTGCAGAGAGTGATGGTGCCAGCCGTGGTTTCCCTGATCCGTCTGCCCCACCCGCCCAGGCAGTGCCAGGACCAGCAGCACAGGGTGGGAACGCATCGCATCAATAAATCACATTTATTTCCAGCTGAAAACGTTTTTGCTTCTAAAATTGTAATCCTTACATTTTGGCACTGCCCTTTTGATCTGGGAATCCCGTTGCTTTCCCTGTGGGCTGCCCAGGGCGGGCAGGGCAGCTGGCACAGCTCGGCAGGGGAGAGCTGGGGCTGGGGCAGCGTTGCCTGCTGCGCTCCTGTCCGTGTTTTGGATGTGGATTAACGCCGTGGATGTAGATTTAGCTGGTCAAATCCAAGCCAAAAGTGAAAGCCTGTGGCCAGGGTAGCCTGGTGTGTGTTAGTTAATCCCCACTTAATCTCTGTTTCTAATCTAAGCAAACACTTTAAAGGTACTGCAGCCCGGGAGGGGCTCCTGTGCCTGGGCGTTGTTTCAGCCTCGCTACCCAAAGCGGGGCAGGGTATTGCAGACCCCCTTCCTGCCACCACGGCAGGGATGTGCTCTTTGGTTTGCCCTGGTCTTCCTTTGGGGGGCTTGAGGCAGGGTCTGAACCAGATCCCAGCTGGCTGTGAAGGTGATCCTGGGAAGTGTATGGAATTCTACAGCAGATGGAGAGGTGTCTGCCTGTGTTTGATTGCAGTGGGTGTCAGCATGTGGGAGGGGGGCTGCACTGCTGCCAAGAGGCTTGAAGTCTGTGTCTCATGTACATGCCACCCTTTCATTTGGGGCAGTGGGACTTCTCCCCCTTTCCCAGCTGCAGCCACATGCAGACAACCTGGCCCCCCTGATCCTCCCAGGCGCCCATGCTCGTGTTTTCTGGGAGTGTGAGCTGTGATGGAGACACCTCCGCTTTCCCGAGACATTAAACCAGCTCAGGAGCTGGCAGACTGTTCAAAGCTGCAGAGAAATAGTGCCAGTTGCATAACTGGCTAATGGTTGCTGAGCTGCCCAGGCTGCCCGATGTGCCTGACCCTCGGCCTCTCCCAGAGCTCAGGCAATTTCCATCCTGCTCTGCTTATCCTTCCCATCCAGAGCTGCTCCACAGCAGTGCACCCCGACCCCCCCAGGGGGTACCCCATGGACCTGCCTGGTACCAGCAGCTAGCAGAAGCAATTGTGATTCTAATGGTTGGAGGGAGCCTTTTCTGTGTGGGGTTCCCCC
>VXAY01001307.1:480445-535422 GCA_013399855.1 Oxyruncus cristatus | reverse complement strand
CCCCCAATTTAGCTCTGGAACGGCGCTTTTTGTCTAAGCACCACTGGAGGAAATGAGCCCTTGGTTGGTCTTTAGTGAGCAAGGCCAGGCTGGACAGGGCTTGGAGCACCCTGGTCTGGTGGAAGGTGTCCCTGTCCATGGCAGGGGGTTGGAACTACATGATCTTTAAGGTTCCTTTAAGGTCCCAAACCATTCTATGATATAATGATTCTGTAACTGATTTATGTTTGCAGTGGTTTAGTGTGAGTTTGGGGTATTGCTGCTGCCTGCTTTATTGACTTTAAGCTGGTGTGCTACAATAAAAAGGAGCAAAATGGTAAAGAAAGCAGAAAAACTTTATTTTGGAGTATAATTCAGAGTGTGGCTCCTCAATCTTGCTGAGGTGTGGGGCCCTTTGCTGGCTTTCTTCAAAAAGGCAGAGTTTATAGGTACCAGGGGCTGAATCTGGCTCCTTTTGAAGCAAAAGGAAAGATTGTTGCTGCTGTAATGAGTTATGGATCTGGCCTAGAATCAGGAAAAACTCTCAAGAAAATATCCAGTCACTGCATTTGGGAAAAATGCAGATGGGTCATGTTTACTTTGTAGGGTTTTCACCTTCCATTAAAGAGGAGAGAGTGCTTCTAAGAGCTTTGCCCTTCGTTGCTGTGAACAGCCCCCGTGCCGGGGAGGGCTGTAGAAGTGTGCTGGCTCACATCAGCGGGCACAGGGAATGTGCCAGACCGAGGAAATGGAACTTTCAGCCCCAAGTACGTGACCCAGCGCTCCCCCCAAGGAGGAGACCCCACCAGAATGCCGAGCTGGCTCCCAGAGCAGAGGACCCTGCTGCTCCTGGGGCACAGGAGGCTGTGCCAGCAGCATTGGTGGAGCTCTGCCAAGGAACCCTTTACTCTGGAAAGGTTTCAGTGTCTCAGTTTGCAGGAGATGCTTTGACTGTGACTAGGGGGGGGGAAAAAAAGGAGAAGCTGAGCTCTGGGAAAAAGCAGCAAATAAAAAGCAAAGGCGGATGTGTCCAGGCAGAGATCTGGTTTGGAGTCGTTGTGCTGATGGAATTTGATTCTGTGATGCCTCAGGTCATGTCTCCCTCCAATTTTCAATCTCTAAATCAGCTTGCAAAGAGAAGTGGTTATGATGGACATTTGTTATGCTACTGCTGGAATAAGGCAGTAGTGTTCTGGGTTGTCAGTGGGTTTATCCTTTTTTAATCTGGTTTCCTAAGAAACAAGATTTGTGTGACTGTGCTCTCTGTCTCTCCTGTGTGTGGAGGGCTGTTGTCTACCAGGTCCCAGTGATGGGGAGAAATTCCCTCCAAGTTTGTGAAAGCAATGGCTGAACAAAGTGCTGCCGAGGAGGAGGTGGCCAGCAGCAAGCCTTGAACTTTCTAGCCCCTGGAGAATCCACTTTGGTCGCCATCCAGGTGGGAAGGGAAGGCACAGCTCCTGTGTTTCCCGTCCTCTTGCTCACGTAACAGCTGCTGAACCGCTGCCAGCTGTGCTCCGGAGTGGTGAGGACCAGGAAAGGGATCTCTGGCTTGTCTGACACCCCGTGTTGTTCGGCTCTGGGGCTGTGAGGGGCTGGGCCACCGGGAGTAAGAGCAGGATCCTCTGGGAGACAGCTGGAGGCAGACAAGCGTGGCCACTCCAGGAGGCCATCCCTGCTGTGGTGGCACAGCATGGATGGGGCACAGCCTGCTGATGGAATTCTGCTGCTGTCGGGGCAGGAGCAGGATTTTAGGGCCATGGCAGCTAAGCCTGTCTGGTTTAGGATTTCCTTTCAGTTCATAACACTCCTCTCTCCCAGCAGAGCTTCCCTCTCAGTCACTTTATCTCAGGGATGTCATTGTGAGGAAGGACATGCTGTTCTGTTCAGCATTCCCAGAGTGTGCCCTCATGCACTAGCAGAGGATTTAGGTGGCAATAGCAACCTTTGAGTAGCATCCCACTGCCCTGGGAGCTGCAGGCAGGGACTGTGCCCAGGGCTTCTGCCCTTGCAATGCAGGTCTGGGATCTCCTTTCCCTCAGGAAGCTTCCCTGTGGCTTCCAGCTGTCAGANCTTCTGCCCTTGCAATGCAGGTCTCTCTGTTAGCAAATAAAATGCCATCCTAAGTGCTGTGAGAGGATCACAAAGGACAGGTGGTAAATTCCCTTGCCTCAATCATGTTGTCACCCTTCCCTCCCAAAACTAGTGGCCATTTTCTGGTTGTCATCACCAGCAGGTTGTGGTCTCACTGTTGTGAAAGCTGCTGTATCCCAGGCATCCCTTCTCTCCGGAAACCTGGGATCTCCTTTCCCTCAGGCAGCTTCCCCATGGCTTCCAGCTGTCAGGCTGATAGGAGGAGAGCAGTAAACTTTAAGATAAGAAACATAGTCAAAGAAAAGTACACAGTCCCTGCTGCCTCTCAGAGGGAAGCGTCAAACCCCGTGTCCACGTGTGAATAGTCGGAAGGAAGATGTTTGCAAGGGCATGTGTGGAGGAAATCTCCAGGCTCCCTCTTTTCCTGAGGAGGCTGAAGCAACGCTTGCCTGTGCAAAGGGAAAATCCCTCAGCTTGGCTCTGAGCTGGTTCTTTATCAGAAAGGCATTATCTGGGTAATTAGCTCTGCCTGGGAGTACAAATGTCTTTGGCTCTGTCGAGCGTGTGAGCCCGGAAGGAGAGGTTTGCTGGAGCATCCCTGAGTTACTCCTATTACATACAGCCACCATTCAGGAGGAAGACTGGTCCTGCCAGCTCCCTGGAATTAGAGTGAGGCTTCACAGCCCCATGCTCTCCTCTCTGCTCTTGTGGTAATTAAGTGGCTCTGGCCTGTTGCATGACGAACTTTGCTTTTTGTCCCCTCTTTGACTTTCTAAGTGCAGTGGGACAGGTCCTCTCTTCTGACCTGGCCCTGCTTGTGCAGTAGCAGGTACTGGTGCTTTGAAACTGGTGTAAGCATGTCCTGCTGCTTCTTCTCCAGCAGTAGTGGTGCTTTACAGTCAGGTCACCTACAACACAGTAACCCCCCACCTCCCCTCATACCGCCCTTCAAGGAGTTTGGGTGACAGCGGTAGCTCTTGTTCCCTCCATTTCTGCCCCTGAGAGCAATTCTTGTCTTTGCTATTGCTCCCCTCTGTACCTTCCTGCTCCCTCCAGCCTCTCCCAGAGCCTGCCCTGGGAAGGACTAACCCAATGGGGGCACAGCTGGTGGCAGTGGTTCAGTTCCTCAGGCTGAGCCCCCCAAGCACTGACGCAACTTGGGAGCTTCCAGCAGCAAATCACATCTTCTATTTTTTTATCCTTCCCAAAGCTCCTTGCCAGAAGGCAGGGAGGACTGGAGATGGAATTGGAGCAAGGAGGGCCTTCTCCTCCTGGGTTGGCAGTAGTTGAAAGGGAAATGGATGTATCAATTCCTTTGATTTTTCTCATAAATTTTCATTATGGAGAGATAAAAGTGGGGAGCGTAGGAAGGCCTCCAGGCTTGGTCCTGGCCGTATTTGGAGGTGGTTGAGCACATCTTGGATCCTCTTTCAGCAGACCATGAGTCATTTGGCTCTGTGTTGGACACAGTGCTGTGCTAAGTAAAAGATAAGCACTTCTGAGTCTGTCTCTCAACACCATCATTCCCAACAGTTGGCTTGGAGCCGTCAGGCAGGATTGAGAACTACACAATGTCTCTTCTCAGTTACACGGGTGCAAATCCAGAGGATCTCACTGGATCAGTACCAAAAATAACAATCCTTCCAGCGAACCATGAACCTGGCTGCAGCAGGGGCACGGGTGGGAGGTGGGGATCCCGGGGCATGTGGTGGCATCACTGCCAGGAAAAACAGCTGGGGAAGGAGCTCGCTGAGATGGTTTCGGTGACCTGTCCCTGGTATAGGTGTTAAAAGCAGGTAGTGTGCACAGAGCCTGCCTCTGTGGTATTAATGCAAAATTCCTTGGCATTTGAGGGTGTCCCACTGGAGTCCTTGGTTAATTGTGTTTTGCTAGGATCACTCCAGTGTGAATTACAGATTTGGAGGCTTAATTAGTAGGAGTAACTGCTCGTTCTAGGGGAAGGAGTGAGTGGCCATCCCAGCTTCAGTAAGCGTAACCTGCTTTCCTAAGCAAATTGTTCCATGAGCTGCTTCCTCATGGAATATTTATCTGCTGGGCCACTCGGGGCTGTTTGAGTGGCCCTCCAAAAAGGTTACTAAAGCACGGAGCAGATGGAGGCACAGAGACTGTTTATTAAATTCTGATTGCCTTTTGCCACTGTGCTAATGCCAACTGGATGGCAGGAAAGGTGGCCCTGACCCCCTCCCACCCCTCAGCTGCCCAGGTTCACAGCAGTGCCAGCGTGTGGTGGGGTATGAGAAGGGAGGGGAAGCCTTTGGCAAAATCCTGTTTCCCTCCCTGTGCCTTCGCCAGGGCTGTCCTCACTGTGTCTGAGGGTGCAGGGATGGAGGCCCACCAAATGTCTTGTTCCTGGACTTGGGCGTGGTGCTGGATCACACTGCAGCTGCTCTGTATCACTCTGGAACCACGGAAGGGGTTCATGGGGCAAAAAATACCCACTGGGAGTGCAAAGGGCCTCCCCAGGCAGGCTGTGTCCTCGCCCTATTCCAGGTCTGTGATGGAGATTCCAAGGGTGTTAGCTTTATGGCTGTGCCCCTCCAGCTCTTTTGCTTCCTACACCCCCTGGCAAAGCAAAACATAAGGTGGAGCAGCCTTGAAGTGGCTCTGACTTGCAGCATGGCTGTAACCTCATCCAGAATAGCAGGTACATGAAGGTCAGCTGGAGGAACCCACCTCTTCCCTCAAGCTCCTGCCCCAAATGCAGAAACTGGGCTCCTTTTATTTTGTCCAGTTGAAAATAAATCAGAGCCACCTAATTTATTAGGGGGGAAAAATGAATGAAAAAATGGTAAGCAGTGCTTTTAGGAAAGCCTGGGTCAGTGTCTGTCTGTTGTGACCACCACTAACCAGGACACATCTCTTAAGTTGAAGAGCATACCTGAGCCAGTCCCCAGTGCCCAGCACACTCCCAGGACTCAGCAATGTGCACGTTGGCTCTTGTTCAGTTTTAACACTGCTTTTTCTTCTTCCTTCAGGCTATGAAAGTCCTCTCCAAAAAGAAGCTCCTGAAGCAGTACGGATTTCCACGTGGGTATCTCACATTTAGAGGTCTGCCTGCTGTTCTCAGCCAGGAAAATCTCTCTGTAGAAGCATTGTCTGCAAGACTGCAGAACTTGGCCTCATCTGAAAGCTGCCCATGTAGTTTGGGGCTGGTTAAAATGCCACATGTGTAGTGAAGGGGCAGGTACCACTCCAGGGAGATTCAATGCACTCATTACTGGGAGTCTGGCTCTGATTTTTGTGAGTCTCTTTGAAGTGGTGACTCTTCCCATGTTCACCATCTATGAAGCCTAATTAAGTGCTGGAAGTTAGGCAGGGTAGTCCCCCTTCCTCCAGGGGCTCTTCTACCCCCTGGTACCTGGCTGGGCCATGGCACCCCCCAGGCCAGGCTGGGAGGAGCTGGTCTGATTGAGGCTTGGAAATCTCGGTTCCAGGTGGGAGACTGCAATGCTTTGGGATGAGAACAAGGCAATAAGATCTTGCAGAAGAGCTGGAGGTATCTGCAGAGGGGCCAGTGGGTGCCCATCCTGTGAGGAGTTCTTCACTCTGTTGTCACACTTGCAGGTCGGCCTCCTCCCAGAGGCTCGAAGGCGTCCTCTGGAGAGCAGCCCAAGCCCATGGCACCACTGGACAGAGTCTATCAGGAAATAGCCATCCTAAAGAAGCTGGACCACATCAACATCGTTAAGCTGATAGAGGTGAGCAGCTCCTCCACCCTAAGCTCCGCTGAAACAGGTCTGGTTTGTGTTGCAACAAGAGGATCTTTCTTCAGCTGCCCCTACTGCAGCCAAAATTGGTTCAAAGCAGTTGTTCAGAAATTCAGGCTGGTGATTCCAAGCAGGATCATACCGGTTGTGTAGGACAAACTGACACACTTACCCTGGGCTGTGGGCTGGTGCCCAGGAGAAGGCAGCTCTCTCTGCCGGTGGAAATAGCAGCGAGCTTTGGTCACTGAAACTTGTGTGCAGACAAGCCTGGGAAGGTGCACAAGTGCAAGGCTTTGGTGCCTTTCTCATTATTGACTGAGGTCAGGTTAGGACAAGCAGTGCCTTTATTGGTAGGCTGTTTCTCCAGGCAGAAGCCCAGATTTTTCTGGAGACAGGAAAATCTGTGTCCTTCAATGCCTCTCTCTCTGCAGGACTCTCTAAATATTAGTCTAAGTTGTTCTCAGTGCTCTGCAGTGCACAGTGTACAGGGAGCAGTAAAACCTTACTCCATTAAATATCTCTTATTTTTCCTGCTGTTTTTCTTTTTCCCCTTCCCCCTTATTTCTCTCTTATCGATTACAGGTCCTTGATGATCCTGCAGAGGACAACTTGTACATGGGTATGTGAGTCTCATAAACTAACAGAACCATCTGGGCTTAGACCTAGTGATGCAAGTGGCACGTACCAGGGCTCAGGATCAGTACCCCAAACTTAACCCAAGCTGTCCCTGAGGAACCAGAGAACAGTCCCAGCAACAGCAGCAGGACAGGTGGGGAATCTCTTGGGGGTCCTCGGGAGGTTGTGCTGGGTGATGAGCAGTGGCCATGTACCTGTTGTCCATGTTCCATCACCCCTTTCCTCTGCCTTGGATCCTGTGAGTGGTTCAGGCAAATCAAGCTCCTGCTTCTGCAGTCCCTCAGCAGAAGGGGAAGCTGTGGGTGCTCAGCACTGCTCAGGACTGAGCCTCCTGCAAGAGGCTTCTTCCCTCCTGCTGCTGACCCAGCTGATGATAACTGCACCTTTCTCCTTCCAAAAATGCCCTCCCACTACAAAGCAGATCTAGAGGAAGTGGAGTTCGTTTCTTTGCTAATGATTGCTGGCATCAAATACTCCCGTGAGTGCTTGGGGAAGGAATCTGGGATGGAGGGTGTCTGTAGGCACTGAGCAGCCTGCAAAGATACAGGATGGCTGAATAATGAAATGCTGCCACAACCTGCAGCTTCTTCAGCCTGGAAGGCAAGATGAGCCACTGCAGGCTGCCCTGTTGTGTTTGTACCTTCAGAGGACCTAACACCCCACCACAGGGCTGCCTGGTGCTTTGGGGAGGGGATCTGCTCGGATTTCTTGGGAAATCCCTTTGTAATTCATGAGGAAAGAGCTCTCCTACTCTAGGTGAAGGCAGATCTTCTTGTTTGCGAAGCAGGTCAGAGCAGGATCGGAAAACCACATTGCCACTAACCCCCTAAACAGACACCCAAACTCATGTGCTCTGCAAAACCTCAGCTGGCACCAACAAATCCTCTCCAGTTGCTCCTGCCAGGGAGTGCTTGCCTCTGACAGACCTGTAGCTGGGCTGCTGATTGACACAGCAGAAATGGAGCAACATGTTCTTGCAGCATCTCGTTCAGTATCAGCAATTTAGCAGAAATATCACACCAAACATCCTCCCTGAAGGTACTGAATGCAACGGGGCTCAAATCAGTGAGGGCTGACACCGGGAGCAGCAGCAGCAGCAGTGAAGTTGATAAATTAGCCCCCGCTGTCTCCCTGTGCAGAGCTGGCAGGAGGGGGGAGATTTGTCTGTGCTGAAGAGATGAATGTTTTCATTTTGCATCCTCTGGCGTCCTTGTCATGGGTAAGGGAAGAGAAATGAGTGGAGGTAAATTGATTCTGTAGGTATAGGAATGGATGTGTTTTTGTAGGTGATGAATAACGAATAAGCCCAGTCTGCTCTTCTCCTTCATTCATGGTTTATTTCCTTTTCTTGCAGTGTTTGACCTCATGAGGAAAGGGTAAGTGGCCCTCCTGGGATCCTTTCTGTTGAAATTTTTGGTGTTCATCATTAGCTTCCCAGGTGAAATGGAGGTTTGATGCATCCAGTGGGGCAAACCTCTGTCTGCAGGCACAGGGGAAGCAAAACCCAGCTGTAGTTGCCTTTGCACTGCTACAGCCTGCAATGATGTGGTGAATAATAATGGGCTGGGAGGACATGTCCTGGTGTCAGGCTCTGATTCAGAAAACAAGGTTGATGCCAATTCCCCATCAGGTGCCTGGGAAGAAAAGGTTTTAATAGGAATACTCTGCTGGGGTACCAGCCACATCGTGGGTGTGTGGCTGCATCAAGATTTACTTGCCATCCACTACCCTGTTTTGCCCCCAGCACTAACCTATCGTGGGAAGCTGTTTTTGTTGACACATTTTTCCGTAGCAGGAGAAGTGATAAAGTGGTGGGAGGCTCCTCACTGCTTTTTGCTACACCTGCACTGACTCTGCAGCTCTGCAGAGTCACAGCGAGGTTGGGAGAGCTGTGCCCAGGATGAGGGAGATTCCCAAAGGGCTTGTTTTTCTCTCTGTCCCCATGACTGAGGTTGCAGGCTGCCAGCTCCAGTGGGTTGCTGGGGACAGGCTCCCCTGTCTCCCTGGTGATGCCCATCCTGTAGGAGAGGGAGCTCCTGTAAACAACTGTGTCCAGGGAGCGCGTGGCTCGGCCGAGAGCAGCCTGGCTGCCTCCAGCAGAAGGCAATTAGACTCCATTAGCGGCTCTGCCAGTCCTGCACTCACATCATTTCTCCCTGGTTTCAGCAACAGGAAAATGTGTTTGAACAGGGAGGGAAGGCAGTGGCAGGAAAATGCAAATGGGAGATGAAGGTCATCAATCAAGTGGGCAGCAAAGGGAGAAAAGTGCTGCAGGAAGGATTTGCTGCGGGGTGCTGAGGGGAAGAGCTGCAGAGCCTGGTTTTTGGTAATAGGCTGTTCCCTGCCAGGGTTTGGCTTGCCAGGACAGTGTCTCAGGAGCACTCACTTAAATCCAGCTCGAGTCAGTGGGTGTAAGTCCAAATGCAAGGTCAGTCTGCTGAGCACAAGCAGGATTAACCCCCGGTGCAGTGAAGTCCTTAACTCCTGCCATTCATCCTCTGGGGAACAGAAGATTCTGACTAGCTCTTACAGCCTCTTTGCCCTCAGCTTTCAGCAGGCACAGGCAGAAGAGGGGCTTTTAGAGGAAACTGTGCATCCCTCAGCAGTGGCGGCACACAAAGGAAAGGAGAGGAGAAGCTGACCAGGTAACCTTGGCTGTTCAGGGCCGAATGGCTGAGTTCTGGTGGTGGCTGAACCCTCAGCAGCTAAATGGGTTTTCAAATCAGTTTAGCACAATGCACTGAAAATATTCCCACTTAACCCTTGAGCCAGTGGTTCCTGTCCAGATTCTGCTTGGTGTAGACCAGCTGCATGCTGATGTTGCTTCAGGACTGAGCCCCAGCAGATGACATCCAGTGCACACCATGGGCACTGGCACTGTCCCCAGTGCTGCCTGGGACCTCCTGGTGATGCTGGAGCTCACAGCCAGGAGCAGCTTTAGCAGGAAACCGAAGGCCAGGTCCAGTTTTGTTCTTTTCCCTTTAGGACTCTCAGTGAATAGCGTTTGCCTTATTTTGTGCAGACATCAGCAGTTAATCCTGGTGATGATGAGGGCTCTGTGGCTCATGCTGGCTCAGGGACTATGCAAAGGCACCCATGACTGCTAGCCAAGCTCACTAATCAAGGTCTCACCACTTCCAGAAAGGCTGGGCACGCCTCCATCCTGTGTCACAGCACCCAGAACCTCCTGGGAGCCGGGCCCTCCACGCTGGGACATGGTGATGGAGAACATACTCCTTCTGCAAGGGGTGACACTGCCATTCTGCAGTTGCTCTCCCTCCTCTTCCCAACTCAATACTGAGTTGCTCTCCCTCCTCTTCCCAACAGGCCTGTCATGGAGGTCCCCAGTGAGCAGCCTTTCAGTGAGGAGCAGGCTCGGCTCTACTTCCGAGACATCGTCCTGGGCATCGAGTACTGTGAGTACCCAGCACTGGCAGTGCTCTGCAGAGCACATGTCTCGGCCCCTGTGTAGCTGGGGAGGAGCATTTCTACTCTGGTGGGCTCTTGGATGAGCGAGTGAGGTCCCCTGTGTTTGCATGTGATGGGGTTTGCAGTTGGAGGTGGCCCCACTCAGCTCAGGTTTACCCAGGCAGTGTCACAGATCCCTTAGAAAGGACATTGGGAAAATAGTGGCTTCCCTTTTTCTTCCATGAATCTCTTTCTGAAGGCAATAGAAGAGCCAGAAAATGGGTGTTTGCAGTGATGTGGACTGAGTATATTAAATTTCTTTTTGGGTAAGCAGGGCAAGCAGTGGCCGTGGGGAGAGCTGGCAAGTGGCACTGGGAGGGTGTCCTGGTCCACTCCCTTTGCAGAATCCATCTGAGTGACTCCTTGTCACTCAGGGCTGTGGGGTGATGAGAGCCCAGCACTGCTGTGCCCTCCCAGGGAGGTGGTGATTCAAGTATGTTCCCAGGCTCTGCCCAGAGACTCCACCACCAGCGTTGCTCTTCTGGCCTATTCAGTTATTGTCACCTTTTTTAGGGACACCCCCTCCCACTGTGGCTGAGGCCAAATTCATTGCTGAGTGCCTGTTCTGCAGAGTACCAGGAGGCCACAATAGGTCTGTAGATGACAGCAGGGGTTTTTCTGGCCCCATTGTAGTTGACGTGGCCCTGCTGGCCTGAACCTGGCAGGGGTGGGAGAGAAGAGGTGTCCCTGAGCTGGAGTGGGCTGTGCTGGCATCTTGTGAGCAGTGATGGCTGGCAGTTACTACTTCTGTTCCTCAAACTCCTGGTGAGCTGAGTTTGGCTCTGTGCCTGTTGGATCCTGATGTTCTCCCTGCAGACAGCCTTCTCTAGAGTTCGGTGATCTCACTTCACCACCAACAGTTTTCTCTGCACACCGATGCACTAAAGAATGGCCCGTGGTCAGTATGGGGAGGAAGAGGCAGCACAGCTTTTTCAGAGGCAGTTCACACCTTGCAGATCTGTTTGATTTTTGAGAGGAGTCAGCAAATATGTAGATAAGCTGATCCTGTTAATACACTGTGTTTTGATTGCCAAAGAGCTTTTGATTAGATCCATTAACAGTAGCTCATAAAGAAGCTCCTGAGCCTCTCTGCTTGGAGGGGCTTTTGTGGATTAATAACTAGACAATCAGGAAAGTTGTAATACAGCTTTCACAGTGGAGAAAAGTCATCTATGCAGTCAAACAGAAATCTATAATGTGGGCTGAGTTGTTCAGTGTAGTCCTAAATGACCAGGAAAAGGGTAGAGGACAGTAAGAGATTGGTGATGACACTGAGTTATTCAGGGTAGTTGCTGTTAGAAGTGACTGCAAAGACTGGCAGGAAAATGCCATTGTAGCAAGCATGATGAAATGACAGATAAAAATTCATGTTACTGACTGCAGGGTAATGCATGAGGGGGAGAAACAACACTAAAAATACATACAACGTGATGGGCTCTGAATTATCTGTTCTCACTCAGGCTTTATTCTGGATAGTTCTCTCGAAAATGCCAGCCCATTACTTAGTGACATTCAACAAAGATAACGAGATTTGGGGAGTTATTGGGAATGAAATAGAGAAGAAAAGAGAAGTTGTCATTATACAGTTATTTGGATCTCTACGAGCTCTTAGGTACAGGCGAGGAGTATCCTGAATATTTTGTGCAGCTCAGCTCAGCCTGTCTTAGAAACAGCTCTCTAGAACTGAAGAAGGGCCAGGAAGGGTGGTCAGGATGATCCTGGAACATGTTATGTACAGAGATGAGAGCAAGGCTCTTCAGAATGGAAAATTATCATGGGAAGGGGTGATATTACAGAGGCTGATATAAAATCCTAAATGTGAGTGAAGTGATAAACAGTGAATGAATCTTCTCTGTCTCTAAAAACACAATGACAAGGGGTAGCAAACGAAATAATTAGGCAGCCAGTTTAAACCAGGAAAAATTATTCACCTGGCTTCAACCACCCAGAGAGAACAAGTCTCTGGGTGTGATGGGCCTTGCTGAGGCAGAGGAAGGCATTTTGCAGTGCCCCAGTCCACCTGCACATTGAAATGCAACACCACCTCATTTTTTGTCTAAAACCAGCAGGAATAAAATCAATGTTTACAAGTCTGACAGTCCACAACCTTCCAGGTGCTGCCAAAATCGGTCAGATCACTCCAGAAAGTTGGTTGAAGTGTAGATATGAATGGGAAGCTCAAGACTGTCTTTGAGTAGAGTTTGAAGGGCGAAGAGGCAGCTTTTTATATTCTCATTAGCATTCCTATTGCAGCAGAGCCTGTGTGCCTCAGCTGGGAGATCCAAGCTCTGCTGGGCTGGATGCTGCTGGAACAGTTCCTGCTCAGAGGAAACTTTGAGTTTAGAAGATGGGAGGTGTGTGTGAAAAAAATAAAGTGTTGATAGTCCTGGGCAGAGGGAGTGAAACTCAGCAATAAATTGTAGGATGCCCAGCAACAGGAACAATAGGATGCTTTATTTTGGGCAATTGAGTAACCACTTATTTTATTAGCAAATGAAGGTTAAAAATGGTGTTCTCTCTGAACTGCTGGGTAAATGCATGGCAATTATTACATAATTGGGAGGAAAAGTGCACCGTTTGTGCATGCTGAAGGAAAAGTGTTGCCAGGCAATCCAGAGATTGCAAGGTAATTTTAACGTGAGCATCCATAATTGTTATGTAATTTGGGAGGCTCAATAACCATGCAGCTGCTTGAAGCTCACAGTCATCGTGGCAGCAAATGCATCGATGCTAGTTGGGTTTTATCAGGTTAGGAGTTGCAAACTGGATTCCTGTTGGAGCCTGCAAGGCGTTAGTCCAGACCAGTGCTGATGGTGAGCAGGAAGGGGCTGCAGGAGCCAAGCTGGGGGCAGATGTGGGCTGGCCATTGAAATTGGTGGTGGCACTTGGTCTGTGGCTGCTGTTTGTCCCTAGGGACTGAACTCACCGGTAATTCATTGTGTTTGCCTGGGGTGGAGGACTCCTGCAAAAGGGCTGGCTGTGGGGGCGAGTCTGGAGAGGGGCAGTGGTCCAGGTGATGAGAGCAAAAGCATCCCATGCTGGGTGGGAAGACTTGGGCGTGGTGGAAGGCAGGGGCAGTGCCCTGGAGGAAACCAGGAGCTCCCTCATCCAATGGCATGGTGCTGCCTCACTGTGTTGACTGCTTTTGACTGGATTTCTGGGTTTAGTATCTTTGTTACCAGGAGTGTACCTTGATACTCACAGTCCAAGCCTTGTTCACTGAGCAGTGAGGAAACAGAGGCAGGTTGAAGGTGTGAGAGTCAGGGAGATCTGTCCATGGTAGAGTATCCCTTCCGCTGGCCCCTGAACTGCTGGGAACATGCTTTGAGCTTAAGTGTCATCATATTGCTGGTTCACACATTCTGTTTTAGTACACCTGCCTTAGACCTGGGCTCTGTGGCGTGGGCTGTGTCAGGAATTGTTCAAAAACATGAAAACTTTCACTGGGTCCCTGCAAAAGAAAGTGCTTTTGCTTCCCATTCCCAAGACTTGCCCAGTACTGCTGACACTGCACACCCCACAGAGGAACTGGGGAGACCTCTGCATGTGTAAGTACCACTGAAAAGGTAATTCCAGAATGTGCTCAAGTGCTTTGGATGGGAAAGTTTTGCTGGGTTATTTGTGTCATTACCTAAAACCTGTTCCTGAGTGTGTCTCTGAATTAGAGATAAGTGCAATTACCTCCCTTTTGCTTGTAACTCCCTCCTAGTAGTCCTTGTCTGGGGTTATTTAAGCTTCAGTCTCCCTTCTAGTAAGGCAAACATTCCTTTCCCAGTGATGCTCAGCAGAAATAAATGTGCTGGATGGCAAATAGGGCATACTCCCACCGAAAGACATGAGGGGTATGCCAGGCAGGCATCCCAGTTTGATTTTAGGACCGGGACACGAGTATCTCCGTTTAGGAAGAGCCTGAGCAAGGACCAAGAGTGAGCAAACAAAAGGGGTGTCTGGGCAGGTGGCCTGGCTGTGACACCAGCCAGGAGCGGCCACTTAGTGCAGAACAAGTGGCCCAGGGGAAAACCCTGCTGACTGGCACAGTTAGGATGAAGCACAGCCCCTGCCCCTGCTGCTGTGGAGCTGCAAGCTCAGTATTCAGGTCACGAGAAGCTGAAACAGTTGCTGTCAGTGTGGCTGAAGAAATAAAACCATTATTTCCTGTGTTCTCTGTAGAAAGTCCCCAGTTTGCCTCCCGTGACTGCGTCCAGGGGATCTAAGGGTGGTGGTTCTGGTCCCCTCTGCAGAGGAATGCTGGTCTCATCTGAGCTATTGGGTTTAAGGGAGGGTCACATCACGCAGCTAAAGCCATTGGGAAATAACCTTTGCGGCAGCAGTTCTCTGCAGGGCACCTCTGTAGATGCCTGCAGTGCCCCAGAGTCCTGCGGGCTGAGCCTTGGAGTCACAGCGATCTGACGTGCAGGTCAAAGGTGGCTTTTCTGAGATAAGACTCCATCTACTTGGTCATCAATATGTGAGTATAATTTCCTTTATCTTAAAAGGAAATTTAAGCAAATAAATCAACAGCTGAGCCAACACAGGCTTGTCTCTCCTGAAGAATATCTACAGCAGTGTAAGGCCAGGGTGGGTGGGCTGAAGCATCAATGGTTTGTTAGATGGGTTTGATCTGTTTTGACCCTTGGCAGAGGTCAGTTCCTCAGGCTGGTGTGGGTCAGCAGGGCCGGGACATGAGTCTGTGGTGGAGCTGCTGCCTGCTCTACTGTGATTCCCAGCAAGCTGCTGGCTCCATCTGTGCCTTCATTCCCATGTGGGAAATAGGGAACTGCCTCTTCTCTGCTCCTTCCTTCTTGCCTGTGTGAGTTCAGAGCTCCTCAAACAGAGCACGCTGAGGTGGGGGCTACAGCTGCAAGGTGCTGGGTGTTATAAAAGAGAAGAGAGGCTGGTTTGTGTTTTATCACATGCAGACAAGCTCTCTTTAGATGATAAAATCCAAACAAAAAACCCTTTCGTGAGCTGCAAGTGTTTCTGATACTGATCGATAAGAACGCTGTACAAGAGGGAGAGTAATTAGCTGATGGAGCAGATCAGAGAGATGTGCTAGAGCCTCTTCAGAAGGATCGGGCACTTTGATTTTTGTTGCTATTTGATGCAGTTACGTGATTGTGCTCGGGGCTGGAGGCAGCCCATGGCGTGGGCTGTGCAGGCTGTTTGGGCAGTCCTTGCTGCACGTGCCCTTGTGGTGTACGTACACTCCACTCCCCTTGTGGTGCCTTGGGCACTGGGCACGTGTGCAGCCATGGCAGGAAGCTCTGCATGACATGACCCCTGTGACTGGTGATAAATGTGCTCCTGTGAGCTGGAGGACAAGTGCAGGGGGACAGCCTTAGGCAAGGTTGCCTCTTCCCCTCTTCCCTGTTCTTCCTACACCTGCCCCTTCTGACAGGAGCACAAAGAGAAGCTGAGCTCTTCCAGAGGCCTGGGCAGTGCTGGGCGTGGGAACCCCCTTTGTGAAACCCAGGGCTTAAGCAGCAAATCCCTGTGGCAGAGGCTTGATGGGTGCAGCAAAGTAGGGAGCGGAGCTGGGAACACCCGAGCTGGGATCCTCACCCTGCACACAACACTGAGGGTGGCAGGGAGGGTGTTCCCCTCGCACAGCCCACCACGTCCCTGTCCCCCAGCTCTTGCTCAGGGAGCACTGCAGGTGAGTGCAGAGTCTTCCTTCAAAGAGCAGCCCTCTGTTTTGAGCTCTGGGTGGTGGTGCAGCAGTTTCCTTGGGCGGGTGTTAAATCATATCTTTGCTACAGGGGCGATGTGAGAGTAATACTAAGCAGACTCTGCAGTAGCACCATGTGGATTGCTATTGCCCTTGAATGGGAATGGGATTCTGGTTTTAATCCAGTAAAATTCGGCCTCGGCCTCAGTAAATCGCAGGGCGTGTCAGTGCATTGCAAAGTTTTAGATGCGTAATTTTTAAATGAGCTTTTAGCAAGTTGGTATCAACCTGCTGGAGCTCCAAGGTTTTTTCCCCCCCCAAGAGGGGGAATGCAGTGAAAAGCACCTTTTTTGAAAGGACTGAGGCACAATATCTCTTTCTGGCACTTCTGTCTCTGGCCCCTCTGGGTTTTCGCTGCCTGTTAGGAAGTGGAGTAGTAACTAGACAGTTCCCAGGCGTTTGTCTCTGAATGAAAGGAAAAGCCTGTGTAGTCTCGGAGTAGCCTGTGGGATCTAGAAATGAGGAGCGTTTGTGGAACGGGTGACATGTTGCAACAACAACAAAAAAAAAAGCTGTCTTGGCCCACCAAAGGCAGCTGAGGGACTGAACAGAGAGGAATGATGTGCTCAGCAGGGCTTTGCTAAGGAGCAGGGATGGAGCAGGGAGCAGCAGAACTGTGGAGACCCAGACAGGCGCACACAGACAGGAGCCAGCTGGCCCAGCAGCAGAGACCCTCCCCAAAATCTGCCCCTTTCTTCAGCCCCACCTGCTGTACCACAGCTACTATTACCAGCTCAGTCCAAATACATTGTAGTGAACGAACAAATAAAGGCCCTAAAAATCCAGATTTTCAGGGAGACCTTTTATTTTGGGTAGTGGTTTCATATGGGCTCATATTAGAACTCGCAAGTGCAGGTTCGTGCCAGCTGCTCTTGGCAGTAGGTGCAGTGTACCTGCTACAGCTCTGTCTGAAATTCAGAGGGACAGGGCAAGATGGTCCTCTCCAGGGTGTTGCTCATACCCTGAGTGCTCTGAATCCCCTTTTAGATCGTGTTTCTCCACATACCATCAGCCTGCAGCAGGCTGTTCTTAGGTGATGCTGCTCCATGCCCAAAATCAGGAGACAAACTAGACTTTTAGGCATCATCCCTCGTTTCTGAGCACCCTGGGGCTCTAGGGTTGGACTAAGTCAAACTTCAGATACCCCTGGTCAGGCAGTCTAACACAGGTCAGGGTAAAATTTTGTATGCAGACCCTCAC
The DNA here is from genome assembly GCA_013399855.1 of Oxyruncus cristatus. Classification (NCBI taxonomy): domain Eukaryota; kingdom Metazoa; phylum Chordata; class Aves; order Passeriformes; family Cotingidae; genus Oxyruncus; species Oxyruncus cristatus. The sequence goes on along the minus strand of VXAY01001307.1, from coordinate 518,592 downwards.
CTGCCCTGCCTGGTTTGTTCATGGGGTAACTGTGGGGTTTAGCAAACAAGTATTTCTAATGCATTTTGAGATCTTTGACTGGATGATGCTCCAGGAATCCATGAGGTTGTTATCCAGATGCAGATAGGCCTGCAATACTGTTACCTTTCCACTGAAGAATGGGTCTAATAATGGAGTGCTGCATAATCAGGCTTTGTCCTAAGGGCTCTGTGGTGTCTGGTGTGATTTCATTTTCACTATGAAGAAGTATTGATCCATGCTTTGCGTTGGGTCTGTCAGCACAGAAAGTGCAGAGCATCCTGCAGCCCAGGGAGGACATTCCAGTGAGCTGCTGAGCTCTGCTTTGAGAGCAAAACCCTTCCCAGGGAAAACCCACGTGTGGAACCATTTTGTTGGTTTTCTAAAGCAGTTCCAGTGAAGTGCTCTGCTTTGGCCAGCTCAGCGTGGATTTTGACCTCGGGAGGGATGCAGAGAGGTGCATTTACATGAGAATGAGTGCTTTTCAGCTAGTGGTGTCCCCTGTGTGTGTGTGGCCTGGGAGGGGAGACTGAAGGGATGGTCTTTGCCAAGGCTTTGTGCTGCCATCAGCCACATCCCTGTGGTGGACAGTGTGGGTCTGAGGGCAGTCTGGGCAGGGCTGAGGTCTGCCTGCTTAGTGGCTCTTCCTGTGCTGTCACAAGCAAAGAAAACCAAACCAAACAACTCCTTGCTTTGTCCAGTCTCTTTGAGCAGGACACAGAGTAGCTGGAAGTTCCCTCAAAGGCATGGACTCAGCTCAGGGGTCCCAGTTCCCCGTGAAGGGAACTAAGGGGGGGTCATGTGTTGGTCTGAAAGAAAAATAATCCCTAAACCCTCATGGAGCAAGTTTAAGTGCAGTGATACAGATGGTTACTTCGGTTATGTTTCTTTAAGGCACGCTTAGGGATTTTATTCAGAAAGTGCTTTTCCTTCTCTGCTGGGTCTGATGCAGCCTTGCTCCTGTTTGGGAGTGGCTGTGTCACAATGTGTCCTTAATCCCAAGGACAGGACAAGTGTTTTGTTTCTGGGACCTCTGGACCTGGCTTCCAGTGAAGCAGCTCTAACCAGGATGCCTGTCCTACCTGCTGCTCTTACATCTACACAGGATGAAACTTGCTCCCAGATGCTTCAGGCTGGCGAAATTAGAGGGTTAGTTTATGCTGGTGGTTGTGTTAGACTGACTGTGGCTGTCACCTGCTTCCCTTGGGGTGGCTCTGTGGGTTGTGTGCTCCTGGTGCTGTTCTGTGCAGTCATTAGCAGTCTGGAGGGTGTCATTAGTGGTAGGCTTTTATTTCCAAGATGCTTAGCTCTCCCTCTGGAGTTCTGCAGGGATAACACCATCTTTTCCTCTGTGTTTTGTGCTTCAAGACTTTAAGGATTCTGTTTCTCCAGAGCAGAAAAGGGATTTCAGGTTGCCCTCATCAGGTTAGCAGCCCCACACCAAATCATTTCTTGGCAGATACGAGCACTTGCTCTTACAGTTTTTATAGCTGTGATGTTCATTTACAGCAGCTGGTGCTCAATGCACAATCCTTATCCTTCTCTCTTCCTGGCTATTGCCTCTGCACAAGGCAGCTGGATAGGGAAGGGGATTTGGAGATAGCAGAAGCCTTTTGAGCCAGCTGGCATGAGACTTCCATTGCTGTCACCCAGAGCAGCACAGTGTGTGTGTGTTGGACGCTGCTCCCAGAACGGCCACTCCGGACCTGCCCAGTCACTTCCCCTCTGCATCTGTCCCCTCCCCATCCCACTTTAAATAATAAGGTGTGCAGAAGTACCTGGGACATGGCATTGCAGAGCCCTGGGACATGTCAGGCTCACTCCTGAGAGCACAGCCTGGGCTCCTCAGCCCCAGAGGCACCTGTGCTGATTTTCTCCTCTGAGCAGTTGAGGTCAGACCGTCGCTGTTCCCAGCGCTCGTGTCAAGCACGTGGATGTTCTGGTCTGGGCAACCCAAATACTCATTGGCCAAACGAGCCATTGTTTGATGGCTTTGGTTTTTGCAAAGGACATGTTTCTTATTTCTTTGTTCAACGTTGATATTGCTCCTGGGCCCACCAGGCAGCACCGGCCAGACCTGCTGGAGATGGGCACTGAGCAAACACAGGGCAGCTGGCAAACTGCCCGTGGTGTTCCTCTGCTTCATTAGGCTGTGCACGGACAGGGAATGTACTTCACAAAATAGATAGTTACATGCTAGGGAAAATGGTTTGTGGTTTTGTTTTGTTTGTTTTTTTGTTTGTTTTTTACTTTCCTGTGTGGAAGAAATAATAAAAAACCTGGAGTACCTGCTTGCCTAGTGTAATTCCCTCAATTTTCGCAGGTCCAGCTCTGGGATGTACTTCTATGACCCACATATATTTGTGGCCTCTTTTTTTTTTTTTTTTCTTAATAGGCTTTGGGAATCTCAGTCCTGTGGTAAGATAACAGACACCTGCCTGAAAGGCAGCTCATCATCTCCTCAAAGAAAACTCCACTCCCCCCTCACGTTTTTTTTTTTTGCACTCCCTATATTACCATAATGAAATGTCAGCTTTGCTGCTGAGCAGATGTCTCCTCCTAATTACTGTTGTTGCAGGGTTTCAGTGTTTATCCTGACTGTCTAGCCAGGCTGTTACAGCATTCACTGGCTCACATCACAGCCTGGCCACGCAGTTGCTGAACATCTGGAAGGGGATGGAAGTGCTGGTGCTCTCCAGCAAGTCTTTGTCCGCTGGGTCTCTTTAATGTGCCAACGACAGCATCCCCCAACGCCGCTTTAAACTAAGAGTGGTCCTTGCAGTTAAAAATATCTGCAAGTGTGACTTCCCCAAGCATGGCCTGGTGGAAAGTTGGCTTGAAAAGAGCAGATGGTTAAGTGAAGTTTGTTCTTTCTTGTTCCTAACACAAAAACTGGGGTGCTCTGTGAGGCAGGCTGCCTCTGTGGCAGTGTATGGACCAGGTTTGTGAAAGCAGGAAAGGGTTGGAGCAGCATTTTCCTCCACCCAATTGTGTATTTCCTAGGAGATATGAAAAGAGCTCATGGGGAGGTATAAAAACAAACACATCTATTTGCAAGAAGGAAATGTGAAAACAGTGGTTGGGGCCTGGGGAGGAGGGAGGCTGAGAGGTCCCCTGGGAAGGGCAGAACTAGAGAATTTCCTCTCCCATTCAGTGCAGTCTCTTGTGTTTTCTCCAGTTCTGCTTTTGGGGCCATTTTATGTTCTGAAAGTTGGGAGGGTTTATTTTTAAAGTTGTTCTGCAAGTTTCCTGAGGAATCAGCCACTTTCCTAGAACCCCCTGCTTCACTCTGTGGCCTGGAAATATCCGTCTTGCGACTGCAATATCACATGAGAGGGGGGTTTTTTTTGTTGCTGTTTTCAGTGCCTCTCAACCTCCAAGCTCTTTGCAAGGGTTTGTGTCATTTTTGGGCTCTGTTACAAAGCTTCTTTTCAGGGTGCTGGCACCAACCAGCTGGTGATTGCTGCAAGGTTGGAGCTCCATTTTTCCATCTTTTGGGTGGGAAATACCCACTTGATTTCTGAGCTGTTGGCTGGACTTGGCACTCAGCTGCTTGTTGCCTGTTTCATTGTAACTGTGGCTCTGCCCCTTTTGATCAGCTTTGCAGCCCTGCAGTTTCAAAATAAATAAATTAAAAACGAACCTCCTTATTTGGAACCCATAAACACTTAGTACAGCAAGTTGCCCAACACATCCCCTGGTACAATAAGGCCAAGCAAATCCACGGGGTTTGAGTGGCTTCCCTCTCCAGCAGCTCCGCTCGGTCCCACAGGTTGAGCTTTCTGTGAGTTCATGTCTGTCCTTTGCTAAATTCCTGGTGACAGATGTATTTCTGAGAGCTGTGTCCCAGAAAGAAATGTCTGTAAGGAAATGGCATTTCTTCTACGTTTTATTGCGTCTCCAGCAGCAGTTTGGGATGGAGTGCCTGAGAGCTTGCACCTTTATTTTTATCCTGCTGGAAAGGTTTCCCCTGGGTGTGTTGATGCCAGGGCAGACCATGCTCCCGTTTTGGGGTTTTTTTCAGTGCACTACCAGAAGATCATCCACCGAGACATCAAACCTTCCAACTTGCTCTTAGGAGATGATGGGCACATCAAAATCGCTGATTTTGGAGTCAGCAATCAATTTGAAGGGAACGATGCCCAGCTCTCCAGCACGGCGGGGACACCAGCCTTCATGGCACCAGAGGCCATCTCACAGACTGGCAAGAGTTTCAGTGGCAAGGTAGGTCTTTGCTCTCAGCTGAGGCCTCCTGGGACCCCCCAGGCATGGCACGAAGGGCAGCACCACACCTGCATCCTCTCCTGTTGCCCATCCAGCGATTGTGGTGCAAATTAAGGTTGTTCTTTAGTAAAACTGAAGCTCTGATTCTGCCCAGCCCAGGCAAAACTCACATGGGTCGTTCTGTGCAGTGGGCAGACACTTTGCTCTGGATTCCTGCCCAGGCAGCAGCCATTTCCCTGCCCAAAGGGAAGGGAGGAAGCTCTTGGTTCCTTTCCAAAATAATCAAGAGGCACAGGGGGCTGCTGGCCACCAAGGTCATATCTTGATTCCCTGGAAGGCACTGCTGAGGCTGGTAATGCAGACATGGGGGTAGGGTCTGATGGGGATTATTTGCCTGGAAGACTTTTGAGATTCAGCCCTGAATGGTGTAATTTCCTGTAAGGGGCTGCTTTCTGGTCACAGTCCTCCACAGCAAGGACAGGGAAGCAGTGCCTGGCCCAGCACAGTCCTCATTCCCCAGGGGTGCCTTCGGGAGCCCAACTTCAAAGAGACCCTGCACAGTGACGTAGAAACTGCTAAATCCATACAAAGAGTGTTCTGGGAATCAGTGGGAAAATCCAGCTCATTCAGATCATCTGTGTTGCATCTCCTTGACTGCCTGTACCTGCTCTTTTTCAGGCACTCGATGTCTGGGCCATGGGAATCACCCTGTACTGCTTTGTTTACGGGAAGGTAAGCTGGCTTTCAGCTGCTGGAGCCCTGCATGGCAGTGTCTGTCTGCCTGGCTTTTGACTCATTCCTTTCCAAATAAAGGCAAATATCAGAAACAAACACCTACCTTCTGCAAGCTCCCAAATCCCCCTGTGGATGAGAAGGGGCTGACATTGGGATCTGTGGAAAGGATCCTTTCCTGCATTGGTCCCTGTTTGCAGAGACATTGTTCATGCTACAAACCCAGAGCAGCATCAGTAGCACCAACAACAGTTTCTGGGGGGCATTATCCACGTTGTATTTAGGAATACATTATCCCACTGTATTTAGGAACGAGCCATTTATTTTGAAATTCTCTATTTGGAAATTTAGAGAGGCATAGGATTGATCCCAAGCTGCTGCAGCACTTTAGTAAACCAGATTACGGAAAGCCCTGTCTGCCAAAGCTGAGTCGGGCCAGATGGAGTCCAGTTTGGCAAAGCCAGGTCTTCAGAGCTGCCTTCTGCAAACTGCTTCTCCTGTTGTGGCTCTTCCCTTCCCTGTGGCCCACCTTCCCCCTTTTCCCACCCACACTCTCCCAGCAGGTTTGTGCAGTCTCTGTGTGCAGGAGTATTGTCTGAACTCCTGCCCAAGCCCAGACCGCTGCAGATCCCACCACACAGGCGTCAGGCCACCAGCTCAGGGGTAAGAGGTGGCCAGGGAAGATGGCAGAGCCAGTTCATGGTCACCAGGCAGGCTGGATGAAGGAGGATATCCCAGTCCAGTTATATATTCCCTAGATCCCTCCGCTGTTCTTCTGCATTTCTTTTTTAATAAGGGACAAATCAGTTTGTTGTGCGGGGAAGATTTTATTTATTTCCACCTCTGTGTAAAATCAAGGGATTACAGAGAGTGCACTTGTGTTACATGAATGACAAATGCCTGAGTTGTGCCAGGATCTCTGACAACTGGAAAATCTCTTGTTTGTTTTACAGTGCCCTTTTATAGATGAATATATTCTGGGTCTTCATAACAGGATCAAGACCAAGCCTGTGGAGTTCCCAGAAGAGTGAGTAAACTTTGCTCTGCTACTGTAAAATAAAGTTCAGTTTTCTGCATTACTCTCCGTGCAGCACAAATGCCAGTGGGTCACCATGGAGGGACAACCATGGGTGGGTGAGGTGCTCTGTGTTCTCCTGGGTCCTTCCCGTGGGTTTTTTGCTGGTGATGTTGTTGAGGTGTTACAGCTGCCTCTGCTGACTCTCTGTCCTTGCTGTGCAGACAGGGACTAAAGGAAATGGCTCTTGAAATCTTTGGAAGTGAAGGGATTTCATTATGGGTCTAAGAAGTTCTGACCCAGCTGCGTGGTTTGTTTGGGGGTTTGTGTTTCTCCCCATGTGGCAGCCACTGGAATGATTCAGTATATACATTTTCAAAAGCAGTTTCTTCAGTCTTGCATCCCTCTTCTGTGGACTTACCTTGGAGCTGGGAGAAGTATCTGATGGAAGGATGCTTGTCCCAAGATACACAACCACACCTCTGCCTCCTCCAACACACCCCAGGAAAACATGGGTTTGTCTTTTGTGCAGGCAGACTGCGGCTAGTTGTGAAAAACCCTTCAGAGATGAGTTTACAGGTGTGATGTTGAGGGGCTGCCCCCACTCCCCCCTCAGTCAGTGAAGGAGACCCACGCTGGGCACAGTGGGAGCTGCTGGGCTGTGCTGGGTGGGATGGCCAGCTGTGGTCACAGTGCTCAGCAGGGCAGGGGGACAGGCCAAGGCCACGCACGTGGCCTTTGGGCAGTGGGAAGTTCAGTGTGGAGCTGATGAGTGCCTGTGTTCTTGCCAGATGAGTCTGGCAGGAGGTGATTACGCTCCACATGTGCTCAGCCGTGGTGGCTCCGTGGTCACCATTCCTTATCTTCAAATGTTGGCCACTCCTTGGCACTTCCTCCAGCCCTCTGGTGACTTTCTGGGGGTGATTAACTTGTTTCTCCTGGTTGCTGTCAGATGAAGTAGCCAAAGCTGGACTCCTTGTTTTCCTTCCCAAATCAGCACAGGAGTCAGGCAAAGGATTTTTTACCTTCTTGACCCAACTGCTCCTTCTAATGAAAACATATAGATGAAATTACTTGATTTCAAGCACAAAGAAATTCAATCTCTAATGAAAGCCACAGCTGGTATTAGAGAGGAAGGGAAGGCAGCCTGTGATACATGCATGTATCCACCATCCATTACATGAATTTTGTGAGATGCTCACTGAATATTCGAACACCTACAGTGAAGGGCTGAGCCTCTGCCTTGGCAGTCCCAGGCTCTGAGTCTGCAGAAGGTGAAGGGTCCTCAGGCTGCCATGTTTTAGTCACCTGACTCACGGCCTAGGCTCCATGGGCTGCATTAATTACCTCTGTGTTGACAGGGAAGCACAGCCACTGCAGAAAGCTCAGCCAGAGCCACCTCTGCCCCAGCTGGTGGAGCTCACACAGGACTCTGTGGAACACATCTCCAAGGCCAGGCCACCTCTTAGACAGCACACACAGACCCCAGTCGTGGGTGTGGAGCAACTCTGGCAGGACCAGGTGACCAGGATTCAGGCATCAGGAGCACAAAGGCTGGTCGTACTCCATTGCCATGTTCCCACCAGTTGCTCTGCAGATGGGGCAGGACTTTGTCTTGACAGCACTGCAGCAAAATGTTTGTGTTTCCCTGGCAGCCTTCTCCCCTTGCTCAGGTCCTGGCAAAATACCCACCCTCTCTCAGCCACCCTGTATTTGGGTTAGCAGTCAGCTCACAAGTGACTGTTCCCATCTGCCCTCTGCAGTAAGTTATTAACATTTAATGGGCTGACTGGGTTGTGCTGAGATCCTTTCCCTCACTCAGGCACTTCCTTCAGCGATAATTGGGCTGCATGATTTATGTGGATTCCTCAGTGACCTGCTCTCCCAGTCTAAAAAAAGCTGTACCCCCGGTTAGGTTGTTGGAGCAGAGGGTTACTGGGTGTTGACAGCTGTCCAAGCCACATCTATTTGTTAGATAAAGGCAGCAACAGAGACGCACATAAAGCTGGAATTCACTGGAGTGGATCCACCCTGACCTCCCACAGAATTAGCACCTCGCTAGAGTTAGGAGTATTTTGGTTTCAATTTATTTCACCATGGCTACAAAAGACACATTCCTGTTTGCAGACAGCCCTTGGAAACTCGTTGCCTGTTTCCTGACAGCCTGTAGGGCAGATGGAGCTGACGGTACCGGCGTCACCGTCCCGTCCCTTCCCTTAGAGACACTGGGATAAATATTTATTGCACTGCAGTTCTCATTCATGTCACTGAGCCCTTGGTGGGACTCGGGGTAAATGGGGTTAGCTCACACACCCTGATGATCCTGGCATAGGACTGAAAAACAAGCTGGAGCAGTTTCTGTTTAGAGATGTATTAAGAGAGTCAGAAGCTCTGCACTGTCCCTCCTGGTGAAGTCCAGGACGGTGTTCTCTGACCTGCAGGCACCCTGCAAAGTGATCTGTGGTACTGGCAGCCCTCCCAAATGGGCACTGAGCTCTGTGGTGCTTGGCACTTCCCTGAGAGCTGTTACAGGGCTATGACTGTGAGAAATCCCAGATAGCACAGGCTTTTTAGATGAAAAATGCCATCAGGTACAGCCTGCACCCTACTCTGGCTTGCTGGAGAGAAGGGAAGTCAGGGGCAGTGTGATGTGATCTGATCTGTTAGGTGGCCATAACCCACCTGACACTTTGTGATCCTGTTTACAGGGCTTCTCCTTATGCCACTAATCCTGTGTTGCACAGAAGTCAGTCTGGTGCCCAGAAATGCTAGGTGATCGTATGTTCTATTTCTTGTGTCTTAAAGAAAGCTGTTGACAGTTTGGCACAGAACTGATGCTGAGTATTTTAAAAGCACTGTCTCACCTGCATCCGTGTGGTCTCTGGGAGGAGCCTGTTTATTCTGACTTGCTAAATGCACTGTCACTGCCTTTGCTGTTCCTCTGTGCCTGGAGCTCATCTCAAGAGCAGCACCATTCTTCCCATTCCCACCTAAATTGTCACTTGAGTCTCTGAGGACTCATCCTGTCTTTCCCCTTGTCTAGGCTGTATTGCCTGTGTACTGCACACCCTTGGGGCAACTCTGAAGGTGGTTAGACTTTAAACTGAACCCACTTTCTGCCCCTTCCCACTGAATGACCAGCGTTTCTTTGGTTGTTTGGAAAGATCCCATAACCAAAGTCCACATAAAGTATTCATAAATTATCAAACAGCAGCTCTGTTTTCATCAGACTGAAATATCCCTTGCTGTGATGTGGTTTTCAGTTTGGTTTGTGATAGTTTATTCCCTTCTCTGCTTGGGGCAGTGCAGAGGAGGTGGGCACAGCACCTGGTCCTCACTTGTGTTTTCAGTCTCAGATCCAACCCTGCTGGGCAGTGACGTTTTGTGCTGCCAAATTCCATCTCTGTGCAGTTCTTCAAGTCACTCGTGACACAGACTTTCAGCTGCCTAATGTGATTCTGTCACATGCTGGCATTTTAATGCAGCAGCACTTTGATCCCACAGGTCTGGCGTGTTTGGAAGATGTGGCCTGTATCATTAGCCACAGGAGTCATTGCAGCCCTTGGGGTTGAGGGACAAACTGCAGGACCAAAGGCTCCATGTGAATGGAGTGGCTTGTGAGTTCAGGCACTGTAGCATTTAGATCTTGGAAATAGTGTTAAAAATTATGTGTATTTCTCTAACTCACGTCTGTTCGTTCCCTCTTTTTGTTACTCCAAGGCCGAGCTGTACAAGTAGGAAATACAGTCTGGCTGCCATCCGTGTTCATGGAAGCAATTTAATTAACACAACCTGGAGGCTTAGCTGGGAATTTGAATATCATGTGGGGGAGGTTTCATCCAGCACACAGCTGCTCATGATGCAGGTTCAGCAAATCAAGCTGTGCCCTTCTTGATCTGTACAGTTCAACTTCAGTGCTGCTCTCACGAATGTTTTGTTGGCCCAGAATCTGCCCTCTGAAATTTCTCTATGATGTGCTGTCTTTAAAAATGTTCTTAGATCCATGCAACTGATCTTTCCTTGTGCATTCTGGGAGGGTGCCTTTGTGTTAGCAGGCAGAACAGGATAACCAAGCTCTGTAACTGAGGTGCCTGAGGAGGAACCAAGCCAACAAGACCTTCCTTTCTCAAGCCAGGTTTGCAGAGAAAATACCTCCTGAGTGGAGCAGGTTCCCTACCAAGTAACTGCAGTAAGAACTTGGCATGTCTTGAGTACTTACAATTCCCTTGTTAACTGCCTGCTGCTGTTTTCTTCACTCAGAGCACAGATAAGTGATGAGCTCAAGGAACTGATGCTGCGCATGCTCGATAAAAATCCAGAAACAAGGATAACAGTCCCGGAAATTAAGGTAAATTGGACTTTGATATTAGAGTTTTCAGTCTTGGCTGATTTTGTCGTTCCTGTGGTACCTTCTAAGGAGGCAGAGCTGTTCCCAGTGTTTGTTTTGGGAGCTCTCCCTGGCACGCCGTGTCGGAAAGGGAGAGTGCTCATTTTGCAGCATCCCACAGCTCTGACGATGCTTCTTGCTTGGGGAATATTGACAAAAGCTTTCTTGTTTGCTTGTTTAAATGAAAATTACTCAAAAGCTGGCTGGTCTCAGTGAATCCCTGGGAGAATCAACACTGTCAGGGGGACTGCAGAGCCTGTGCTGGCAGTGGTGGACCTGTTACAGGGGCTGGATGTGTGTTCCTCCTCTGGTCCTTGTGTGGTCAGTGGCCTCAAGGCAGAACGTTTGTTTCTCTCACCATTACTTGGGAGATGCTTATTAATAGAAAGAATGAATAGGCCTGGCAGAGCACAGTGTTTCACAGGGTTTGGTTTTATTCTGGTTTTGCATGGGCTTGCTGTCCTCCTGTCACCCCTCGCTGAGGCCTCAGACCTGCTGGAGAATCTCAAGATTTCCAAAGGGATCCATCAGCATCCTCTGCAGGGCTCACAACTCTTGTTTGCTTTGTCTTGGGCCAACACTAGCACGTTTGCCACCAAAGCTGACAATAGAAATGTTAAGCTTCGAGAAGAAAAATAAGTGATATCTCTTTCCTCCATGCCTATTAGGTCACAGCCAGTGACGTGGGAAGTCCTTTGGAGCTGTATTTATGGGATTTCACTTGACAGTTCTTGCAAGGCATTTCATGTGCATCCTATAAGATCCCTTGGGTAGAGGAGCAGAGCTGGGTGCTGGCTTTTGTCCCTCGCCATGCACTGAAGGTGCTTGGTGTGCTTGGGGACTTGCCTTGGGTGCTGACAGAGCACATGTCCCCAGCGCCAGGCTGGGCTCTGGGCTCAGCCCATGCCCTTGGACAGAGCTTTCCTCATGTTCACAGCCAAGAAAACCATCCCATGAGAGACAGCAGGAACAGAGGGGGTTTCCTCTGCTGCATGTGAGAGAAAAAGATGAAAACGCTCTGGATAACTCAGGTTTCCAAAGCGTTTCAGGCCTGATTCAGAGGGCGCTGGGTTCCTCCAAGGTGCTGGTTGGTGGCAGTGGGTGTGACAGCATTGGGCATTAGGGGATGCCATCTGTCCAGGAACAAAATCACAGTCACAGGATATGCTGAGTTGGAAGGGACCCACAAGGATCATTGACTCCAACCCTTAGCTGTGCACAGACACCCCAGCAGTCCCACCCTGTCCCTGAGAGCGTTGTCCACACATTCCCTGAGCTCTGGCAGCCTTGGGGCTGTGCCCACTGCCCTGGGGAGCCTGGTCAGGGCCCAACTACCCTCTGGGGGATGACCCTTTTCCTGAGATCCAACCTGACCCTGCCCTGACACAGCTCCAGCCATTCCCTGGCTCCTGTCCCTGGTCCCCCCAGAGCAGAGCTCAGTCCTGCCCCTCCTCTGCCACTCCCCAGGAAGTAGGAACTGCACTGAGGTCTCCCCTCAGTCTCCTCTTCTCCAGCTAAACACACCAAATGCCCTCAGCTGCTCCTCACACAGCTTCCCCTCAAGGCCCTTCATCACCTTCGTTGCCCTCCTTTGGACACCCTCCAGTGGCTCAATATCTTTCTTACATCGCGGTGACCAAAATTCCAAGGAAACTGGTTGAAAAGCACTGCTGGGAGTGGAAAATGGAGCGGTACAGCTCAGCCCTGTGCCCCCTTTCCCTCCCACCCTGACGTCACAGAGCTGTGGTGCAGGTGGCAAAGCCAGAGCTGTGTCTGTCCCTCCCCAGGTGCACCCTTGGCTGACCAGGGGCGGTGAGGAGCCGCTGCCGCTGGAGGAGGAGCACTGCTCCGTGGTGGAGGTGACCGAGGAGGAGGTGAAGAACTCGGTGAAGACCATCCCCAGTTTGCCAGCTGTGGTAGGTACCAACCACAGCCACGTCCCCTGCAGTGGGTGAGAGCGTGGGGCTTTGCTGAAGCCTTCAGCTGGTGAGGGAGGTTTGGAGAGGGGGACACACGTGCAGCTGGCATGGAAAGCTTGGCCTCTCCACCCTGTGTGAACTTGTGGTGTCAGGGCACTGCAGCAGCCTGAGTGTCAAGTGGCTGTCCTGTGGGTTCCTTCGCTTCATGCTCTTTGCTGTAACGCTGTTAAATGTCTGTTGGATTATTGAAGAAGCTGTTGTTACTCCTTTGAACTGCCTTCGAGGAGTCGGTCCTGCTGTTCTCACTGGTCTGTGTTGCTTCCTCAAAGATCCTGGTGAAGGCCATGCTAAGAAAACGCTCCTTTGGAAACCCCTTCGAGGTCCAGACGAGGCGGGAGGAGAGATCCATGTCTGCCCCAGGGAATTTGCTGATGTAGGTATCCACAGCCTTGCCTGGCAGAGCAAAGGTCTGTGGGGAGGGTGGAGGAGGCAGTTTGCAAATCTTTTCTGTAGCATCTAAGGACAAAACTCCCTTCTAAATCAAATACTGAAGATAAAATCTACCTCAAGGCCTCTCAGATTGAAGTACAATGCAATAGTACAGCCTAAAAACTCTTTTATAAACGCAATTCTCTCTGTAAGATGGGTTTGACCTAAACACATGTAAGGTGCTGAACTTGGGTCTGGTTTTTTACCTGTTAGTTTATAATACGCTGTGATCAAAGATCCATTAGAGACTGGTGAAGCAAAGTAAGTTTAATTAGAGTCTAGTCTAGATATACATCAGAGGGTTTAATTCTTCTCTTTGTTATGGACAACAGAAGTGGTACCAGATGAGCATTTTTTGTGCTTTTTAAACTCAAGATGAGATGATGGGGTTTGACTGTGGTAAGGGGCCCAAGTCTGGGCAGAGACAAAGAACACTTTGGAATTGCCTTTTCACTGGAGAGCACACACAGTATTTTTTCACACTGACAGCCATGAAACAGTGGAACATGTTGCAGCAGGATATTTTGGAGGCGGGGTATAAATGGCTGTATTGGGATTAAAAAGGGAACAGGCAGATTAATGACTAGTAGGCTCATCATGATGTTCTGTACGTACAGGGGTGGGGAGAGAATTCCTGTGCCCTTTACTTGGTTCTTACTATTCCTTCCTCGTTTTTATCACTGATTCCTGTCAGAGGCAGGATTCTGGACCATCAGTCCAGTAAGTACCAACTGGACCATTAGCTTGATCTGGGACAATTATTTTTAAATAGATTAAGTTCTCACTCCACAGGATCTATAAGGCTCGGTTCACAACAAAGCTGTGTCGTCCCAAAATGATGCTTTTCCACCCGAAATCCCAGCACCATGCCTGGCAGACTCCCCTGAGGGTGTGCTGATTCTCACTGCACCACTGTCAGTGCAATTAGAGGAGTCTCTCTCTGCCTCTCACGGGTGTGTGGGGATTTGAGGGCTCAGCTCAATTAAGGACGATAATGCTTTAGGTCCCAACTGTGTATTGGGGACTTCACTAAAGACTCTGCCTTGGAGTCCAGGGCCAGACACCACTTCAACATTCTAACACCCTGAACGTGAGTGCTGCTGTGGGACATTGCTGGAGCGTGGCAGTCACAGCTCCTTTGCCAGCTTAGCACAAGGGATTTGTCCTCATTTGTTTCCCTTGGCTCGTTGCCTTCCACATTAGTTACTGCTAATTGGACATACGTCCCTACCCGTATCTTCACCATCATTCCTGGTCCCTGCATGGCGTTACTCTGAGACGGGGAAACATTTACTAAGTTTGAAGAAAAAGGTATTTTATTCTTCCCAGTGCCCCAGACAGCTCACTCAGAGCAAGGCAGGATTTCTTCTTTTCAAACCCTGCCTGAACTGACATTTCAAGGTGATCACACTGAGCCTGTTTCCAAGAGGGACCTGTTCCCTTTCACTTTCACTTGAGATGCTTGAAAACCTGTGCCACCAACTACCCATGTAGTGGGAAAACTCCTTCACCTTGTGGCTGGTTCCTGCCTGGAGCTGGTGCTTTGTTATCTTCCCAGAATAAGTAAAGTTCATTTGATCTCACACAGCTGTGAAGCTTCTGATCAGCCACATAATCAGTGTCTAATCCTTTTTAAAATCATTTTAGGCCTTCAAGATGAGCTGTAAGCCTCCACTTTTATTTGCCTCCTTTCTAAAGTTGCTGGTCAAATTCTTCTCAGCTTATACAAACCCAGCATCTTTCCCTGTCTCTTCCCCTTCCAGCCCTGTGTTTTATTCAGGCTCCTTGTACGGACTAAAAGGGGGTTTTTAGAAGTGTATCATTTCCACTTTTGTGCTGCTGTGTCCAGTGCCCTTTGTTTACAAGAACATTTCAGGCCAGGGATGGAGCTGTGGCCATGCTGGGCTGGCCTCTGCCCAGCCAGTTTAATGTCCAAAATTAATGTGAATGGCCTCTGAATGTGCCAGTTCTCTGCTGCACTAATCCCTGCTCTTAATTTCTCAGCCTCATGCCATCAGTGCCAGTTTTTGGCAGTGACAATTGACTTTATCCTAAATTAATTCGTGCACAACTGGAGCTTTGAGAACCCATCTCAAACCTCTTTTGTTTAAAAGGAAAACATTGGCCCGTTCTCTTCAACAAAGTGTTGTATATTAAACACTACAGCAGGGATGCTCCTTTTAAGGAACGTGGATTATTATTATTATTATTTCAAACCTTGGAAAATGCTTTACTGGCTGAATCTAATGAAAATTGCTTCAATTTTAAATAGATGTGTTGAATCTAATGACATTAATTGTAAGTGAACCGAGTCTAAATGGGAATGTTCGTTGTTCAGTGAGTTATCTCTTGATTACAGTGTTATTTCCACAGGGACAAACAGAGTAGACACTAAGCTCATCCAGTCCTTAATTCATAGTGGGTTGTTCCCTAGAAAAAACCCCTTAATACACATATAAAGTATAACATCAGTGCCAATGTTATGAATAGCGCTGCCTTAGTTAAAATAAATTTCAAGTGAGTCTGCATTGCTATAAATTTTTAGGACCTCGCAGGAACAGAGAATATTGTTGCAGTAAAGGCTCTACAGGGTCTCTGCATGTCCAGCACCCCTGTGGCTGGACAGGGGACCCCAGAAGTGGGATTTGGCAGAAGGGCAGTGCCTGCAGCCATCGCTGCTCTCCGGACATGTGGTTGCCCACGAGGAGCTGAGACAAAAATGAGCCCCACGTTCCCCAGCTCTCCTCCCCAGAGCTCCTCCTCCCCAGTGGCAATGTCTTTAGAGAGAGCTAAATCAGCTTTTGTAATTGCATCTCCTTCTTTCTGGTTATAGGTTGGAAATAACTCGTTGGGTTGCTACGGAAGAGAAAAAGAAAAGCAATTAGAGAACTCCAGTTCCGCATTAAATTCATTTAATTGGGCTGCACGTGAAATTGCCAGAGCCCCACTCACTGCTGCTTCAAGCATCTTATGTCTGTGCCCATTCTGAGGATATGTTTTGCAGGAAATCCTCTGGCAGCTGAGCCTGCTTTCTGGCATTTGATGCCTAATTGATGATTCTTAAAATGGAGCTGTCCTTCAAGCTCACTCTTTGGGATTTGGAGAGGAGGCAGCTGAATCATGTGGCTGGATCTTTTTTCATTTCTCCCTGCATTGCCTACACAGTGTGCTGGGCCCTGCTGCTGGAAGTGCTTCATGCAGTAGCAGGGGGGCTTTCATGTTGGTAGCCTTGGTTCCTTTAGAGGACACCATTACGGCACCCGTGATTTGAAATAGTTCTTAAGTTAATACTGGGAGGAGAGAAGGCTTTTTTAGCACTCCTGGAAGAAGCAAGCCCTCCCCTGGCTGTTATTTATTGCTCTGTTTATCAGCACTGAACAGTTTAAAAGGCAGCTGTTAAGTGCAGGCACACTCAGCAGGTGAAGAGGAACTGAAATGAAGATGCCCCATTTAGACCATTTAGCAGGTCTTGCTTTGCACACCCAGGGTCGTGTGAGTGCTGCCAGCTGTCACCTTACCCTGTCACCTGGGTGGTGTCCAGGTGTCCCTGGATCCTGCCTTTCATGCGGGATCTCCCGGAGAGGCAGTGATTCGTGGAGCCCTGCAGGTCCTGCAGGCTGTGGCCACGTTCAAGCCCATCATTAACAGTGGCTGCAGAGGCAACTGATTCTTTTCTGATTTTCCAGTTTCACAGTATTGTTTTTCTTTTTTTTAAGCCCAGCTGTTCACAGCTGAGTTCTGGGTTTGTGTTTCTTGCATTTCTTCTGCCTGCTCCAGATTTCTCCTAATTGAGTCAGCACTGGCTTCACCACATTTTATTGCTCCCATTTATTGCAACTACTACCTATCAAATTAATTGCTGTGCTTTGACAGACCCAATTTACTTTCCCATTATGGCTGCTATTGCTATTGATGGAATGTGGTTGTCAGCTCCTATATGGGGGATCAGTTGGTATTTAAAAAGCCTACCCTGTTTCCAGCCTTCCCAAAAAGAGAGCAGAAGAACCATCACTGCCCTTACAGCCATATTAGCCATCTAAGTTAGGCATGAGGAAGCCAGGGGGGAAAAGGAGGTAAAAAAAGTGTCTGACCCAGGTCTCCAGGCAGAAACAGCTTCTCCCAAATCAGCCTGGAGGTACCTGCCTCGCAGGGACTCTGTGCTAAGAAAGTTCCAGGGCTCAGTGCCATAGGGCTGCTCAAAAATAGGCTGCAGAGGTTCTCCTAGAGCAGCCAAGATGACAGCACCAGCTTTGACAAGGGAGGAACCGCAGGCTGGGTTCAAACTTGCTGGATGTTTCCACTAAAGATGCTCCCTTGGTCTCTGTTGGTGCTCGGTGTCTGTCTCTCCAGTCCCGGGGAGATTTTGGGTGGGGACCACGTGGATGCTGTCAGAACAGAGTGAAACCCAACCAAAAGCCTTACCAGTTTTCACTGCAGAGAGAACCGCATGTCTTGTGGGAAGAGCCATGCCCCACATGCAGGTAGGTATCCTCACAGGACCAAGGCTGTGGCACAGGATTTTCCTCTGGAATGACCCACCATCGGCGGGTCCCTCCAGCGAGGGCCCCACTGCTCTTGTGGCTCTGCCCCATTGCATGGAGTGGTGATGCCAGGCCATGATAGGATACAAAACCTCCAGAGGAGCCAAATTGCATGGCCCAGGGACAGCAGCAGTGTGCTGGAAGCTGTCTGGAGTTTTCAGCAGTGGTAGGGGCTGGAGTGGGTTTGTACCAGTGCCCGTTCTCATCTGTCCTCCAGGCTGCAAGTAAATGTGGCTGGTGCTCCTTCCTCCATTCCACTCTGCTCACTAGGCTGGTTAAGGCACAGAAATACAACTCCTTTGCCTGCTGCCATCACCTTCATGATCACTTTCTTCCTTTGTCTCGTTGTTTTGCTCTCAGGGACAGATTCCTCTTAAACACATCCGTACATTTGCATCCATCTCTAAGGTAATTCCGTGTCTGTGTTTCCCCTGGGTGCTGTAGAAACCCCCTCAGCCTGTGTGTCCCCTCCTCAGCCTGTGTGATTTGTGTGGTAGTGAGAACATTTTGGCTCCATCCTTCCTTCCTGTAGGAGCAGTTTTGCTGCACTCATTCTCTGTGTGTGTGACACTAATGTTTATGAATGCTCTTTATTATTATTACTATTTGTGATTCTTCAGCATTTCAACTGCTTTTAGGGAGGGAGGGGTGAAAAAAGCCAGGGGGGTTGTTAGCAGGAACTGGTGCTCAGCCCCACGTTGGCAGAGGGAATAGCTACAGAATTTGGGAAAGGATGAGCTTTGGAATTTGGGCTCAGGTTTGATATTTAGTGATGATGCAAACGAAATAGGGCTGGAGCCATCTCTGCTCCAGATGCTCCCCTGTGCTTCTACCTGTGGTGCAGCACTGAAAAGACTGAAATTGGTTGCTCCAGGTGACCACCCAACCCTACCTCAGCCAGGCCTTCATCAAATCACGGTCATCTGTCCAACCACTCTCACACACCCTTCCAGGAGGTGGTTGGGCCAGTTAATTCTGTTAAGTAACAAAATAGCATTAATGCAACCCATGACAAGCTGCTTACAAACATCTTGGTGTGAAGTCCCAGGATCCAGTGCTTAGGCAGGACACGCCCTCCAGCCGGGCCTGGGAAGACCTGTGCTGGGCCGAGAGACAGGGAAAGAACTGCACGGCTCTGAATACCTTTGGGAGCAGCTCCGGCGCTCTGGAGACTCTGCCTGGCTCCTGGTTTATCACCCCAAGACAAATGGATGAGCCAGGGTGTCGCCTGCTCTGAGTGAGGAAGGACTTGCAGAGGTTCTCCAGAAATAGTTAGGAGAAGGCAGGGGAGGAGGCTGAGGATTGATGTGGGCACTGCCTGCTGCTGCCTTTTCCATGGGGAGGAAGGGACTTCAGCAGCCTGGATGAGGACAGACTGCTGGTACTTAGTGGGGGCTCAGTGGAGGGATTAAGCACTTGCCAGGGGGGTGTGTGTATGCTGTGATTCAGTCGGTTGTCCCACTCCACCCCTGTCCTGTGTTTTGGAGGGAGGTGCTGTGAGGCCCATTCCCTGCTGGACACAGAGCACGGTGTGAACCCTCAGAGTCTGTGATCTCCCTGCAGCCCCCGTGGTGAACAGCCATGTCCTGTCCTGGATAGTCGCACAGGTCAGGCTTTGCTCGCCTGTGGCTTAGCAAATGTGGCAGAAATACAGTGTTATTTCTTACAAGGGGTAATTTAATGGAGATTCTCATCCAGCCTCAGGCCTCGCAGCATGAGCAAGGTTCCTGTGCAGACTGTGGAGCGCTGGTGTCCTGAGCTCTGCTGCCCCATGGGCAGCCCGAGGTTTTTGGCTGGTGTTTGCCACCGTGAGGGTCCTTTCACCCCGACACAAAGTGTTTGGGGAGGCAGGGCCCGCTCGGGGCGGTGGGGGAACATGGAACACAGCCCAGGCAGGGAGCAGGAGCAGCAGGATATGCTGGGCTGTGCCAGAGAGCAGAGCCTCTGCTGCTAAATGTGGTGATCAGTCATTTAAAGAGGGTGATGACAGGCAGTGAAGGCAGAGCTGTTCCTCAGCCTCCCCCGCAGGGAAACGGTCCCTGGGTTCAAGGTCAGGTTTGTTGCAGGGCTTTGCTGGAGCAGAGGGAAAAGGGAACGTGATTTTTGATGGTTTCTGGTTTCTCCCAAGATTGGTTTAGCCCTGTGTGTCCTTTCAGCGTTGTTCCCAGGCGGAGCTCCAAAACCACATTTCCCAAATGCCGTGTGCTCCAGGCACGTGCAGCAGTGCTGATGCTCCACGGCAGAGCTGGCTTGTCCATGCAGATTCTCCTGCAGAATTCCCTGGAGCAGGTTGCCCGGGGAAGTTGTGGATGCCCCGCCCTGGAAATGTCCAGGGCCACATTGGATGGGGCTCTGAGCAATCTGGTCTAGTTGAGGGTGTCCCTGCCCACGGCAGGGGGATTGGAACAAGATGAGCATTAAAGTCCCCCTTCCAACCCAAACCCTTCCATGATTCCATGATGCAGCCAGGCTGCCCTGAGTGAGGCTGGACACCCTGGGAGACACAGATCCTTAAGAATATCCTCACCTCCTGGATGCTGTGGATATCTTCATGATGGAGAAATGGGTGTTTTAGGGTGAAGGCATCTGCCTGCCATCAGTCACTGCTGTGGGATGCTGTGGGTGGCACCTGGAGGTGTCCCCTTCTCTCCATCCAGTCCAGAGCAGTGACAGCTTTCCCTGGTCAACTCTTGGCCTTGGGCTGTCTGTGGATGGCTGGGCTGGGTGGAGGTGTTGCTCCTCAAGGATGCCCCAGAGTGCAGGTACAGCTCAAGCCTTCTACATGAGAAAAGATCAGAAATTAGGAGTAGGAGGAAAAGGCCGAAGGTATCGTGGTGAATGTGCAACGCAAGTAAGTTACTTTGGTTATAATTCTGTGACTGCTGCTCTCAGGATTTGGGTACTGCTGTTTTGGGGACCAGACAAACTCAGAGAAGCTGAAATCACACAGTTTTTGTGTAGGACAAACTGAGCTGTGGTGGAAACATTGAGTTTTATTGCCATTTACAGCGGGGCTTTGGAGAAGCCAGTTACGGGATCAAGCCATCCCTCTGATCTTTGTGAAAAGATCAGATTAAGGGAAAGCAAGCCAGAACTCTCCAAATACAAACTGGATAATTTGAAAACATTGCTGCTGGTCTGCAGGACTTTCCCCAAGAACCAGATATCTCCTTGTGATGCTGCAGCTGGAGGAGGGCATTCAGGGAAGTGCAAAGCTCAGCTTTTGGGGTGCAGTGACCAAGCAAATGAGACCAAGGCACAAGCTGCACGTCACTGCAGGGGTATTGCCGAGGTGTTTTTGTGGTACCAGCACAACAGGCTGGTTCATTGCTGTTCCCTCTTAATACTGATATTGCTGACTTGGGTTGGACGAAACACCCCCTGGATCGCTCTGTGCCTATAATCTCTTCGTTCCTTTGCCATTCCTGCAGAAAACAGGGGAGCAGAGAAGGAGCCAGGGACCCGGAGCTGCCCGACGTGTGTGAAGACGAAGCCACGTCCTGAGGCTGCCCGGCCGGTCACGCACGTGCTGCTGCTGTTGTGCCCGTCGTGGTGTTGTGTAGCACCATCGCCCTCATCACCCCCTCTGGGGCCTGCAAAGCAAAAAAAAAAAAAAAACACAACCAAACAAAAGCCACCAAAATGGGACCCACCCAGAAAACCAGGCAGGAGGAGCAGAGCAGCCAGAAGGAGCAGAGCGAGTCCTCGGGCGAGGTGGCCGTGCCCTCCTCTGTGTGTGCCTTGCTCTCCACTTGTGCTTCACCCGTGGGCTCTGTCCCTGGGTGTCTTGGCTGAGGAATGTGGGTTTGTTTGTAACGTTGTCTCAGGGGTCCTTCACCCCAGGGGCTTTTTCCTTGCCTTTTTGCATTCTCTTATTTCAAGCATCGGGAGGAAAAACGACGTCGGAGCCAGGTTTTGTGTCAGAGGGCAACTGTTTTATTGAATGCAGGGGTAAAGCACCTCTGTTTGTCAGGACACAGTCCTGCTCCTGGTGTGGAGCTGATGGCAGAATTCGGGTATCAGTTAAATGAGGATGAGATCTTGCTTTTGGAGTGAACACTCTCCCTCCCTATGCCTTCCTTTCTCTTTTCTTTTCCTTCTCCTCTTCCCCCTGAGTTTTGCACAGTTGTCAGTCCTGCTTGCTTTAGTCAGGGCAGGGTTGTGAAATGGAAGTTACACCATGCAGTGAGCCTTGGAATGTCACAGAGCTCTGGAGCATGGGGATATGCTGCTGCATGGAACAGCTTAGTGCCCCAGGGACACCTGCTATCCAAGGCTGCTCTTCCCAAAGAGCTGGGAATGCCCCCCATCAGCTGCACCCATGGACCTGGTTCTCAAGCTGAAGAGATCTGCAGGTTTTGGGTTTATTTTATTTCATTCATTTCCTTCACTCATCTCTTAGCTTGTGTACCTGATGATTTTAAACTTTAATTTTCTGAAAACCACCCGAACTGGGAAAGCTCCCTAGGGTGGGAAGTGTTGGTGGAGGGTTTTTAGATTGAGGAAAGCTACAGAACACAAGATCACAACTTGATCTTTTGATTTATTTTTTTTAGGCTTTAATTTTTTAATTTTATTTTAAGACTGTAATTTTTATGCATGTGCTGATGCTGCTATTTTATCCATAGATTGCTTCTAAACTTGGGGTTAGAAGCTTCATCTCTACAGTTTGACAACAGGTGAGAGATTGCACTTAAAAAAGGAAATGCAGCCCTTTCCACGGCTGTTGACTGAATGGACTTGTGTGGATAATCAGGAGTTTCACTCTTGCTTTCAGAGAGCAAAAACCAGTGACATCAATTCATCAAAATATATGTCATTGTTTTCCCTTGAGCTTTATGGGGTCTGAACGTGCCCCTGGGAAGCCAATGGGATTGGAATCTTATTTTATAGCACTTAAATAAAAGGACACGATTACATTTGGTTCCTACACAACCATCTTACTGTCTTTTTTTTTTTTTTTTTAAGGTTTAATCCTGAGGACTTTGTCCCTTAATTTTTTTGTGCAAGGAGATACCTGTACAGGGGTTGTTGGTAGTGACTGGTATATACTGGTGTTCCTGTTCTGTTTGCTGTGATCTATCTTGGTGGTTCCCAACGTTTTCAGAGCTGGGCTTTGCTGCCAGTGCCTTCTGCCTGTCCCCAGCCTGTCACCTCCCCTCGCCCATCCTCAGCCACCTCAGTGGGATGCCCAGCAGTCACATCTCACCTGTAAATATTGGCAGCTTGGGAGATAATACTGCATCTGATGGATTTCACTGAGGAGACCTTTAATATTTAAAGCTGGCAGTGATGTTGGATCCTGGAAAGGTTACTTGCTGTGGGCCTGAGCTCTGCACTGCTGCATCCAGGTGCTAAAACCTGCCTGTTTGTGTGTCTGCCTGTGCTCAGCATCCTCCGAGGGACCCTGGTCCTGCACCAGCTGATCCATCCCACCGGGAACACTGGACCTTTTCCTGGGATCCTGCTGCCTTGGGATGAAGATTTAAGCACCCAGAGACAGGGAGTGAAAGTGGAGATGGAGACTCAGCAGGTCTGAGGGCACGGGGGGCTCTGCAAATGGAAAAGCCTGGCCAGGAGGATCCGCTGCCTGGGGAAGGGGAGGGCTCTGGATACAGCCTGGGCTGTGCTGGGGTGCCACCAGCTCCTGCTGCACACCAGGGGACAAGCTGGACAAACTGGCCTCCAGTTTGGGAGGAAAAAAGGACTTTCTCCAACTGGTGTCCCTAGGGCACGGCCAGGGAGTGGCCTTGGGACATGGTCACGTCTCAGGAAGGCGCTTTACCCCTGGGAGAAAAGGGAGCACTGATCATCCTTATCCCTCTGCGACTTCTGAGGTCCAAGCAGTACTTGGGTTGTGCTCAAAGAGTTCCAAGAATGCAAACATGGGGTTAGTCCTTGCATTTTTAATATGTGGTAAGATTAATTTGCTAATCCAGGCAGCTGGAGTTATTTTAGTGATGCCCAAGGGGTGGGAGCTGGCAGGGCAAGGCTGCAGGAGGGCTGTTCTCAGCCTCAGTTAATGCAACCAAACAAATTATTATTTACAAATTACCATGTTGTGTTCCTTCAGTGGTAGCTAAAGCATCACTTCCACTTTGGAGGGGAATGGATGGGTTTTTTATCATCATCCCAAAACGTACTTTGAAATATTTGCCCTTTCAGCTGAAAGAAATCCTTCTGGAGCTGTTCCCACAGGTCCAGGAGGAAGCCAGAGTTGTACAGCTGAGCTCATGTCATACCTTGCTTCTTCAGCAGATCTGCCAACAGTCTTTATCCCTCCAGAAATCACCCAGAAATCAGCTGGTGTGGGCACGTTCTGATGCTTTTGTGTGTGCTCTGTACTTTTCCCCTCCAAATCCTCACTTGCCTGTGCTGTTGCTGGAGCACCAAGGGTGATCTGAACTGTGTTAGCCGGGCTCTGAGTCCCAAGGAGGGCTCCTCTTTCCAGCACCATTAGCTCTGTCAGCTTTTCCAGCTCGGGAATGCTGAGGGACTTTGGAGGAAATTTCTCTTCTGGGGGAAATACAGGAGGTAGATTTCTTTGCCTTGCTCAACTAATAGCTCCAGGCCTTCAGTTTGGGGGGTAGTGCTGAGCAAAAATCCTGGCCTAGTCTCTCCTGCCTGGCAAGGAGGAATGCTCAGTCCATGTCTTTAACCCTCTGGGCAGGAATGTGTTGCTGTGAAGGTCACACCTGCAAATAAATGAGGCTTTCAGCATCAGGGCTGGTGGTGGGAAGGCAGACTTTGTGTCCAGCTGTATCCAAAGGGAGCCCAGCAGGGGACAGTGGAGCTGCTCCCTGCAAAACAAATTGTGGCTCGATAAAACAACTCCCAGGATGGGATTTAATTCCTTGTTTATTGCCAGACTTGCAAGGAGGAGGCAGTGGGGGAAATTTCGTGTTCCTTCAGCACAACTCTGTGTCCTGAAGGCAGCAGCAGCGCTGCCACAGGGACCGGGGAGGATTTCCTCCATCTGTGCTCGTTTGCTCTCTCCAGCTCAGTGCTTTCCCTGCCCAAAAACACCAGGAGCCTTGTCCCACCAGTCCAGGGGCTTTGTTCCCAGCCTCTTTTAGACCCAGGCACTCCCCAGGAGTCGTGGCTGCCCTTGCTCATTCTCGGAGCCCCTCATCCCTGTTGGCTGCAGCAGCATCCCGTGGCTTTGGATGTTGTCATGCACGTGAGAGGCTGTTGCATGACTGCAAGGTGTCCTCTGATGGTGCAGGTAATGCAGGAGCTCCAGAGCAAGGACAGTCAGGGTGGCTGTCTCTCCAGGATTGTCTCTGGGCAGACTGGCAGTGCAATCTAACAGGATCATTTATGGTCTTGGGCACCTTCATCCACGATTCCAGGTGCAGAGCCCCCATCTCCAGTGCTTTGGGAGCTGCTCAGTGTTACTGTTCTGCCACAAGCAAAGCTGGTCGTGGTTTGGGATGGGTGGTGCCAGCTCTGTGTGGGATGGCACTGGCAGGGGAGGCAGGATCCTTTCTGCCCCCAGGGAATGGAGGTAGAAGTATAAAAACATTTCCAGAGGCAGGAGAGCTGAGCTGGGGGATCCTGCTGGGAGCACCCCTGTGTCCAGTGTCCAGTGTCCAGCAGGGAGACTGGAAGGCACATAGTGGAGGTTTTGTGTGTAAATACAACTTAGTTTGGGTGCCAAACTTCCCTGCTTTACCAGGGCACATTTACAGTGGAGTTTGCTGAGCACAGCAGTCGAAGGGATTCCTCTCTGGCCCAGAGCCTCCCTCAGGAGACCATGCTCTGCTCAAGTCCCTCCCAAGCTGCATTAACCTGGATTATCCCATGACCCTGTCGCTCTGAATGCAGCCTTCCATAGGATGAGGGAAGGAAAGCAGCTGGACAGTTGCTGCCTCGCTCCTCCCCTTCCTGAAGAAAAGCCATGTACACTCAGAGCAGCTGCTCACAGACGCCCAGGCCCTCAGTCAGTAACCACAAGCCATCAGTCAAAGCTTTCCAAGAAAAAACATGTAAAATTCGAGGAAAAAAAATAGATTGGAACGTCTGAGGGTGTCATTCGGATCCTCTGTGCCGTATTTTTGCTGCTGTTTCTGATTTCTAGGCCTGTTCTAATTTAAGTCTCTTGTTCCACTCGGTGTTCGATCTCTGACCCTCTGTGTGCTCTGCTGTGACTCAAGCATGATGTAAATGCACTCAGAACTGTAACAGCACGTGGCTGTTACACTGTAAATATGTACCATGAAGAGAGAGGCTATTTTTTGCATGCTTTTGTACTGTAGAACTGAGGAGAAAATGACAATAAAGTCCACAGAGATGACGCTGGGTGTAAGTGCAGTTCCTAGAGCGGGGCTGGGTGATGCTCTCGTGTTCTCTCTGCTGCTTAAACCTCCCCCAGAGAGGGGCTTGCAGGGCTTCATTTCACCCCCTTTTCCCTCTTGGGCTTTTCCTGGATGAAGAGGCTCAGGTGACACATCCCCGACTGCTGCAGCCTCTTGCTGCAATGGGGCTGGGGAAGTTTTCTTGCCTTAATTCCATTTACTTCCAAAGAAACGTGTGGTTTGCTTTGAAGAAGGGCTGGGGCTGGTCTGGGTTAGAACTCACGTGGCTTGGTTGTGGAAATCACAGCAAATCCTGTTTTTTTCTGGTGCCGTGGGACAGGACTGGCTGGCTGAACCCCACGCTGCTCCAGGGCCCTTCCTCCAGGACAGGCATGCAGGGGCACTGCACTCCTCTTGTTCTTATATTACCAAAAAACAGAAAAAAAAAAAGGTGAAGGCATCTGCCTTTATTCCCTTGCACTGTTGTTTGGAGAGCTGGGGGAGCAGGGGGGATTCACCTGGAGAAGAGAAGGCTCCAGGGAGACCTGAGAGCCCCTTCCAGGGCCTAAAGGGGCTCCAGGAGAGCTGGAGAGGGACTGGGGACAAGGGATGGAGGGACAGGACAAGGGGGAATGGCTTCAACTGACAGAGGGCAGGGTTGGATGGGATATGGGGAAGAAACCCTTCCCTGTGAGGGTGGGGAGGCCCTGGCACAGGTTGCCCAGAGAAGCTGTGGCTGCCTCATCCCTGGAAGTGTCCAAGGCCAGGTTGGTCAGGGCCTGGAGCAACCTGGGATAGGGGAGGTGTCCCTGCGTGGAATGAGATGATCTTTAAGGTCCTTCCAACCCAAACCACCCTGGGATTCTGTGTTCTGCCCAAACACACAATGGGCCCAACAGCTGTTAGTGCCAAACCCTCCTGTTAACCGGTGGCTGCATAAATTGCTGGTGACCAGGAAGGAAAACAGCTCCCTGAGAGGGACCAGCAGAGGCTCAGGGGGGAAACGGGGACATCGAGGGCACCTTACTGCACAAGCATTTCCCTGGATTGATGCTGTTTCCCACTCCAGGTAGATCCAAGGCATATAACTGCTGGTTCCCCAGGGATGCAGCGTCCTGGTGGGGTCACATCGCTGCCACCACCGCACATCCAGCGCCGAGACACGGTTGGGGACGTGCCCCACAGGGCCACTTGATGCCCCTGAGGGTTATGGTCATTTAGGATCTTGCTGGGGACTCGATTTGGGATTGGATCCAGCCAGGTAAATGGCTTGGAAGCCGCTCCCCCCTCGTTTTCTTGCAAATCAAAATGGATTTCTTGAGCAGTAAATTATGATTTCGTGCTTATTATAATATTCATTAAGAGCTGCCGTCTGCTGTAGCGTTATACCAAATACTAATTATTGGAAATTAAGGTGACAGGAGGGAATAATACCCTGAATTGTGGAAGTGGGAGTAATGAGAGCCCAGGAGGGATAAGCAGGCAAAGCAGTGGGAGAATTTCCTTTCAGCTGGGAAAGCAGAGGTAATAAAACCCCCAGGAGCAGGGGAGCCAGAGGCATAGCTACCTGAGCAAGGGCTGGGCAGGGGTGTGGGCAGGAGAGCTGCTGGGGAAGGGGACAAAAATTATCAGAGCTCCTGGTGGGTGTGAGGGCACCCAGCAGAGGGGTCACAGCTGTGGGATCACCGGGTCCAAAGTATTCCGGTTTTGGGGCAGGATCCATCCAGGGAAATGACCTCCAAAGGCTCCATCTTGCCTTGACGTTATTCCTCTAATTTTTTTGCTTAGTTTATTGTAATTTTTTTTTTTTCCTCTTCAGGCTGAAATTAAATCTCCTACAGTGATTTCGTAGCAACCTGGTCTAGTGGAAGGTGTCCCTGTCCATGGCAGGGAGATTGGAATGGATGATCTTTGAGGTGCCTTCCAACCCAAACCCGACTGCAGCGGGGGTAGGATGAGTGCAGGGCAGGAGGAATGGCCAGGGAAGCAGCCAAAGCCATAAAGGGCTGTGGGAGGGATGTAATTTTTCCCGTCCCCAGCAAAGGGGAATCGTAAACTTCCCCCTTTATTGTTTTCCACACCGAGCACAGCTGCCTCCAAGGCTTCCCTCCAGCAGAACCTCTTTAATCCCGTTCCCTCTTTCCTGTGGCTTTAATAAGGGGGGGGGGGGGAAATAATCTTATATATGAAAGTGATTCCTTTGTTGCCAAACATTTCCATGTTTTTTCTTTTCTTCTCCCTGAGCAGGAAAAAGCCATTTACAGCGTTCTTCTCTGAAGCAGCTTCCAGGGAGGTCCGGCACACAGGGCCGGGAGCCATCAGCAGCCGAGCCCCGACCGAGTTTCTACGCTTGAGTAAATCGCTGTTTGGCCACTGGTGGCGGCTGAACGCCCATTTTCTGTGCCCCATTTATTTTACTGCCAGCTCTGGGCCGCAGGGGGAGGCAGCGCCGGGGCAGCTCTCCGGGAATCCCACCGGGGCGCCCTTGCTGTGTTCCCTCTCCCCACCCCCGATTTCACGGTGTGTGATGTGCAAACACATCAGGGAATTGCTGCTGCTCTCACCAGCTGGGATAACTCCCAGCACCCAGCTGTCTCTGCCTCCCTGCCTGTCCATCTCTGTTCGTTTTTATCTGGAGGTTCCACGTGGTTATTCGGGAAGGGAGGTGCTCTTGCTCGGTCTGCGCCAGCCAAAATCCCCGTGAGAGAACTATTTTTTTTGGAATAACAGGGGTTTTTTCCCCATTATCATAATGAAAGATTCATTTTCTCCCGCCCTGTCGGTCTCTCCAGCCCTGCTGTGGGATGGGGATGGGAATGGGAGCCCTCAGCCACTCTGGGATGGCAAAGGCAGGAGCTGACCCACCGCCAGCTTGAGGTGAAGCAATTAAAGCGTGTGGCTGCCACCAGCATTTCCTGCCTGTAATTAAAGCTTTTAATGAGGAGGCATATGGTAACCCCCCCTCCCCCGGCCCCAGGCTGGCATTTTGCCAGGTGTGGGTTCATTAGCGGCTGCTAATTACACCATCACTCAGTGCCTAAGTCAAGGAGGGCTGCATTGCCCAGCCCCGGGTGCTCCAACAGGCTGTGAACGCTGCCAGAAATAATCTTGATTTTATTCTTCCTTTTCCCCCTTTTACTGAGTACTGAACCCCAGGGGGTTTGCAGGGCATTTTGGGGACACCACCACCCCTGGGACACAGGTGCTGGCTCCTCCCCTGCTTCACCTGACCCGCTGCAAATCCGGCTGCAAATGCTTTTATTCCCTGGAGAGGGTTGTGCTGGAAGCCTCATAGTCCCAGTAGCCATTGGGGCTCAAAACTCTTCCCCATCCAAAAGTGTATCCAGCTGCCAGGACATCCCAAGCCCCATGGAGTTTTGGGGCTCCTGCATGTCCCTGGATCAGGAGTGTTGTCCCTGGGTCAGGACTGTGTGTTATCCCGGTAGGAAAACCGGTGGATTTGTTCCCCTCAGACCCCATCTCTGCTGACGGGGGTTGCTTGGACCAAGTGCCCAACGATGGGGCTGTTTCCCCTGCAAAAGGCTCTCGGTAACATTTGAACAGCAGCTGGTTGTGTTTCCTACCTCGGGTGTTACAAAGCACCTCATTCCCAGCCTGGGGCTCGGAATCTTCCGGCTCCGCAGGAGCACGGAGAGAGAAGGAGCGTTAAGATCATCCATGTGGAAGTTCTCCCCTTCCTTTCCAAGCCATTCCCAGGTCCTGCTCCTGCAGCAGCCTGGTGCCACCTGTCCCTGCTGCCTTGTGCCTGTGCTGCTGCCGCTGATGGGACGTGTGTGCCATGGGCACCGCTGCTCCAACACTCCGGATCTGCCTCTGGAGGGGCAGGAGCCGCTGGAGAGCGGGACAAGGCCGGACAGGGAGGCCACTGAGGATGGAGTCGAGGTATGTGGAGCTGCTCAAAGAGGTCTGAACCTCGAGGGGCACCAAAACCGCATGGATGTGATTCGGGGGTGGAAATGCCTCGCCAGTCCCACGGGAAACGTGGATGTGGCACTTGGGGCCGTGGTCAGTGCTGGCCGTGGCAGCGCTGGTCGGACTCGATGATCCCAGAGGGTTTTTCCAACCCAAACAACTCTGTGGTTCCACAAGCCTGCTGCCTGAGGGTGGTGGGTCCTGGCCAAAGGTGCCTCCAGCACCGCTCTAGGAGCATCAGGATATATTTAATTGTGAAATATTTAATTGTGGTGACCGGAGTGATGGGAGCACACGTGGCAGGACCTCACTGCTGGGAGCAGGTAGGAAGGGGCGTTCCCGGGAGGGTGTGGGGCTGGCGTGGGTGGATTTCCACAGCAGGAGGGTGGGATGTTCAGTATCAGATTTAGTTCCTGCCGTATTTCCCTGCTTGATGACACAGCAGCAAACCAAAGTCCCAGGGGTCAGGAGGTGGGTGCAGTCAGACACATCCCAGCACAACCATCATGCCCAGTGCTCCCTGCTCCCCCCACCCTTCCAGCTGGGAGGAATGGACTGGGCAGGACCCTGGCGCGGTGGGAGCTGCCTGGTCAGGAGAGGAGAGAGGAGTGAAAATGGAAATAATTCCTCTTTTAAAGGAAAAGACAGCGGTGGGGGGCATGAACTCCGTAGGATCCTGCTTCCTGCAAACACATGCGTGGTCACTCCTGGCAGGAACTACCCAGGAAAAGTGTCTCCTGTTAATTAGGGAGGAAAAAAAAATCGATTCCTCTGAGACGACACGGTAATTGTTGGTGCCCAGGAAAGTTCCGCAGAGAGGGAAGAACAGACCAAGCTTTTGTGGAGCCGAGCCCTGGGCCGGGCTGCTGGTGCCCTCTGCTGCCAAGTGAGATCTTCTACATATTACTCTGCCCAACTTAGCATTAAATGAAACATCTACTGCATGGAAATATGTAGATATTTCAGATATATCAATTTACAGACAGCAGCTGCTTGGTTTTGCAACATAACTGTTGGTAATGGTGGAAAAAGACACAATTTTGCAGTGAGATTCTCTACAGTGGATGTTGCATTAATCACATTTTTCTGCTCTTCAGGTTAGGGAACACTGGGTAACTTTGAAGTCATTAAGTTGTTTTCTAAAAAAGCAAGTCAATTTGAACCTTATTCCCTACTTTTTTCCTCCCCTGAACAATAATTTCCACACACCCCAACTTTCCTGCAGAATTCTGGAGCCCAAGATCAGGCATTAATTCCCTCTGTGAGGATTTGAAAAGTGGCTGCTGAGTCATTTTTTATTGCATGAATTCATAAGTCTCCAGTCACACACCAAGGCGATAATGGGTTGAGACGCTGGTTTTATCCAGCTGAGGTCTTCAGAAGTCAGGGAAGAAAGAATTCCAAAGTCTATTTTATGTTTTTTAATACTTTGTTTTTATTGCAGTTACTCCAAAACGATTCAGAAGGTTAGTAACTTTCAAACCTCTATGCTAATAAAGTAGAAATTAAATATTGATATAATTATGGGATTAAACAGGAGATAAAAACCTGCTGTGGAAGGATGCACAGACTGTCAGGGATTTTGAATTATGTATAGAGAGAACAAGCTTCGTTAAGTGAGTTCAGAGAACTCCAGCTCACCAGTCTTCACAACTATTTTACAGGAAAATCTGATTAAACGTGAATAAAAGGACCTTTGCTATTCAATAGAAAAAGGACACTGGGCAACAAAAATAAAAACAAAACAACAAAATATATATGGAAAGCAACATAAGCTCAAGTAAGTGCTCATTTCCTCCAGTGGCTTCTGCCCTGTGGAGGGAAACACAAGTTCCCTCTCTGCAAGCACACGTGGAGTGGTGAGGAACCCTGAGATTCCAAAAACTGGGCTGAAATTCTGTTTGATGCCAACAGATCTCATCAGAGCCTTGTCAACAGCCTCCCTGTGTTGTTCTCCTCCAAGGCACTTCCTACTTGTTGACTTCTCAAACACAGGGAAAGGCACCACAGCCAGTGCCAGGCAGCTCCTCGGGGAGCTGGAAAAGCCCCCATGTCCTCATGACACCATCACCTGCACTGCCATCAGGCTGGAAACCCACCTAAACATTCCTGCAAGTCTTAACAAGACTGGTTTTTATAATCCTTAAAATAGGCACGTGCTGTGTTGTGTTCAAAGGTAACATTCAATGGCCAGGAAGGCACCTTCACAGCCAGGTTATCCAACCCAAAATTTATTCCAGGTCACCAATCTGAGTTACATTTTACAGAATTTCCTCCCTGGGGAGGTTCAGCTTTTAGTCCTTATCCTGGCAGGATGAGAGAAGTAAGGGAAAGACAAGCCTCTACCATTTAAGCAAGCTCTCTAAACGACTTCTGTTGCCTTTCCAGCATTTCCATTACAACAACCGCTCACGCTGCTCCATTTTTTTGCTCTTCTCCTCGACGTCTTTCAGCACCTCCTGCAGCTTCTTAGTGTTCTGTGTCAGGAAGGCGAAGCTCTCCTTGAAGTTGCCGGTCCCGTGCTCCCTGCAGATGTTCTCAAGCCCATCAAACCACTGCAAGATCTTCTCCAGCTCTGCCACGACAGCCTTCTGCTCCTGCAGCTCGGCCCTCAGAGCCTCCCCCGCGGCCACCTCGGCCCTGCACTGCTGCTGCAGCTGCTGCAGCTGCTCCTGCAGCGCCTGGAATTCCTCCTTGCTGTAGGGATACTGCTCGTGCACCTTGTCCTCGGGCAGCAGCACGTTCCTGGGGATGTTCAGCACCAGCTGCAGCAGCACCTCTTCCATCCTGCTGAAGAGTTTGTCGAAGTGGTCCTTCATGAAGAGCAGGAACTTCTCGGTGCATTTCCGGATCTGCGAAGGGCTGATCTGGCAGCCGGGGATCGCGTCCAGCTTCTTGAGGATCACGCCCTCCACCACCAGCATCATCTCGAACAGGTAGTCCTGGAAGGCGATGTAGACGCGCAGCATGCACGTCTGGGGGGTGAACCCGAAGAACTGCGCCTCGTAGGCCATGGGATCCACCGACATGGCTGGGGGGGAGCCGGGAACCGCAGGGCGCTCCCGGGGCAGCGGGGCCGCTCCTGCCGCTCGGGGGCCGCGGACCGAGCGCGCTGTGGAGCCCGAGGCCGCGCCCGATCCCCCGTGTGGGGTGGGGTCCCGGTGCCCGAGCGCGATGCTGGATCCCGGTGTACGATCCCTGATCCCGGTAGTGCCCGATCCCAGTGTCCGGTGTGGTGACCAGCGTCCGATCCCGATGCCTGCGGTGCCGCCTCCGCCGTTTCCCGCCTCGCTCAAACTCCCCCCTCAGGGCGTCCCAGCCCACAGCCAATCAGCGCCCGCGCGGGCACCGGTGCCGCCCAATC
The DNA here is from genome assembly GCA_013399855.1 of Oxyruncus cristatus. Taxonomy (NCBI): domain Eukaryota; kingdom Metazoa; phylum Chordata; class Aves; order Passeriformes; family Cotingidae; genus Oxyruncus; species Oxyruncus cristatus. Next base: position 485,673 of record VXAY01001307.1, on the reverse strand, counting down.
ACCGGGCGCTCCGTCCCTCACCGGGCGGGCAAGGCGCGGCGCCAATGAGGGCGCGGAGCGGCGGGCGGGCTCTGGCGGCTCAACCAATAGAAGCGCGGGGCAACGCGAGGGCGCCGCGTCTCGGCCAACGGGAGCGCGCATCGGCAGCGCGGGTTCTGGCGGCTCGGCCAATGGGGGCGCGGAGCGTCGTGCGGGCACTGAGGGCGGCGGGGCGGGGCGGGGGCGCCAAGATGGCGTACCAGACGTTCCGGCAGGAGTACCTGCAGGTGCCGCCCGTGACGCGGGCCTACACCACCGCCTGCGTCCTCACCACCGCCGCCGTGGTCAGTGCGCGGCCACGGGCCCTCCCCGGGGGGCCGCGCCGCCTCACGGGGCTGAGGGGCGGGGAGGGGCACAGGGAGTGGGGCGGAAGGATGCCGGGGAGGGAGGGGGAGCGGGAGCGGGGTGAGGCTCGCTGGGCGCTCGGAGCCGTGGGAGGGGAAACCTCGAGAAGGGGAGCCGAGTCTGGACCCCTCAGGGCCCTCCGGACGGAGGGGATCCCCAATACTCGCCCCGGGAAGGTACAGAACACAAATAACAGCAACAGTGCGAGGGCATCCCCAAAAACCCGTCCCAGAAAGGTACAAACCGCAAATAAACAACAACGCGAGGGGATGAAGGAGTAACAAGGCTCCCACTCGCCACGGACCTCACTGTGCTGATTGAGGACTTGTTGAGCTCTTCCTGGCACAGAGGGAGGGGTTGCTGGGGTTTGGGTGTGTATTTTTTTATTTTACTTTTCTTGTATTGATCCCATCAAAATATTCTCTTCTCTTTCAGCAATTAGAACTTATCACGCCCTTCCAGCTGTATTTCAACCCCGAGTTAATATTTAAGCACTTTCAAGTAAGTGTTTTCTGAAGCGTGGGAGGTTTTAAAGTACACTGTAGAGTTTGGAAGTGCTTGTCTTCTCAGAATTTACTTTCTCAGGGTGTTATGGCTTTTTGTATCAGAGATACACTTTTAAAAAAGCTACTGAAAAGCTGCAAATCACCGTACCTTGGCACAGGTCTTAAATTTGTTGTCTGTAAAGGACATTCCAGTTTCACTGTTACTCGCTTATATGTTTAGACAATAAACATAAGCTGTCATGTTTAAAGTCCTTGTATTTGTCTTATTTCCAGATATGGAGGTTAATCACAAACTACTTATTCTTTGGACCAGTTGGCTTTAATTTTTTATTTAACATGATCTTTTTGTATCCTTCATGGAGTTGGTTGGGTTCCCTTAGGCGAGCAGAGCTCCAGAGTGCAGGAATGTTGCTGGACATGCACACAGGCAGAGGTTCAGTTCTGCCTCACCATGAAATTCCCAGGAGTGCAGCAAAGCCAACTTCACTGGTGCCATGCTTGGGAATCCACGGGATCTTCTCCCTAAGAATTTTTCCAGGTGTTTTTGTGGTGTTAAGACTTGCACAAACCTGAACCTTCAGGTTGGTGCTGACGTACAGGCGAAAATTTCAGGTAATTTCTTTGTCTCGTGGGTCACCGCCCTCTGCTGAGGTGTCCAAAAAGAGCTGATTGATGAAGTAAGTGAATGAAAAAGTTTTAAGGTGATGTATAATTGATTCCTTTTCCTCTTGGATCTGTCTTTGAACTGATTTGCAATGAGATTTTCCTGACCTGTGGCCTCAGATACCGGTACTGCCGCATGCTCGAGGAAGGCTCTTTCCGGGGTCGGACGGCAGATTTTGTATTTATGTTCCTTTTTGGAGGACTTTTAATGACTGTATCCTTTTTGTTTCAATTCCAAACTTCTCTGGTAAACCGAAAGATGTGTGAATGAGAACTGAAACTGTGATCTTAATCTTTTGTCTTAATTCTTAAATGGATATATTTTGTTTGCCATACAAGGAATAACAGTGTTTGTTAAAGTACTTTTGAATGCTTTGTGATTGTTGTGATTTTCAGGCTTTTTACTGCTTGATCATGGAAGTGAGGTTATCAGGGGACTGCTGAGGTGTGGAAACATGCTCAGGTTGTCAATGAAAAATTAAATTACACTTTAATGAGACTATTCATGCTGCAGGTACCCCACCCAGCATTTGATTTACACGAACCTGGAAAGGTGAAGTTACCAGTTGTGTGGAAAACATGGGATCACAGGCTAAGCTGTGAAGTTCCTCTCGTACTTGACCTCATTACTGTTTCCTTAATGATCCATCACAGCTTTTTGGGCTGTTTGTGAACCTGGTTTTCCTGGGCCAGGCGTTCACCATCATGCTGGTGTACGTCTGGAGCCGCCGGAATCCCTACGTCCGCATGAACTTCTTTGGTCTCCTCATCTTTCAAGCCCCGTTTCTACCCTGGGTGTTGATGGGCTTTTCACTGCTTTTGGGGAACTCCATCATTGTGGATCTCCTGGGTAAGCAATGGCAAGAAGCACAAGGATCTGCTCCTCCTGATGTTTTACATGAAACAACAAATGGGGAGAAATCCAAGGGCTAAATGCCCTAACACTTGGTGTTAGTTCATCTAGTGTGTTTATACCAGGCTTTGCTGATTTCTGAACGTTGTAGCCTGTTCTGTGCTGTCACAAGGATGGAAAGAGCTTCTGATGCTTTGGCTTTTTATTGCTTGGAGTCAACCCTGATGCGTCATCTGATTGTAGCATCAGTCTACTGAAGTAAAATAATTTATATTACTATTTTATCAACTCTAATAAAGCCAAAACATCGGTGTGTTTAGTAACGACAGGCAGTTTTCCTTGTATTAACATTTTATACTGTAAGTTAAGCTTTTCAGCTGATGTTAGGTTGCTTCCTTGGGTGTTGCATTTCCACATCGTAATATTTTCTTTGAAAGAACCAATGTGTGTTTTAATTTCCTGAAAACTCTAGTGAAGCAGTTGAAAGTTGTAAAGGAGAAATACTGAAAAATCACCATTTTGACTTTTGTTTTCATGCCAGGCATTGCTGTTGGGCACATTTATTTTTTCTTAGAGGATGTCTTTCCCAATCAGCCTGGTGGTGGGAGGCTCCTGAGAACACCGTCTGTCCTGTGAGTATTGTTGTCTGCTTTGGAACAGACATGGAAAAAGTGCTTGTCTGGAAAACTCTGTGTTATCCAGTCACATCAGCTTCTGGTCAGTTGGGCAGAGACAGAATTGGGGTGTGTCTGTAGCTGACTTTTTTTATTGAACTTGTGTTACTGAACAAGGGAGGAGGATCTGGCGTTGGTGTAAGTGGGAATTAATTTGGGAGAAGGGCTGAAGGGTTTTCCCTCTGGTTTCTTTGGTAACACTTGTCAGGCTTTGCTGGCTGAGCTTTGCCTGGGGTGGCACCAAAGCCAAAGCTGGGTGTGAATAGTCTGAGGTATTACATATAAGATATCTGATAGTTGGGTTTTTTTCTGTAAGTCATCCTCACCTCAGAATTACGGGAAAAAAATGCCTTGGGGTTTATTGGATTGAGTGGTGCTGCTCCTGCTCTTGTGCAGAGGCTCTCCCAGAACAGCTCTGATGATCCTTTTTATAGAATCCTAGAATATCCTGAGTCAGAAACTGAACCTCCTCAGCTTTGAACACACAATCCTAAACCTTCTCCCCAATGAATCAGAGAGCAAGTGTGACTTGGGTGTAAATCCTAGTGCTGTTCCCAAGGGAGGACACTGTTCCCCGTGCAGAATTTGAGCAGTTTTGGCCTCATTGTGAAACCCTTATTTTAATGGGGGAAGTTAAAAAGTCATTCTGTTTTCCAGGAAAGCAATATTTGACACACCAGAAGAGGATCCTAATTACAACCCCTTGCCAGAGGAGCGGCCGGGAGGATTTGCGTGGGGAGAAGGTCAACGGCTCGGAGGGTAAATCGGTGCCTGTGCCAAAATCCCACCACCCCTGGGACAGACTGGCCCGGAGCAGGGCCCACGTGGGGGCTCTCCTTCCCCACCACAGAAAGGACACTCTGACAGCTCTATGGTTTTGAAGACAAGCACTTTATGAAATGGCAGTCTAATCCAAGACAATTCCAGCGTCCTTCCCAATCAGGGAATTTACTGTGCTGGACATAATCTAATCCAGTGGAGCCAAAAATTTAAAACTGGAAACCGTTTTCCTGTCAGCTTCAGTTAATAAGACCACGAGTACTTGTTCAAAGTGATTTCTAAAGCATTTTTTTCAAGTTATTTGATACATGAAACTCTCTGGGAAACTTTACAGGGGACAAACCCAACTTTTTGGGTTTTAACTCACTTTTTTTTATTCTTGGATAAAACAACTACAAGACGGTTGAAAGTCTAAGTCACTATTTCAATGGCAAAAGGTTTTTTTTAATCTGAGGTGCTGTTGTCTCCAGTCGTCTTTGAATCATAAGGAATGCAACATGCAGCTTTGCCCCTCTGGCCCTTGGGTTTCTGGAATGTTCTGCAGGCCAAGATTCCTTATTGGTGGCTTTTCAGGTGCCCAGGTTTGAGTCTGACTGGTGGGTCTCCGAAATCCACCCCTACATGTGCCCACTGCTCACAGGTATTAAATGACCTGCAGCACTGGGGAAGCACAACTCGTCTGGAGCCAGAACTGCTCGAGCATCTCAGATGATGAGTTGAATAAAATGTCTTGTGGATAATTTCTGGTTAATCCTTTGTATAGTCCCGTGGCCTTGAGGCAGCAGGTGAAAAAGCAGAGGCTGGGAAAAGCAAGTCCTTGAAGGGGCAGGGTTAGTGGAAGGCTTTTCCAGGAAACAGGATTGTCTGCTCAGGATGTGAAATCCATGATCTGTGTATGAAGTTTGGTGTGGGACATGTGTCCAGTGCAGGCCAGTGACACTGAGTGGGATTTAGCTTAAAGTTATCTCGATTATAAACATCTCTGAGGAGCCACATAAGGAATTTAGAGTTCAGTTGTTGCTAAATTGTATGGACTGTTCCGGGTGGGTTTCTCTTGATTATATCATAATAGGTAGAAAAAAAAGGATTGAGGCTGCATCCTCAGCCTAAATTTGGAGAATGGACTTGCCCCTGACACATGTGATTATCTCAGTTATTCTCAGATTTTGTAGTTTTTAAAAACTGGCTACAGGTTTTAACTTGTTCACAGCCCAGGGCATGAACGTGTGGGAACCTCAGGGGAAATGCTTTGTCCACAAGCAGCGTGTTAGAGCCTGATAACAAAAGGGGTGAGGCCACTTGCATTTTTATCTGGTAAAGTTTGTAAGAACCCAAGGGAGTTTTGGGGGGGCGGGTTCTTATGGATTT
>VXAY01001307.1:459811-480440 GCA_013399855.1 Oxyruncus cristatus | reverse complement strand
GGTTCTTACGGATTTTTTTTGGGGGGAGGGGGCGGGAGGTTTGGTTGTTTACAGAGCTGACTTTTAGTACTCGAAGAGAGTAAGACTTAAAGCATTTCGGCCAGTGTTGCTTTGGCATAGCTTATGAGATAGGAATTAGATGAAAACCTTATTATTATTTTTTTCTTCTTTTTAGTTCAATATTTAAGAACCCCTTTGTAGGGGTATTACTGAGACAAGTAGCTTCATTAGTGGGACAAGTCAGGAATTGGTGGATTGTCTCCACCTTGCCTCTGTAAGGCACTGCCTGCAGGCGGCTCTTTGCCCGTTTGGGATGGATTTGGCAGCCGTTTGGGCTCGGAGGCTTTGCCGAGGGTTTTTTCCCAAGGGTCCCGAAAGGTTTTTCCCGAGGGGCGCCGGGACCCCTGAGCGCTGCAAATGGCGGCGGCGCGATGGGTACCAGGACTACAACTCCCGTGATGCTCCGCGGCGGCGCGGTGACGTCACGGCGGCGCCGGGGAGCCTGTGGAGCGCGGCCCCGGCGGGACGGGCCCGACCGGAGGCACGGAACGGGACGGGACGGGACGGAGCGGGGCGATGGCTCAGGACCGTGAGGGGCCGCCGGCCAAGCGCTTCAAGGCGGCGCAGTCCCAGGGCCACACACCGCCCGCCCACGTGCAGCGCCGCTCGCTGCCCATCGCTGCCGCCCGGGGCCCGCTGCTGGCCCGGCTCCGCCGCCTCGACAGCGCCGTCCTCATCGGTGAGTGCCGGGGGTAAATCCAAAATGTGAACGAGTGATGTTGTTATTTGTGAGCCCTGGATGGTTGACGCAGCCGGAGACTTCATTTTTGTGGAGTTCGGTCAAAGCCATGTGGCAGAACGCTCCTCTTCAGAAGTGTCTCCTCGGCTACATTTTCAGCGTTTTTACTGATTTTATTATGCTTTCTTTGTGCCCAAAACTAGTAAGCTTCTCGTCAGACTTTCAGGAGCTGACGACATACAGCTTCCCATCTGGAAGTCTAAAGACCCGGCATGTGTTGGAATTAAATGAAAAATGTTTTGTATTTCACTTCAGTTAGTGAACCCTTAAAAAATAACCCATCAGCCATGGTAACTGAGAGATGTGACTGTGTTTATTTCCTTTCCTCCCTCTAATCCTGATACTGCCATTCTTGCTGGTTAAATACACACTATAATATGCCCTTTAACGTTTTGTAGCTGTGGAGTGAGATAAAAAGCCCGCTTGTGCTTTTCCCAGCCTGCAGCTGCAGTGCCCAGAGTTTGGCTGTGGATTCTTCTCTGCTTGGTGCCACCCTTCTGAATTTCTCATGATGGTGTTGGAAATACCCCGGGGGGGAATTAGGTGGTCGTTGTTTGCTGGTGCTGTATGGGTGGAGAAGACATTCACCTGGGCTTGAGGGACCATCTCTGATTTCACGGAGGTGCAGGAAACACTTGGTGGTTGTTGGTGCCCCAAGAGCTCCTCTAAGAGTCTCAAGCCTGCACTCTCTTCTTGCTGTTGTGACCAAAGCTTGGCTTTAATTTGCTTCCATCTTTACTGAGAAACCTCCCAGTGTGTGTAGATTTGTGCATAACCCAAATCAGTGTCTGTCCTTGCTCTGCCTGCTTTTCACCTTGTGTTGGCTGTGTCACAGGCACTTGATCTCAAGACAGGCTGGAAACGTGTTTCTAACGCAGAGTGTGGCTGTAGAGCACTGGGGTGGAAGGGGCTTTGCAGGAGCAGCAAGAGGAGGGCGCTGGGTGCTGTCTCTGACCTGCCACTGCTTTGTCGTGTGACTTTCTCTTCCTGCCTTCAGCCTCCCCATCCTGAAATAGGGTTGAAAGTAAAAATAAAAACACGAGTCACGACCTTTCCTTTGATGATGCTGTAAAAGAGAGGGGAAAAAAACCCCAACATATTCCCTTGTTGTTCCTTAGGAGAAACAGGCTCAGGGAAGACCACTCAGCTCCCTCAGTACCTGTACGAAGTGGGAATTGGCCACCCTGGCCTCATTGCTGTGACCCAGCCCCGCAGAGTGGCAGCTGTCACCCTGGCTGCCAGAGTAGCAGAGGAGAAGAGGACAGAGCTGGGGAAGCTGGTAGGTTGGTTTCCAGGTTACCTTCAGAGAGTTGGTTTAGTGCTGCAGCGTGGATGGGGCCAAATCAGGGCTTAAGAACAGCCACGGGGGTAATAAGAGTTTTAAGGTCATGATTAGTTTTGGGTGGCACAATATAAGAAAGATGTAAAGCTGTTGGAGTCTAAAGGAGGCTATGATGATGCTGAAGGGTCAGGAGGGGCCATAGAAGGAGCAGCTGAGGGCACTTGGCTTGTCCAGCTGGAAAAGAGAAGACTGAGTCTCATTGGGGTCTGCAGCTTCCTCACGAGGGGCAGCTCTGATCTCTGCTCTCTGTGACCAGTGACTGGACCTGAGGGAATGGCTGGAGCTGTGTCAGGGCAGGGTCAGGTTGGGTATCAGGAAAAGGTTCTTCCCCCAGAGGGTGGTTGGGCACTGAACAGGCCCCCCAGGGCAGTGGGCACAGCCCCAAGGCTGCCAGAGCTCAGGGAATGTTTGGACAACGCTCTCAGGGACAGGGTGGGATTGCTGGGGTGTCCTGTGCAGGGACTGGGTTTGGAGTCAGTGATCCTTGTGGGTCCCTTTCAACTCTGAACATTCTGTGATTCTGTAATTAAATTAATGGAGAAAAATGGCATGGTCTGTCTCTTTACTTTTTGGTTATAACTTCTTGATTATTATGTGTGTTCTTCCAGTTGAAAAAATACTGCTTAATGAATAAAATAAAACCCATTGTGCTCTTTTCCATCGCTCTTTGTATCAAAAGTCACTGTCAAGTGCTGAATCTCTGCAGGTCTGGGAATCTGAGAGAAAAGTGGAGTGGAAAGACTTCCCCTACATAAAACCTTCAGAGAGCACAGAGTCTCTTCTAGCAGGGGAGGAAGGAAAGGAAATAGTTACTTTATCTAGAGATGAATAAATTAATAAGGTGAATATGGAGTAGGTTATTGTAGCATATTCTATGATATGATTCTCTGAAACTTGGAGCGTTTCTGATGAACTTCTAGTTGGGAAGAAGGCAGTTGGGAGCATCCTTTGCAGTCCTTCCTTGTGGCAGTGGGAAGGGCAAGTCTTTGTGCTCCCCGTAACCCCTCTGTGGTCTCTCCCGCAGGTTGGCTACACCGTGCGCTTCGACGACTGCACGTCTGCCGAGACCAGGATCCGGTTCCTGACGGATGGGATGCTGCTCCGGGAGGCCATCGGGGACCCTCTGCTGCAGAAGTACAATGTGGTCATCCTGGATGAGGCCCATGAAAGGACAATCCACACGGATGTGCTCTTCGGAGTGGTGAAAGCTGCCCAAAGGAAACGGAAGGAACGGGGCCTGAAGCCACTCAAGGTGTGCGCAACTGGGGCGGCAGCAAAGGGCAGAGTGGGGCTTGGGCTCTGAGTGCCGTGAGCACCTTCCAAAGTGTTTGGAATTTCAGCCTTGACCTGTTTTCTCTGTTCCTAAAAAGTCCTTTTAAATCTGAGTAGTTAAGGGTGTCTGACTTAAGATGTGTGGGCCGGTTACGGCACCTGAACAAGGCACCTGGTCACCTCCATGTTGCCTTTTTTTGGCCAAGGCCCCTTGGGTGTGAGCTCTAGACCAGGCATGGTGTTGGGGAGGTTTTGGTGCTGCTGCTGAGAGCACTCTGGGAGCTCTGGTTGATGGGACAGCTGTGGGATATGGTCAGTCCTGGGAAGGACGCTGCTCGTTTGTTTGGACATGTCATGGATTTGTGTGAGAGCATGTTGGGTTTGCTGTAGGGCCTGGCAGGGTCCTCACACAGTCTCGTTCCACACACCATTGCACAACCCAGCTTTGTGGCTTGTTACAGACTTATGTGGGCCTCATCCTGTTCATTGATGAGCACAAAATCAGACCGGGGCCCTTGGGTAATGCTGGAGTCTGAGTTTTGAGTCGATTTGTCTGCTGGGCTCTTACAACCTTGGAAATCATTCCTGCTTTCCTCCCCCATGCACAGGATGGAAGATGTGTTGTGTTTTGGGTACTCAGCTCTCTTTTAAATGTCAGAAAATGATTTTCACACATCTTCACTTACATCACACCAACATGTTATGCTTGTGTTAAAGAGCTGATGGCTTTAGCAAGGGGAGATCACTCTCTTCTCTCCCAAACTCTGTGAGCTTTTAGCTGTTCTGAGCATGGCTCTCAGAATCCAGAAGGTGAATTTTGACTAGTCCTGACTTACCAGTGTCCACCTGAGACTGCAGTGCTGACCCATCCTGTGCTCACGTTGAAGGTGATCATCATGTCAGCTACGATGGATGTTGACCTGTTCTCCCAGTACTTCAATGGAGCTCCTGTCATTTATTTGGAAGGCAGACAGCATCCCATTGAGATCTTTTACACCAAGGAGCGTCAGAGTGACTACATCCAGGCAGCACTGGTGTCCATCTTCCAGATCCACCAGGTATGGTGATCTCACCAGGTTTGTGTCTCTCTGGCACCAGGGGTTGGCATTTTTGCGCCAGGATGTTTGACTGCCAAACTGCCAGATGGTTTTAATTGCAATTAATTTAGTTAAACTGCATTTAATGCTTTGAAGATGCTGCTGCTGTTGGGATTTTGGGACCTGTACATCAAAGCTGGAGCTGAAAGCAGACTGCTAAGCAAAGCTCTCTGATGATGTTTCATACCTAATACCTGAACATTGTTCTCACCTGAGTGCTCTGTACCTGGGTGCTTGCTGGCTCTCCCTGCCTGTCCTGGACAGTTATTTAATGCACAGCAATTCCTCCATCCTGTTAAGACTCACTCCCACAAAACGTGATTTACTCTTCACCTCTGGTGAATCCACTGGGAATTCAGGCTGTTTATACAAAGCTGTCAGGCACGGGGCCAGGAGTTGGATTTGATGACCCTGTTGTGTCCCTTCCAACTCATGATTCTGTGTTGCATCCCTGGCACCACACGAGTGTCTTTTCTTTCTGCCTTACCTGCTTTGCTGACTTGCTGCCTGGACCACATCTCATTATCCCGACCCAAACCCTCCTAACTTGCTTTTTCCTCTGGCTCCAGGAAGCACCTGCGTGTCAGGACATCCTGGTTTTCCTGACTGGTCAGGAAGAAATCGAAGCAATGACCAAAACCTGCCGAGACATTGCCAAGCATCTCCCCGACGGCTGCCCACGGATGACAGTGTTGCCTCTTTATGCTTCTCTGCCCCACCCTCAGCAACTCCGTGCCTTTAAACCCACCCCTGAGGTGAGGGAATGTGGTGGGTGAACAGGAGCAGTTTGTTTGCTTGCCTGAGTGGAAGAAGCATGTGGAATTGAAGGGGTTAGAGCAATCTGTGCTGACAGTAATAGTCCCCACTGTCCACTGACTTTAGGGTGCATGGGTCCAGTGTGATGTAAGACAGTGCAACTGTGATGGTAGTAACAGATGTATCTGATCATGAAAAGAAGGAAGGATTAGAGGGAGTGAAAAGGGCAGAGGAATCGAAATTTGCCCCATTTCACATATGTGTTACGTCCATATCACAAAAAGCTACAGCAGTTAATGGGGGAAATACGAAGAAAGCCGAAAACCTGGGCATGTTTGTCAGGGCTGTAAGAAAAGGAAATCGTGCTGCCTCAAGCTCTTGTGCCTACTCAGCAGATAAATAAGAATACAGATGTTGTGCCAGAAATGAAACAAAAATTGTTGAAAGATATATTGATAACAGCTGTTCTGGTCGTGGTTTGTGGTTTGTTTTTTTTTTGTTGTTGTTTTTTTTTCTTGTTTTAGAAACCAATTTGAAAATGAAGGTTATTTTAATTTATGAGAGCTGGCAGAGCAAGCACAGTGTGTGGTCACAGTATGCTGCAGGGATAGGTAGGCTTGGCCTACACTGGGCCACAAGCAGCAGCATTTCTTTGTTGCAGCTACTCTGAGGTGGCTTTGGGCCGGGTTTAACTTGTCCTTCCTTGCAGGGCTGTCGCAAAGTGATCCTCTCCACCAACATTGCAGAAACCTCCATCACCATTTCAGGGATAAAATATGTGGTGGACACAGGAATGGTCAAAGCCAAGAAGTACAGCCCTGGTGAGGAATTCTAAAGCACAATGCAGAGATGGGGTTTGGGTTTGTGCGAGGTCCTGGAGGCCACGAGCCCCTCTGAGCGTTGATTTCAAATTCCCTCTGTGCTGTCTGAATTAATATATTGCAAGTTTTAGGTGTGGGGTTTGGTGGTGGGTTTGTGGTTGGTTTTTTTGTTTTGTTTTGGGGGTTTGGTTTGGTTTTTTTTTTGTTTCTTTGTTTGTTGGTTGTTTTATTTTATTATTATCAGCCATGTGGGGGTAAAAACCTGTCAAGTATGAATCCTCTCTTCACGGACACAGCGCGGGATAATTCGCTGTGCTTCAGAACAGCTAAACCAAGTGAACTCTGAGCAGTACTTGAGTGGCAAAATCTTTCATTGTTAATCCTCCACGTTTTTTCCAAGCTGTGCATTGACTGAAGTGATGCTTTTGCGTGCACAGACACTGGTCTGGAGGTGCTGGCAGTGCAGCAGGTGTCGAAGGCCCAGGCCTGGCAGCGCACGGGCAGAGCAGGGCGGCAGGAGAGCGGCATCTGCTACAGGCTCTACACAGAGGAGGACTTCGAGAAGTTCGATGAGATGACAACACCTGAGATACAGAGGTGAGGACGGAACTTGCCACACCCCTTTGTTGTACTTTCACGGCTGGAGCTGTGTGCAGAACTGAGCAGCAAAACTGGATCCAGGGGCTGTCGGGGTGAGTTTTAAGAGAAATGAGGTGTGGAGACTAAAGAGAAAATCTAGGAATTGTTTGCTCAGGGCAGACAGATGGGGCACTGAGTCTCCAAACACACAGGGCAATAGTTCTCTTGACTGTCCTCCAAATCTTGGACTCGCCTCTTCCTAGTTTAGGAAGTAAGGCTTCACCAGCAGCATTAGCCTAGTCTCTGTCAAGTTGCAGCACAGACCTGAGGACTCTTCCTCAGCTAATAGGCAAATAAAACTAAAAAATAATTAAAAAAAAACTAAAAAGAAGAGAACCATCCCAGTTGTTTTTTCTGCCTCTGCAGGTGTAACTTGGCCAGTGTGGTGCTTCATCTCCTGGCCCTGAAAATTCCCAACGTTCTCACCTTTGATTTCATGTCCAAACCATCTCCTGGTAAGTGGTTACAAAGGCAGTAACCTTGGGGGTAAAAAGAACAGGAAGCAGTCTTGAGTCATAAAGAACAAAAAGGTGTGTCTTCACTGCCAGGGTAAATTGGAAACAGTGCTTGTTCTCCTGGATAGAGGAAGATAAACCACGTTTTTTGACTCTGATTTCTCTAAATGGAAAGTGCTTGTCCCTCTGGCCAGGGGAAGAGGCCGTGGTGGTACCAGGTGATCCCTCCCATCCATCAGGGAGAGGCAGGAGCCTCACGGCCCCCATGTCCTTGTTTTGGCAGATGCCATTCAAGCAGCGATTGATCAGCTGGACCTGCTGGGAGCTGTGACACAAAAGGAAGGGCAGCTTGTCCTGACCCCCCTGGGAAAGAAAATGGCAGCCTTTCCTCTGGATCCAAAGTTCTCCAAGGTAAAAACTGCAGACAAGTTAACTGATGTTGATCTCATGTACTCATCTCGGCACCGTTGGCATTTCTCTTTCGAACTCCTTAAACAAGGTGTGGAATTTGGGGTGTCTGGAGCTGTACTGGTATGTTTGCTCTACATTAATGCACATTACTTACAGTCCTTGTGTTGGTTTGCTTGTCATTTGTTGATTAATTCAGGGACGTGTTTTGAAAGAGAATTTCTTTTCTCTGGCACCTCTGAAGCTGAAAGGAAGCGAATTTCCTTGCAATTTCCAGGATTGTTTAGCAGTTCCATGAAGTGTCTGCTGCTGTAGTTGGTTTCAGTCACCATGTTTGTACTGAATATGCACTGGCCAGTCTCAGGAAAGAGCATGGCAGCTGCTATTAAAGATTCTTGATGGGGCCCATAGAAGGATTTACAGTTGTTCCTGGGCCCAGATGTTTATGGAATTGTCCTGAGCAATGTTTGGTAGAGTTCCCGCCTTCCCAGGGAGGGGAAAAGTCTGCCCATCTGAAGTGAATTTGGTCGACTCACAGTGAGTTTTGTGGTGTGATTTGCAGGCCATTCTCCTGTCCCCCAAGTTCCACTGTGCTGAGGAGATCCTGACCATCGTGTCGCTGCTCTCGGTGGACAGTGTCCTCCACAACCCCCCTGCCCAGAGGGATGAAGTGCAAGCTGTCAGGAAGAAATTCATCTCCAGTGAGGGGGATCATCTGACCCTGCTCAACGTGTACAGGGCCTTCAAGAATGTCAACGGGCACAAGGTGGGATGCTCCGAGGGTGCCACTGCTGTCTGGGCTCGTGGGGGCGAGGAGCTCTGGGCACAGAACAGAGGGAGACCTGCATCTTCCTGGTGCAACAGGCATCCCCCAAAGCTGTGAGAAAAGAGGACTCATCCTTTACAGCTGAGGAATTGGAGGAAGCTGTTAGAGTGCTAAAGGTTCCAGCAGAAAGCTGTAGTCGGTTAATCAAACCTTTGTGAGGCCCGTTCTGTAATCAGAGCAAGGTTCCTTCCCTCTTCCTTCCCTGGTTCCAGCTGGAAACAGGAGGAAGAGTGTTGAGACTTGATAAATACCTAGACATGCTCTGTGACAGAAGTAACTGCGAAATGCTGAGCATATCTACGAGCACATTTGGATTTATCCTGCCCTATCAGCTCGGTTTGATTTGTGGGTCTGTGGGTTCGTGTACCCCATTCCTTGCAGCATCTGTCACTTCTGACCTGATTTGCTGTTCCTTAGCACTGTGGGAGGGACTCTGCACAGAGGGGACTAGTCAGGGCTAGAAATATGATCTGGAAATGGGTCAGCACCTTTTCTCTGAGACAAATTGTATGGAGCATCCTGCTTTTCATGGTATCCAAAGGCTGTCATGCTGCTGGGGTGAACAAATGTCCCCTTCTAACTCCTGGTGTCTCCACTGCAGGGGTGGTGCAAAGAGAACTTCATCAACGGCAGGAACATGAGGCTGATGGCAGAAGTCAGAGCTCAGCTCAGGGACATTTGTGTAAAGGTAACTTGCTGCCTTGCTGGGCTTGTGTTTCACCTGTTTATATTTTCCTGTTTGTCCCGAAACTGATGTCCCTGTGCACCAAGTCCTGGGAGTAAGAAAATGTGGGTTGGTTTTCAGTCTTCTGGGAATAGTCAGGTAAAACTTCTGACTGTGGAGTCGCATCCCAAAATCTGAGAGCTGCAGGGCTTAGTGGGTGGAGGAGAAGGGAAGAGACACGGGGAGCTCTGGGAAGGCTTCTCACGGAGAATACAAATTTTTAAAAATATTTTGATTTATTTTAGTATGTACTAGCAGATGTCTTACTTTTGAGAACAAGGGTTCTGTGGCAGAGCAAAAAATAAGAGAGGTACGTTATGACCTGACCACACATACGAGATTCTCTCAAAGAAAGAACGTTCATCAGATCTGGGATCATAAAAGGGAACTTTGGAGAATGGGATGTTCCCAAATGACCACTGAGGATGCTCAAAAAACCCCTAATCATATCTAAATAACTTTGCAAAAATAATTAGCATATATGCATGTATTCATGAAATGTAATAAATAAGTAATAATAATGATGTGATATGTATTAGAATATATGATTATAAGTGATGAATATATATTAGTTTCATGAATTCAACCTGGTGGTTTAAAAGGTTGCTGGGTGTGCATGCTTTGTGGAGCTGTCCCCATGCATCCAGCACCGTTAATAATGTTGGCTTTCTAACCTGACAAACTGGTGTGGAGAGTTTATTTCCCGATTTTCCGTGACAGCAGAATTTCTGATACAATGCTGCCTGATCTCAGAGCCCACTGAAGTGGGGCTGTGTCCCCTCGAGCGTGCGTGTGCGTGCTCGCTCGCTCCTGTTGTTGGGAAAATCTCTAATTGTAACAAACAGTGGTTTAGTCTTGTGGATTCCTTTAGCTTTAACAGACAGTGCTTAGTCCTGTATTCCCACAGACGAGTGTGCAAGTGGGTGTCTTAAATCCTTGGGCCTGAACAACGCTGATAAGAAGGTATCACAGTCTGCAACTTCCTTGCCTTCCAGGCACTGATCTCTGCTCTGTGGTGAATAGTGACAGGACCCCGGGGAATGGCTGGAGCTGTGTCAGGGCAGATTTAGGTTGGATTTAGGAAAAGGTTCATCCTCCAGAGGGTGGTTGGTCACTGACCAGGCTCCCCAGGGCAGTGGGCACAGCCCCAAGGCTGCCAGAGCTCCAGGAGGGTTTGGATGATCCTCTGGGGCACAGGGGGTGACTCTTGGGGATGGGCCTGTGCAGGGCTGAGGGTTGAACACAATGATCCTTGTGGGTCCCTTCCAACTTGGTATATTCTGTGGTTCTATATATCTTGGCCAGACCACAGAGTGGGCTGCATTCAAGGGGAAGAAACGGGTTTTTTTGAGGCCTGTGACCAGAAAAGGATAATTTGAGGAAGGAATGTGCCCCAGAGACCCTCCAGAACCCCCCTGCTCTAATGTAAATGATTAAATAAGTAAAATAATTCATGTTCCTGGTGCCACCGTGTGTCTCCGAGCAGCTGTCGGTTCCTCTGGAGTCGTGCCGCTCAGACACGGGGAGCATCCGGCGCTGCCTGGCCCACAGCCTGTTCATGAACGCGGCGGAGCTGCAGCCGGACGGCACCTACAGCACGCTGGACTCGCACCAGGCCGTGGCCATCCACCCCTCCTCGGTGCTCTTCCACTGCCGGCCCTCCTGCGTGGTGTTCAACGGGCTGCTCCGCACCAACCGCTGCTACATGCGCGACCTGTGCCTGGTGGATGCCGACTGGCTCTATGAGGCTGCTCCCGACTACTTCCGCAGGAAACTCCGGACAGCCAAGGACTGACCCCTGGCTCTGCAACCAGCAGGCTCAGAGCTTTTAGTTTTGCCTTAAAAGACTGATTTTTGTACTTTTTAATGGACTTAGGTATGCGCGCATTGCATTTAGCCAGGGTAATTTAAGTGTATTTATTTAGGGCGGATTGATATATTTTTTTTTTTTCCTGCAGGATAAAGAAATTATTGCAAGAACCCGAATCCTGCTGTGTTGTTTTTGTGAGGTAGAAAAGGTGTGGGGATGAACAAACGGTCGTGGGGCGGTCAGGGACCAGCCCCGGTGGTTTGGGTTCATCGTCAGCAGCGTGGGGTCAAAGAGACGTGGCCGTGGGTCAGTGACTCTGTGCTCTGTGTGCAGGATGGACTCTGCCCCCACGGGTGCGGTGTTCAAACACCTGGGGGCAGTGGGGAGTTTAACATTCCAGTCCCTTGCTGGGGTGGGACAGTCCTGATGGGATGCGGTGGCGTCGCAGCCTTGCAGAGAGCCCCGGGTGGGCCTTTGGTGCTTCTCGACAGCCTTCGGACAAAGGCAACGCTTTATGCCAGGAAACATCACCTTGGTCAACCTTCCCTCTTAGAATATTCATTGCTAAAGGAGGAAAAAACCCAACAAAACCCCAAACATTTATTTTTCCTTTTTCTGAGGAGCAGAACACTGACAGTTCATATAAATGTATCTTAATATGTTCACATATATGATTATTCAAGTATATATATATTCATATATTTCTATAAGTATATTCCTACAAATATAGAGAAATACATAAAATATGCATAAATATGTATACATATATAGGCATATGCACACATATATAAATATATACACATAAATATATAGAAATATATAAATATATGTACATATATGCACGCATGTATATACACAAATAATATTTTTAAAGCATGTATAAATATATACATATATGCACATATATAAATATATACATAAATCTATAGAAATACATAAAATAAGTATAGGTATGTATAGATATATAGAGACATATGCACATATATAAAAATATATGTAAATATATAGAAATATATAAGATGTATATAAACATATATATAGACATATGCACACACATATAAAATATGTATGGGAACATATATAGACATGCAGACATATATATATGTAAAATATGTATGGGAACATAGATATATGCACACACACATATATATACATAGAAATATATAAAATACGTATGGAAACATATAGACGTGCACACACACATATAAATATATAGAAATATTTTAAAAAATGTATGGAAACATATAGAGATGTGCACACACATATATAAATATATAGAAATATATAAAATACGTATGGAAACATATAGACGTGCACACACACATATAAATATATAGAAATATTTTAAAAAATGTATGGAAAAATATATAGACGTGCACACACACATATAAATATATAGAAATATTTAAAAAATGTATGGAAACATATAGAGATGTGCACACACATATATAAATATATAGAAATATATAAAATACGTATGGAAACATATAGACGTGCACACACACATATAAATATATAGAAATATTTTAAAAAATGTATGGAAAAATATATAGACGTGCACACACACATATAAATATATAGAAATATTTAAAAAATGTATGGAAACATATAGAGATGTGCACACACATATATAAATATATAGAAATATATAAAATACGTATGGAAACATATAGACGTGCACACACACATATAAATATATAGAAATATTTTAAAAAATGTATGGAAAAATATATAGACGTGCACACACACATATAAATATATAGAAATATTTAAAAAATGTATGGAAACATATAGAGATGTGCACACACATATATAAATATATAGAAATATATAAAATACGTATGGAAACATATAGACGTGCACACACACATATAAATATATAGAAATATTTTAAAAAATGTATGGAAAAATATATAGACGTGCACACACACATATAAATATATAGAAATATTTAAAAAATGTATGGAAACATATAGAGATGTGCACACACATATATAAATATATAGAAATATATAAAATACGTATGGAAACATATAGACGTGCACACACACATATAAATATATAGAAATATTTTAAAAAATGTATGGAAAAATATATAGACGTGCACACACACATATAAATATATAGAAATATTTAAAAAATGTATGGAAACATATAGAGATGTGCACACACATATATAAATATATAGAAATATATAAAATACGTATGGAAACATATAGACGTGCACACACACATATAAATATATAGAAATATTTTAAAAAATGTATGGAAAAATATATAGACGTGCACACACACATATAAATATATAGAAATATTTAAAAAATGTATGGAAACATATAGAGATGTGCACACACATATATAAATATATAGNCTCTAACCCCCTTTTTCCCTAATTTCCTTTTTCCCAATCCCCCTTTCCTTAACCCACACCTTTTCCTCAACCCCCCTTCCTTAACCCCACCCTTTTATTAACCTCCCCTTTCCCCGACTGCCCCCTTTTCCTTAACTCCCCCTCCCCTTTTTTTTAACCCCCCTTGCCCTCACCGCCCTTACCGTCCCTTTCCCTAACCCCCCCTTTCCCAAATCCCCCCTTTTTCCCTAACACCCTTTTCTTTCCCCGCCAGGAGACAAAGCCTTCGCCCAGTTCCTGACGGATGAGATCAAGGAGGAGAAGAAGATCCAGAAGCACAAATCCCTGCCCAAGGTCTCCGGGGGTTGGGAGCTGGAGGTCCACGGCACGGAGGCCAAGCTGGTGCGGAAGATCGCCGGGGAAAAGTGAGTGGGATTTGGGAATGGCCCGTTCCCTGTGCCTGGGGGCAGGTGGATCACAGTGATGGGGTTCTCCACGTGCTCGTACCCCGAAGCGGGCGGTGCAGAGGCCTTTCATTTTGCCACTTTGGGCCCAGAGGCACTTTTCCTCCCCCACCACCAGTTTGTTACTGTATTTTGCGTTACAAAGTTTCCCAGAGTCTTCCTGCGTTAAAAATAACAGTCCGGTAAAACTTACAAAGGGTTTGTGAGAGCCCTTGGAGGGAGCAGCTTCTCCCGGCTGTGTCCTGACCTGCGTTTGTTCGCGCTGTGTGAATTCTGAGCGGCGGCTCCAGCTGCCCACTCTGGTGGGTGGGTCTTTTGTTGTTCAGACCAAGTGTTTCTGTTTCTTCCTGAAGGATAACGGTTACGTTCAACATCAATAACAGCATCCCACCCTCGGCTGAAGACGACACACAAGAAGGGCAGAAACCTGATGAGCAGGAGGTAACTTAACCTTGATGTGCACTTTAGTGAAGGGGTCAGAGGGGAGCTGGAACCTTTCCCTCAAGTGTTGAGGCTTTTTTTCTGCCTTCCTCACTTGATATTTGGGGGCATTAAGCCACAAAATGCAGGTTTTTCAGGCCTGCCTGTCACTTGGCTGTGACCTGCTGCAGAAAGTCAGAGCAGGGTGGGAAGGCTCTACAAGGAGAAATTTGAGATGCTCTGAGACCTTCTAGCACCTTCCAGTGCCTAAAGGGGCTGCCAGAGAGCTGGAGAAGGACTTTGGCATTGGCATGGAACAACAGGAAAAAGGCTTTTAACTTACAAAGGGCAGGTTAGATGGGATATTGGGAAGGAATTCCTCCCTGTGAGGGTGGGGAGGCCCTGGCACAGGTTGCCCAGAGAAGCTGTGGCTGCCCCCATTCCTGGAAGTCTCCAAGGCTGGGTTGGACAGGGCTTGGAGCAACCTGGGCTAGTGGAAGGCATCAGGGAATAATCTCTGCTGGGTGGGCTGTGTGGTTGTGCTGTGATTGCATCAGCTCCTCTTCAGATTCCAGTGCTGATGCAGCTGTTCTCTTTTTCAGCCTGAACTTACATCAACTCCAAACTTTGTTGTGGAAGTAATAAAGGATGACACAAAGCAGACCCTTGTTCTTGACTGCCATTACCCTGAGGATGAGGTGGGTATCACTGTGTGTCACCTCTGGGCAGGGACTTGTCCACGTTTCCTGCCTGACTGTGGTGTAGCTGTGCCCCTCTTGGGCTCTAACTGGTCTTTGTAGTCTCTTGCTTTTCTGACTCTGCACAGTATGCACCCTCCTCTTTTCTCTGGGTGTTTTTTAATCACAAAAAAAAAAGGCTTTATGTTTGCAGGAACACTGGAGAGGAGGTGTTCCATGGCATTCCTCACATCCTGCCCTGGTGTTTGTGATCAGCTGCTTGTTGGGCTGTTTATTGAACTACATTAGAGCAGGGAGGCAGGGCTGAAATCATGGCAACCTGGGAGGGGTGAGCAGGAATGGCCAAACCAAGAGATTTAATACACTGTGTCACAGTAACTTGCCGGTCTCAGTGTTGTGAGGTGTCACAAGGAGAAGGAGGGATTAAAAAAAAGGTGGGAAGAAAATAAAATGTTCACGCTGAACTTTGTGGTTTGCTTTGTAAATGTTAACGGGTATTTCTGCAGCCAGTCCCGGCTGATGACAAAGGTGAGACAGACGGGGGAAGGCAGGTTTAGAACCACAGAGGTTTTTATTTATTTGTGAAATTCAGGCTGTTGATTTACATCAGGTCGCTTCTGGCAGCACGAGCTCAAGGAATTCCCTGTGTTCTCCTGCCTGTCTGTGCTTGTCCTCACGGGCACGTGTGGAGAGGCACAGCCTGTCTGGCCCTGGGGGTTTGCCTGCAGCGTTCCCAGCCTCAGGATGAGGTTGGCTGAGATGTGCCCAGCGATTGGAGCTAATTGTGTGTCTTACATGTCTTTTCCTGTTCCAGATTGGACACGAAGGAGAGGAGGAGAGCGATATTTTCACGATTCGGGAGGTCAGTTTCCAGCCCACTGGAGAGTCTGACTGGAAGGACACCAACTACACCCTCAACACGGATTCCCTGGACTGGGTAGGTGCTGCTACCGGGCTACGGAGGGAACTCTGTCCCTTGGCTCCTGAACTGGGAGCCTAAGTGGACGCCTGAGAGAAGGATTTCCCTGCTCTGCCCAGCTTTCCGTGGGGTGGTTCTGCTGCAGACAGGGGCTTGTTACCTGGTCCCACGGCCGTGCAGTGCCGGTGACATTCCAGACACAGACATGCGGATTTCCTTCCGTTCCAGGCTTTATAGGCTCATTCCACACTGGAGATGCTCTGACACTTGCTCAGCATTTTTTTGATCCGCGTTTTTTAACTTATATTTAACAATGTAGCTTATCAGATACCACCCACAGATGCCTTTATCTACACATGGTATCCGATAGGCTACATTGTGTCCTGGTTTTCCAGGTGTGTTGTTACAGTTGTAACAGTAAATATTAATATCCGCAAGAATCTGGCATCTGCTTGTTACGTTCTCAATGCCAGGCTTTCAGAAGCTTAAGTTTTTAGTTTGTTTCTGTCTGTCATATAGTTAAAACTTTATTCCTAGAGTGTGTCCCTCTGGGAAGCACTCATGTTAAAAGTGAAGGTTGGTGTGCTCTAGAACATCCCACAGTGCTTTTTCTTTTCCCCTCTCTGGCAGAAAATGAATCAAAAGCGTGTATGAAACAGAAACAGAGTTCATGATTATAAAAGGCTTAAGTCTTTCAAACAAACATTTACCTGAGGTACCACCTTCCCACAGTGTTGAACAGTTCACCCCCAAGGCCGTGGCTGTGTGTGGAGGGACAGGCAGAGCTTGACCTCTGTAATCCTTGACAGACTCACCTGATTGACTCTCCCAGTCCATGGATCAGCTTGTTTGTGGTGCTGGGTTTGGGTTTATATGAGCTGTTCCGTGGCACATGCCCTCCAACTGTTCCACTCAAGGCCAGGCCCAGCAAGAAGGGAATAGTCTCCTGTGGGAGCTGCCCCTCATCTTCCTGGAGAGAAAGAAGTTCCAGCTGCCAGGGGACATTTTAAAAGCAAGCCCTATGCCGGTGCACTCTGTTAAGGAAGTTTCCTGTTCCTTGCTTCCAGGCTCTCTATGATCACTTGATGGATTTCCTGGCTGACAGAGGAGTGGACAACACATTTGCTGACGAGTTAATAGAGCTCAGCACGGCACTGGAGCACCAGGAGTACATTAAATTCCTTGAAGACCTCAAAAGCTTTGTCAAATGCCAGTAGGGTAGGGCTAGGAAACTTATCTTCAAGTGTGGGTGTTCCACAGTGCTGCTTCATCCAGCAATGCCCAAATGTATCTTCACAGTGGGTGCAGAGAGTAAGTAAGTTGGAATTTGGAGAACGGGAGAACGAGGATTCTCACTTGTCTGTGGGGATTTGTATTTATGTTGCAGCCCAGATCAAGTTCACTGACGTCACAGTCTGGAATTGCCTTGCCCTGCGTGGTGGGTTTTGTACAATTAAGAATGAATGTGAAGAATAAAAACTGTTCAACATATCACTGAAAAGGGTGGTTTCTCTTCTTCCTGCCACGAAAGCGATGCCAGTGTTTGTCAGCTGCAAACCTCCACTTTGAACTGGTGCTTTCAGTCGCTGCCTCAAGTTTATTTAAGTTTTAAACAGAAAGCTGGAGTCTGAGGGGAGCTGTGAGATCACTGATGCAGAGTTAAAGACAACACAAAGGCCAAAATAAACTAAATATATTTATTTCAAAATAGGTGCTGTGCCATTGAAAGTGCAGGTCAAGGCAATACTACTGCCTTTTAAAGTGTCTCTCTGACACAGCAGGTACGAGTATAATACACAACAATCCTTAGCAGCTCTGTGTGGATTTTAGTATTGAAGTCCCTCCAGAAGTAAAGCAGCAGCTGAATCAGCTTAGAGGAGAATCGTCCAGGAGTCACAGACCTTTACAAAAGGTAAGTGGAACAGAGAAGTTGTGTTAATATGTAAAGTTCAGAACTATCTGAGCAGGAAAAAACTGAAACTACTGATTAGGAAAAAAAATTCCCAACAGGGCTGTCAAGCACTGGCAGAGGCTGCCCAGGGCTGTGGTGGAGTCCCCATCCCTGGAGGGAGTTAACAGGCATGGATGTGGCACTTGGGGACATGGGTTAGTGGTGGCCTTGGCAGTGCAGGGGGAATGGTTGGACTTGAGCTAAGGGGTCGTTTTCCAATTTAAACCATCCCACGATTCTTTTTAAGTGCTCTGCTCCTGTCCTCACACTGGTTTTCCATACACAGCAAAGCACGTGCCAGCTCTAGCTCTTCAGCCAAAAGGGCTGGTGTGTGGTCTCTAAGGGCTCGGGGTGAGCCTTTTGAGGAGGCTTAAACTGAAATAATTCTTAAAATGTTTCTTCCTTAACCACTTTTCTGAACAGATGCTCCACACAGGACTTGCACGTTGTTGGCTAAGGTGTGACAGAGGTAGGGCACTAAGTTTGACAGGACCTTGAAAGATTCCCTAATCCAGCAGTTACGGTTTGTACTTTGGCTCTTTTTTTCTCTGCTTTTTTTGCAATTACTGGTGGTCAAAGGTGAAGCCATTTCCAAGGAATTTTGTGAAAAAACAGCCCCATGAACCCCTGGGATCAATGGACTTGTGGTTTCTGCCCCTGTAATTGAGAAGTGGATGCGAGCAGAGATGCTTTCCAGGAGCCTGACGCTGGGACTCACCGGACAGCTCATGAGAAGACTGGCTTCCTCCTCCATGCCACTGGTCACTGTGAACTCCGGGCTGTGGAAGCACCTCTGACTGTGCTCTGTCACAGTGCTTTCCAGGAGTGACCGAAGCTTCCCTTCTGTCATGTCCTGGGAATAATGGATCAGAAGTCACCTGAAGTTGCTCTGTCACTTCAACTGCCTCTTAAAGCAGCAGCACAGATGTCACATGTAACATGTCACAGCTCAGCTTACCTGTGTGCTGATGTACAATCCACACTGGCAACAAACCACGTGAGTCTTCACAGTGAGGTTATTCCTGGAAAGAGTGAACACCCTGTTAGATTTAGGAGATCATTGCTCTGGTGCTTTTATCATGTTAAAATGAACAGCAGCCTCTCTCTCTCTCTCTCTCCGCTCTCTTAGGGGAGTGGAGGATCTCATTCCGATGCCAAGGGCTTCCTTACTTCCTGCACACGGGGCAGATGATCCTGTCAGTGGCATCCAGGCCCTCCAGCATGGCATTGAGACACTCCTCATCAAACCTCAGGCTCCGCTCGTACTCCTCGATCACCAACTGCTCTGCAACAGCACAGCAAAACACCCTCAGGGACTGTCCTGGCAGCACCAACAGAGCTGCTGGGCACACAGAGCCTGGGGGAGATACGAGTTTCTAGGAACTTTTATCCCTTTGGATCAGATTTCTACACTTGCTGAAATAATTCCTGCTAATCCAGTTTTTCCTATGGGCCGGCTGGTCTCACGTGGGTCTCTCTCTGAACTGATTTACACAGCTCCCAAACACAGTCCTGCTTCTCTGGCCTCTCACAGACCTTAAAATGTCACTTAAACCCTTAAAAGGGTCTCAGTAACTCAAAGCCTCAACGGAGAGGTTACCAAGAATTCCAAGGAGGCTCTTCCCCTGTGTCACGAGGTCTGCAAGGAGTGCAGCCTCAGCCATTCTGCATTATGAGTAAGTCTCCTGAATATTACACATCAAATAGGAGTCAGAAAACTTGTAGAGCCCTTACCTTGCAAGATCAGTTCTTGCTGGATCTCTTCCAGCACTGCCAGCTCATCGGGGTCCTCTGGCATCTGAAAATGAATCAGTCAGTGATTCTCCCATTCCAACCACTCTTAACTTCCAGTACCTGACTGAGCTGTCACTGCAACATAAATTCAGTCTGTTTATATCCCTGTGTTGGCAAACCCATGTGCTGTGGAAGGCAAAATATACAGTAATCACCTGTGCAAACCCAGCCAGAACAGATCTGAGCGCAGCCTGTCCAAGAACCTGCTTTTCAAGTCACTTAAGTTTCATTTCTCAGGAGAGGGAAGTGGCACAGCACAGATGAGGAACCCCTCCTTTTGCTGTGATTCACAGGCTGTTTGTGAAGGAAATAAAGAAATCCCCACTCCTGGGCCTAGAGGCACTTTCACAACTCAACACTGTGCACTAGTTGTGGAACTAGGAAAGCTGAGTTTATAAACTCCAGCGAGACACTGAAGCCAGAACGGCAGAAAGATGTGTTGATGCTCCTGCCTCACACACAGGCAGTGTGTTGGTGCTGCAGACCCAGCGGGAGCCCCCACTGACCTGCTCCAGCGGCTCCTGTCCCCGCGGGCCGGGCAGGCTGTCCCGCAGCACCCGCCACTCCTGCTCCATCACCTCCTGCACCAGCAGCGCGCCCGGAGCCGGCCCGGGGCGGGCCCCATCCCCGGCCCGGCGGTACCGCTCCAGCAGCTTGGCCCGGCTGCTCCTCAGCCGCTCCAGGCAGCGCTGGGGGACAAGGGAGAGAGGGCCCGTCAGAGCCGGGGGCAGGACGCGGGGAGGTCCCGGAGGGGCTGCACGGCAGCGGGGTGACAGCTCCCATCGGGGGTGGGCGGCAGCGCTGGGCGCTCACAAAGAGAGTTCGGGACAGGGCTGGGATGGGATTTGGGATGGGGTGTAGGACGGGGAGTGACTCACGTGCCCCGGCGGGACCAGCCTGGGCGGCCCCTGGGGGACAGACCACGTACCCCTCAATCCCCATTCCGTCCCGTCCCCCCTCACCCGGCAGTACGTCCCTCCCCAGTCCCGATCCCACTCACCCGGCGGTACGTCCCGCCAAGTCCCATTCCCTACACTCGGCTATAGGTCGTCCCCGTTCCCCTCACCCTGCAGTAGCCTCCCCC
>VXAY01001307.1:403113-458630 GCA_013399855.1 Oxyruncus cristatus | reverse complement strand
GGGCTGAGGGGGGGCCCGCCCCTGAGGGCCCTGGGCCGGTTCATCACCCCCAGCCCACCCTCAGTGGGTCTGCCCTCAGCACCCCGGAGCCGCGCTGTGCCTCCTTCCGCGCCGTGGAGCTCACCATCCGAAACACAGATGTGCCCTGCTTCTGCAGGCGCTTCGGGTGGCTCCGTGTTAACTGTGACACTGGTGCTTTCAGACCCTCCTGTGCATCAACCCGCCCCTCTTCGAGGTGCACCAGGTGCTGCTGAGCCCGGCCCAGCACCATGTGGCGCTCATCGGCACCAAGGGGCTCATGGTGCTGGAGCTGCCCAAGCGCTGGGGGAAGAATTCCGAGTTTGAAGGTGGGAAATCCACGGTGAACTGTAGGTGGGTGAGACCTCAGGTGGTTAATGACACCCTTGTCCTTGTCCTGCCACTGTTCCTCCCCAGCCTCCCTTTCCTGAGGCCAGACAGATGCAGAAGACACTGGTGGAAGGCACTGGTTGTATCAGGGTTGTAGGGACTCATAAATGAAGTTATTTTGGCTCAGGAGCTTGCTGATTGCCAAGTGGCCCAAATAAACGACCTTCTAAACTTGTTGCAGTTGACAGGGAGCGAAATGCTCCTCTGTAGTGCTCTCTAGCCTGTCATAGAATCACAGAATGGTTTGGGTTGGAAGGGACCTTAAAGGCCATCCAGTTCCACCCCGACACCTCCCACTTTCCCAAGTTGCTCCAAGTCCCATCCAGCCTGGCCTTGAACACTGCCAGGGATGGAGCAGCCACAGCTTTCCTGGGTGATGGTAGCCAAAAGCACATGTCTGGGTGGAAATAGCAAAGAACTTCAAGTTAAAGGTGACCCTCCAACTTCCAGAACAGCACGGATAAAGACTTAGAAAGCTTTTGTGTCCTCTTACCCCACTTCCCCTGAGAAGTAACTTGTGTGTTTATGGTAACAGTGCAAGTTTCTGCTCTGTATTCCAGCACCATTCCTATTGCAGAAAGGTTCTTCACCAGCTCAACATCCCTGACTTTAAAGCATGCAGCGTGGTATCCCTGTGACACCTTGGAGCCCCACATTGTGCTCTTGACTTCAGATAACACTATAAGGTATTTTAAATGGGTTTGTTTTGTTTGTTTGTTTGTTTGTTTTTTTCACATCCCTAATTTGTCATTATATATTTGCATCCTGCCATTCTTACCAGGGTCACCAGCAATAATGCTTCAGTCTGAGAGCAGCTGACATTCCCTCAGCAGGGAATGTGCAGCACTGCCAGCATTCTGCTGTTTCCTCCCTCCAGGTTTTACAGTCTGAAGGTGCCTCAGACACCCATCAAAGTGATCACGCTCTCGGACACCGAGGAGGAGACTCTTACAATCAAAAAAGGGTTGGTGTGGCTTCTTGGGTTTTGAAATGCCTTTGCCGAATGAGCTCTGTATTCTCAGTGGTGTTGTTAATGAATAAGTGGTAAATCTACCTGAAAATCTGGTAGGAATTCTTCAGTGCTGGGACTTCTTCGTTGCACGGTACTTGCACTTTTCCCCGCGGCCCTTTTTCCTTGCTGCCCTTTTTCCCTGCCCCTTTCCTTTCTCTTCTCCTTTATCCTCTCCCTCTCCTCTCCCCTCTCCTTCTAAAACAACGTGACAAACTGTGCCGTCAAGCGCTCGCCGGAGCAGCAGTTTGAAAAACGCCCGTTGCCTTTAAGGTGGGGTTAAGGAGGGCTCTTTGAGTGAGAAGTGCAGATCATCTTTTGATTTCCCCCTTGGCCTAGCTGGAAAGGAGAATCTTGAGGGTGTCTAACAGTCCCGTGCCAGAGTGCTGTAGCTGTCCTTGTGCCCCATCCCAGGAGAGCCTACACAGCGTCGCTGGGCGAGACGGCCGTGGCCTTCGACTTCGGGCCGCAGGTGCCGGTGCCAAAGCACGTCCTGGGGCAGCGGGGGAGCGAGGAGGTGTTGGGATACCCCCTGTACATCCTCTATGAGAATGGAGAGACGTTCCTCACCTACATCAGCCTGCTGCAGAGGTAGGGGCACGCTCGCCCTCAGGGTCACGGGGTGCTGGGGTGTTCGTACAACGAGCCGCCTCTCA
Source organism: Oxyruncus cristatus (assembly GCA_013399855.1). Lineage (NCBI taxonomy): Eukaryota > Metazoa > Chordata > Aves > Passeriformes > Cotingidae > Oxyruncus > Oxyruncus cristatus. Next base: position 456,557 of record VXAY01001307.1, on the reverse strand, counting down.
GCTTGGCTGAGACTCTCTGATGAATGCAAGGCTGTGTTTTATTGTATTGCAGCTGTTCTGTCTCTGTGGCAGTGCTGATACACTGAAATCCAAAAACAGTGTGTCATCCTTTCTCAACCAGATATTAAGGGTACAGTTTTCACTGATGAGAACTCACTTTCCATTATTTACCATCAGAGATCTGACACTGCACTATGAAAAGATCAGTGGGTCTAAGGCTGTTAAGTGTATTTTGGGGCCTTCAGTTCACAGCACAGACATCCTTAGCTTTGGAATAGGCTTGCTGAGCCAAGGATATCTTAGGAAAAGAAGTATCTGAGGAGTGTAGAGGGTTCACAGGCGTGTTCTGGAATAGAAAGTCAAGAAAATTAATCAAGAATATAAACATGATACAAGAAGAAATTCCTTCAGAAAATTGAGAAGATGGTGAAAGATTCACAGGTTCGACCTGCTGTAGATGAATATTAAAAAGTGTGGTACTTGGGTTAGAAACAACACTGTGCCTCTGCATGAGAATGGATCAGCACTGAGCAGATCCTGTCTGCAGGCAATGAAATGGGCTCAGTCCTTCAAAAGTTCTGCTGAGGGAAATACCACGACACAAAATGCTGCCTGTGAAGTGCAAGAAACCGATTAAGTGATAATTAATTTGAGCTTTCCGTGAGAACTTTATGTTCTCATATGAAAATGTTTCCTCATGAATTTTTCACACTGTAGCTTTGGTTGCTTTCCAAGCATAAAATGTTATTACTGAGCTCCAGTTTCCTCTCTCAGATCTCCACCAGGGAGGTGCAGGTCAGACCTGTAATCCAGGGAAGTCTGGGTTGCTCCTAATGGGGATTAGGACTCCAAGCCACGGGGTTGTTGCACAGCCATGGGGAAGTCTCCTTCCCCACCCGGTGCTGTGAGCAAATTCATCCTGTTCATTGCAGTGCTGGCAGCCTTGGGAAGCTGCTGGGCCCCCTGCCCATGCACCCCGCTGCAGAGGATAACTACGGTTACGATGCCTGCGCTGTCCTGTGCCTGCCCTGTGTCCCAAACATCCTGGTGATCGCCACCGAGGCGGGAATGCTCTATCACTGCGTGGTGCTGGACGGGGAAGAGGACGATGAGCAGGTACCTTGGCTTGGTTGTTTTCTGTAGGCAGTTTTGTGTCTTTAGTCCAAGTTCCTGGTGCAGGGTGCCTGCAAGTGTGTGCCAGGTGCCAAAGCTGCATTCTTTGGGAATGAGGTAGTGAGTTTTCCTCCTGTTCCAGCCAGTCCCTGTGGCTCTCTGACGCTTTTATTTGAAATCTCAGTCCTGTGTACCCTGACAGTAGATCAGTTTTTGATCTTAGTGAACTAATTTAAAGAAGATCTTCTAAGAAGAAACCCTGGGTTTGAGTTAATTTTTTTTTTTTAAGTAAAAAAGAACTTGAACTACTTTCCCTGACAACTAATATTATTACCTTTCAACTCGATGCTGTTTATGTTGATGTTTATATTTCAATTTAAATGTCTCACAAGAGAATTCAATGCTCTCTACAGTCAGAAAAGTCCTGGGACCCAAGATCTGATCTTATTCCTTCCCTCTACGTGTTTGAATGCGTCGAGCTGGAACTTGCACTGAAGCTGGCAACAGGAGATGAAGATGATCCTTTGGAGTCTGACTTCTCTTGCCCAATCAAACTGCACCGAGGTAGGGCTGTCATTCAGCTTGTGGCTTTTTCTTGCTTTAGTGCAAGCACTTAGGATCCAATTGGTGTCAGACAGAGAGGGGGATTCGAGTTAGGATTTGCCTGATGTCCTCAGCAAAGCTGTGGGAGGAGCAAGCCTGGGAGGGGCTTCAGTGTTTGCTCGAGGGCACCTTACACATGGTCACATAGTCTGTAAATCCTTTCAGCTGGGGGGTTTATAAAGTAGAAGTTGTTGGATTCTGTGTTGACCTGTGTGTGTGTGAGTGTTGTGGGGAGGGTGATCCTGAGGGAAGAACCGGTGCCTGCTTATCATCCAGTGTAACTGTGGGGCAGGACCAAGTGTTCGGGTGTTTGTGGGCAAGCAGCTGGTCAGAAAGCTGCTCTGCTGGCTTCAGCTGAGCTTCCCTTTAAACCCTAGTGGATTGATACAGATGTGGTGTGATGGGCAACTCATCAGGTATTTCAAGTGCAGTTTAATTTTACACAGGACTCTAATAACGTGTCTCACATGTCCAGCAGAGCTGGACATGTGAGACACGTTATTAGAGTCCTGTGTAAATGTCTCAGCTGACTGGGCAATAAGTTGCTAACGTGTGTTCACAGTGCAGGTGTGAAGGATGAGTTTTTCAGTGCCTCCTCTTACCTTTGCTGTTCAAATTTCAGATCCCAAATGTCCCTCTAGATACCACTGCACACACGAGGCCGGTGTCCACAGCGTGGGCTTGACATGGATCAATAAACTGCACAAATTCCTTGGCTCGGGTGAGTGAGAGAAGGGAGCAACGGCTGAACACCTGCACTTTGCCAGCTGCAGGTTGGGGGATGCGGGTGGTACTGAGTTCCTTACCCTGCCACTTGGATCTGATGCATTCTGACCTGTCTCTCTGCAGATGAGGAAGACAAAGACAGTTTACAAGAGCTGGGGGCAGAACAGAAGTGCTTTGTTGAACATATTCTTTGTACAAAACCACTGCCCTGCAGGTAAAAACCAAACCCTTTCTCAGTTGCTTTCAAATGAGGGAGTTGCTATGGAAAATATGATTTGTCTGCATTTTTGCCGCATTTTACCCATTAAAAGTTATAAAGTTAGCTCAGAAGAATTCAAATAATACAAGTAAGCACTTTGTGTGTCAGGATTCTTAACGCACACTTAGGGAAGTAGCTTAAATTCCTGTGATACTGTCTGAAAGTCACTTGTCAGACCAGCAGAAATTTTCACTTCCATTTCCCTGGAGCTTTTCTGAGAGTGAATGTCCACACCTTGATGAACAGAACTTTCCTGACTGGATAATTCTTGTGTTTCCTTCCCTTCAGGCAGCCTGCTCCCATCAGAGGATTTTGGATCGTTTCTGACATCCTGGGGCCCACAATGATCTGCATCACCAACACCTATGAGTGCATTACAAGGCCTCTCTTGTAAGTGGTCCTGAATTGGCTGGAAGTCCATGGCAGCTGCCCATGGGAAGGACCTCAGGACATCAATGGTTTTCATTAGTCTTTGATTCTTTATTTTCATTTTCATAATAAGGAATCTGCAAATCAAACCCTCGTTTACAGACAGTGATGTGGAGATTCCTATTGGGCACCAAGGTTATGTTTGCATGAGAGAGAGGGGGGGAAAAAAATGTGATTTTAGTATGTGCTTCCAAAGTTGCTTTGTTTGGAGGTGGTGGCAGAGATACAGAGTGGTGTGGTAAATGTGCATTTGCACAATTAAATGTACACCTTGAGGGGAGGGCACTGTTTTCAGCTTCTTTACTGTAGGACAGGTACCATCAGCAGAGCCAGTATTAATGTCAGGTTCTCCTACAGACATTTATTTCACTATTTCCACACCGGTGGGCAGTGGCCTGGCAGGCTGCTTTGGAAAGCAGGTCACTGCTGTTCCAGCACTTGCTTGCCTTGTTCTGGAACTTCTTTATCCTTGAGTCAAAGGGTTATTTATGATTCCTGCTCCAAACAGGGAGCTGTGGGGGTGGGAGCTCCACCAGCCTTGTCCAGGGCTGGATTTACCAAGTAATTGAAACAGTTTCCCTCAGAATCCCCTGGTATGACACGAGTTCCCTGGTGGATGAGTTCCTCACCTTAGGAGTTCAACTGCGGCAGTTTGTGTTTCTGGTTTCACTGTGCTCTGCCCTGTGCTGTTCTGTGGTAGGAGCACAGTCCATCCTGCGTCCCCTCCCCTGCTCTGCACCAGGGAGGACATGGACCCGGCTGTTTCCCCGCTCCGGATCGTGGCCGAGTCGGAGCATTCCTTCGAGAAGCACATCCAGGGCATCCTGCAGCGCAGCTCTGCCAATCCCCTGCACCTGAAGTGAGCAAAGATGTGTTCTGGGCCACCTGAGGAGGGAACACTTGGGAATAGTGTGTGTTCATCAGCTCCTGATGGAACAGCACATTGGCTTGGCCATGGCAGGGATGGGGCACAGCTCCTGCTGCCTCTGTCCATACAGGAATGGCATCCAGTCCAGTGATGATGGAGCTGGGAGGGGGATCACCTTGCTCCAGTCCCCTGCCCCAAGCAGGGCTGCCCTCAGCTGATGAGGTTGCTCAGCCCTTGGCCCATTGAGTTTGGAGTATCTTGGGATAGCCTGGGATTTCCTCATCCAAGAAAAATTACTTCTAGCAAAGGCATTTAATTGTAATCCCTCACTTCCATAACTGAGCCCCCCTGAGCTCTTACCATAACACTGGAAGTGGTTCAGCCTTTCAGAGGAACATGTTAGATTGCAAAAACCTCTCTCTTATTCTTTAGGTCTGCAGATAAAGATGCTGCCCCTCCCCCTGAGGAATGCCTGCAGCTCCTCAGCAGAGCCACACAGGTGTTCAGAGAGGAATATATCCTGAAACAGGACCTGGCAAAGGAGGAAATCCAGCAAAGGTAAAGCAAAACCCTCATAAATGCGTGCTGGGCAACATCCCTGTGACATGGCAGCACAACCCTCCTCTGAGGGGCTAAGCCTTGTGGATGAGTAAATGTGCTCAATGGAAGAGTGATACTGGAATACCAGAACTGGAAACTGAGTTACCAGGGAGAGCAGGGGTGAACCCTTTATCTCTGTAGTGGCTCAGAGGGGAAAGATAATTAAATACTTCCCTGGCTGTTGTCAGTCTGCCAGTGCAGGGTGGCGGGAAATCTGACCTCAGCCTAATCCTGACAGAGGGAACCTGCCTTGAGTCTCTGCTGCTTCAAATCAGTTATTTATGCTGTACAGTTAGGACAAAATGGCAGAGTTTGTTCTCACCACTGCTCCTTTTTCAGTGTCTGTGGTTCTTCCGACTCCCAGCATTTTCTGTATGCTGTAAATCCTGATTCATCTCTTCACAGATGGTTTGATTTTTGTTTTTATTTTTTTAATGTGTTTATTTTCAGAGTGAAGCTGCTGTGGGGACAGAAGAAGAAACAACTGGAAGATCTGAATTACTGCCGAGAGGAGAGGTGAGTAGAACCTGTCTGCTTTTACCAAGTCAGACATCAGGACTGATGCACCTTTGTGTGTAAAGCTGAAGGAAATGAACGTTTCTCCCTTTCCTTAAGGAAAAGCCTGCGGGAAATGGCCGAGCGCTTGGCGGACAAGTACGAAGAGGCCAAAGAGAAGCAGGAAGACATCATGAACAGGTGAGTGCACGTGGGAGCCTCAGCACCCAGCACTGCCTGCGAAACACAGCCCTGCTGCCGTGGCAGATCAGAGGGGGCAGAAGGTGCTGGGCCGGTTTGTCACAGAACTGGGCTTCTGAAATTCCCTGTGGGGTGATTTGTCAGTCCAGCCGCAGGCCCAGCCTGAGCCAGCCAGCTCCCAGGTGCCACACGAGACCAGCCGAAAGGGAAGGCACTGGGCAGTGGGATACAGCACCGGGCTGCAGGGGTTTAGGATAACTGGGCTACCAGGGCAGTTAATTGAGCACCATTTCTGGCTTTGTGCATCAAGGATGAAGAAAGTCCTTCGGAGTTTCCACTCTCAGCTTCCTGTTCTATCCGACACCGAAAAAGATATGAAGAAGGAACTGCAGACAATTCATGACCAGCTGCAGCACCTGAGCAATGCTATCAGACAGGTGAGGGGAGGATGGCCCTGGCTGGTGGGTTACAGAACAGTCCTGCCAACAGAGCAGTTTGTACTTGTGTTAATTACCAACAATGTACTAGAGGGACTGTGTGTCTTGCTGGTAATAGACAGATACCCTCAGAGAGCTCCCCCTTCCTCAGCCCTGGCAGGGACATTTCTTCTCTTTGCAGCAGGAAGAGTGCAAAAGCAGGCAGATTTTAACCCCAGAAGAATCAGTTCATTGCAGTACAACACCCCAGCCCATAACTAACAAGCTTTCAGTGCGGCAGGACAGACCAGCTCTGACTGGGGCCTTCCTTTCCAGGTGAAAATGAAAAAGGAATACCAGCAGAAGCAGATGGAGAAGGGGCTCAGCCCTCGCAAGCCCAGCATCAGCCTCAGTGCCTACCAGAGCAAGTGCATCCAAACTGTCCTGAGAGAGGAGTAAGTCCCTCTTGGCTCCTGCAGAATCCAGGCCCCGGCACTGGCAGGAGCAGTTCAGGTGTCTGGGATGCCATGGAAGCTGTGCAGGAGGGGCTGAGGCACCAGCTGGGGCTGGGGGAGAGGGGCTGAAGGTCCTGGGAGCAGCACTTGAATACATCTACTTCAAGTGCTCTTTGCCCCTGGATCCTGGGCACTCTGTGTCCACCCTGGGATTTACAAAACAACTTGGCAGCAGTGCTCCCTGTCCTGATTACTTGTGAGCGAAGGTGACCTGCAGTGTTTTAACTTGGACTGTTTTTCCTTGAAGGGGAGAACACATCAGGGAGATGGTGAAACAGATCAACGACATCAGAAGCCACGTGAACTTCTAACACGTCATCCTGCACCCACGGAGGAGCTGGAGGAGCTTTAACTGGTATTTCCCCTTGTATATTTACCATTTGTATGTTGAACAATACGCCTTTTGCTTATTATTTTGTAAAGAACTGTGAAATAAAATACTTTTGATAAGACTCCTTCCCCGCCGTGGTTTTTTGCTTTCCTCCTGGGAGGGGGATGGTGCAGCAGGTGTTTTACATTCAGTATGTTGGCAGTGTCCCACCTGCAGCTACCTCAGGAGTGGGGGATTGCTGCTGCCTTCAGAAAGCTCCCGGGGGTTATCCTGGGATAGCCTCCCACCCGTGCTCCAGGAGGGCTGCCCAGGGGAAGGCCTGGGGCGAGGGGGCAAAGACCAGAGCAGTGCACACACACACTTCAGCAGCTTTTTTTAATTTGGAACACTTTCTCCATAGAGGACACACCTTCAATACAGTTAACAAATGGTTACACTGGAATCCTGGAGACAGCAGAATTCTACACCCACGATTGCACAGGACACCAATGGCTTGGCTCACTGGAATGCAGTATTAACTTCCAAACACTGTTTGCCTTGAGCAAAACATGGCTCTGGAGTCCCTCTTGCCATTGAAAGGCCAACTCAGTATCTGCTGTAGACAGACTCTAGTGGACAATAAATAGTTGTTGTCCCTCCCCCCCTTCCCCTTAGAAAAGGCGACAGGTCAAGCTCAGGTTTGAACAGGAGTCACTGCACTGCTGGAACGTGGCACAGCAGGGGGTGCCGGGGAAGCTGCCGGGGAGGGAGGGCTGGGACAGCCGGGGGAACAGGGTTACCCGACATGCTGCAAGAACACTTTGTACAGAGTAAGACTATACAGGTACAGGAATGCAGACAGACCTCCATCTCGCCCCTGTCACAGCCCGCACCACCTGCTCACCCCCTGCATCGCAGCTGACCTGGTTACAAAGCACTGCCTGAGCGGGGAGAACCCTCGCCCCGACCCCAACCACGCTCCAGAACACCCAGAACTGGAAGGAAGAGCATCTGTTTTCTCATGTCTATGAGCAGTAACACCGTAATCCATCACCCAGTGAGTATCGACACCAAGAGCTTTTACTACACTTCATTTACAGTCTTTAAAAATTTCCTCTGCGCATTTGGCACACACTGACTGCATTGTTTGGTTTTTAAAGGCCCCTGTAAGTTTCTGAAGTTTGAGTTCAGCAGAAGCTCAGAGTTGCTGCTGCTGAAGCCGTGCTGCCCTTCCCCAGGAGGGGCAGCTGTTTGCAGGGAGCACATCTCCCACCACTGCTGGGAACAGCCAGGCTCCCAATTTCAACAGACACGCCTTAAAAGGTCTGATCTGAAGTCAAACACCAGCTGGTGAACAAGCTGACCCGTGTTCCAAAGCTAAAACGGCCACAGGTACTGACCCAGGAGCACAGGTGTGCGGGCTCGGGATAGAATGAGGTGGTGAGAAGGAAAACAACCGTGCAGGAATTCCCTGCCCGTCCTCTCCAAACCAAAAGGAAGTTCCTCCACAGACTCAAACTGTGCCTGGGTCACAAGCGAGAAACACCCCCCCACACTCTCACACACACAGTCACACCCTCACACCCCAGGCAGGCAGAGCTGCATTTGGCCACAGCTACACTGGTACTGTGGCTACAGAGGAGCCCAAACCACTTGCCCACTCACCTCCTTGCCCCCCAGCTGCAGCCACCACCTCACCCTGCCACCCCTCCCTGTTAAACAGCCTGGAAAAACACACCCAAGGAACAGCCACACCAGCCCTGGACTACCTGGAACCATCCAAGCCAGGCTGTTCAGAGCAGGGCTGCTGAGCACAGGCCAGCAAGGGGTGCTGGCAGACCAGTAACAGGCCCTGCCCTTGCTCTCTCACACTGGGACAGTCCAGAAACTCAACCAAAAATCCTTCTACTGTGCAAGTCCTCGAGCTGCAGTTCCTCGAGTGCTCAGTGCCTGAAGGGGGTACAGGAGGTGGTGTCCTTCTGCCACACAAGGGGCTTCCTTACCCCCGCTGCACAGTTACAGTAACCAACTCAGCAACCAGTTACACCTCAGGTTTTGGGAAGGGAGGGAGGGAACAGAGGAAAAAAGCTTCTCATTCTGCAGCTCCTACTAGAGGCCTGTATTTTTGTCTCCAAAGTTTACCCAGCACAACAGGACCCCCCAGCCACTGGAAAACTCAATGCAGAACACCTGGTACTGGATTTCTGCATCAGGACCCAGCTGCTGTCACCCTCAGCTCAGCACCAAGTGGGAAAGGTTAAAAAAAACCCCATAATCTGGTAAACAGCCAAATACTAAAGACCCAAGTCACACTTCAATGTCACTTTTATGTGAAATTAAGTGTCATCTTAAGGAGATGACAGCTCTGCCATCTGTTAGTCTAGTCATTACTAAGGTGAGACAAATGGCTTTTGGGTGTCAGGATTATGAAGGGGATTAATCACTAGGGTGAATAAAATGCTTTAATTCTTGCAGGGAGTGACAAGGAGTTGAGCTTGTATGCTGCTTTTTGGCTGCTTTTAAGGCATTCCTCTTCAAAACCACCACTTCTGACTCTGTGTCAGTAGCAGGATATACACTGCTAAAAATAGGATTTAAGCACTTAAAATACAGTCATGTGCATGGCAGTTGGGAGCATCTTCTGTCACTTTGAAGGTGATGAAGAAAAGCAGATCTGTGACCAAGGACATAAAGAAAAAACAGTAAGGAACGGGAGCAAAGTCTAAGAAGTTTTGGACAGTGTGATCTGCTCCTCCAGCCTCCTCCTTTTAACTGAGGTTTAAGTAGGGGCCATTCTTAAAAACCGGGTTTGAACCACCAGCATCAACACCTGCGACCACACAGGAAACCGTCCAGCTGTGTGCACGGAACTGCAGCAGCTGGAGGAGGAGGAATGGTCACCTTACCCCGGGACATTTACAGAACAAGAAACCCAAACCTGGCAACTGACCGATCACCACAACTCCCTGCCCCTGCTGCCACGGTGCACAGCGTCATTTAAATGTCTGGGTACAGAAATGTGGCACAGGCCCCCTCTGACACCAGACCTCACCCGGGAGCTGCTGTGCCTCCCCAGCTGCACCAGCACAATCCTGCAGCTCCTGCACATCCCTGCCCTGGCTGGGAGTGGAGGAATCCCTGTTTGCAGGAGGCTGACCCAGAACAGCACCTTCCCTTGACCCCTTCCAGTGAGAGCTCCTGGCCCTACACCCGGTGTCACCCCCCCTGAGCAGAGCAGACCTGCATCACCTCGTGCCAGTGCTCACACACAGGACTTTTACCAGCTTGTTTGGGATTTTTTTGTTTGTTTTTCTGGGATTTTCTTTCCCCTAGAGAAAGGATTCCAGGTACTGCTCAGCTTTAGAGATGAGAAACAACCGGTTGTAGCTCCATATTCTGAATTACAGTTGTGAGAAGAGATAACAAAACAGTGCATTTCTTGTGCTTTTCTTTCAGGATCTGAAATCAACAGAAAAATGGCAAGGAGATAAATTCTCAGTACAGTTTTCATTTTCTTTTGGATTAGCATTTATCTGTCCAGGAGAGACACAGCTCACTCACATCCACGTTTCAGCAGCATTCAGATTCTTCACAGAGCCAATGGTTTTTAAAAAAAAAAAAAAAAAAAAAGTACTGAGTTATGAAATAAGATCAATATCCAGTGTCCTGCTAATAAAGTCATATTTTAATATAAAATATTCATACAGCATACTCTACACCTCATTCTCTCTGCTAGCTGAATACTGTTACTGACTATTCAAACAGAAAAACTTCAACCACTTTGCTCTTCAACGTTTTGGAGGGACAATACGGTTTCCAGCAGCTACTCTGATCACAGTAGTGGGGGAAAGGACAGAGGGAAAGACAGGGGTAAATGTTCCAAAACTCTATATTAGGTTACGAAGTCGGCTGAAAGAGGGAAGTTTTTCAGAATGTAAGGACTGATCCCACTCAGTGGAACACGAAACACTGCACTCATTAGTGTTTCCATTAGAAAGTTCTCCTTCCTACACTGCAAGTCACCCTTGTGCTCTCTCTTCCTGCCCAGTACGAAACCTTTTTTCCCCTCTAGAAACAAAACTTAAGCCATTGCTCCCCTCTGTCGTCTTCTGCTCGTTCGGTTAGAGTTAAATAATAATTAATGTTGCTATAAAGATGAGTTAAAAACCCCCGACGCGGCCTCGGAGCTGCCCCCGCAGGGTGTCATGTTTCAGGGAGCTGGTTAATGTCCGTCAGTTTTGTGTCGTTCAGGATTGCACGGATTCTCTCCAGGGAATCTGCCTGCCGGATCCGCTCCAGCTGCACCTGCAGGGAACCAGAGGCACCGCCGTGAGCAAACCTGAGTGCAGAGCCAGAGCCAGAGCCGAGCCCACGGCCCCGGGGAGCTGCAAGAGAGACAACACTGCCCCTGGCTGAGCCCTGCAGGGTGTGAGGCAAGCACGGGCTGCATTTAGGCCCCAGGACGGGGGGGAGGAGGAAGGAAGACACGAGGCAGTTGTGATTTTACAAGCGAACCTTCGCCATCGCTCTCTTCCGTCGCTGACACCGTCCTGGCAAACTGCAGGAGATGTGCAAAGTAAAAGGAAACTCTCCCAGAAAAGAAGGTAAAGGAAGTACAGAGCAGCCTGATGTGTGCCTTGGAGCCTCTCAGCATCACAGCCAAAACGCTCTTGGAGGAAACATCCCGTTTCCAAGCTCACTCCTGTTACTTGCTCTGCTGATAATCCACCTTAAGCTGTTTCTTATATGCTGAAGAAGTGCCCAGCAGAACTGTGGTGGTGGTGAAATGAATGCAAAGAGCACAATTTATTCATTTATCACATCCAAACTTTCACATTCTCTGAATAAAGATCTGGGCTTTCAGTTATAAATTCCCATCTAGCATTTAATTGATTTTTAGCCCCTCCTCTGCACTGCTGATTCCTGATTTGGCCTGTGGGCCCCTCACATGAGGGGTACTTGCCCAGAATCTCCACTGACAAGGCCAGGGAAGGGAATAATCCTGTCAATAAATCCCAGTATTCATTCAGTGGCAATCTCAGACAGCAGATCCTGCACCAGGGACATGGGGAGGGCACGGGCCATTGCTCACACTGGAAGCACAACCTGCTGAGACACTGATGTGCAATAAGTGCTCAGGGCAGAGAGCGAGCGCAAAATGCAGAGCTACAGCTCTTGCTGAGTTCGTCCTGAAGTTGTAATAAACTGCCTGCAAGTTTTGGAAGGTCTATCACACACCTTCAAAGTGGTGGATATGTTTGCCATCAGAACTGCAGTGCTTTGAAATAAATAAATGAACAAAGAGAGGATGATGACAAACAAGAAGCAACTTCCCAAGCCAGGACAATTCAACAATCTCCTTTGTCCTACCCACTCCTCCTCCAGACACAGCCCGAACAAGAGAGGACAGATCTCTATTGTCCACCCAGCTAAACTCTGTCTAGTAAACAACCTCCCATGTTCTGGTTTTAGTTTTCTAAATAAACCTGAATGCTTGATTCAAAAACCTGTGTTTTTCATTCTGAGCAGCCTGGCCAAGGACTCGGAGGAGATGGGGCTGGAATTCTGCACCTCCTCTGTGAGCAAAACAAGCTGCAGCATAAAGGGAGGTGCAAATCCTCCGAATACAGACCCTGAGGGTGAGACCAGCCCAGCCTTGGCTCCCTGAGGGACAGTCAGTGACTCTGCAAACACGAACTGCAGGTCCCTTCATGTTCTCTCCAGATCACAGCAACAGAACAGCCTGACAAACCAGGACTGGCCTCCACGAACACCCCTGACTAAACTCCTTCCTCCAGCCACCTTTGGCATCTCATCCTCCACCACAGCTGCCACTTTTCAGAGGGAACACAAGGAAGGCAACAGTGACAACAGCAAGGATAAGACTTTTCGAGGGTATAAACAAAGCAGGAACTCTGACACAAAGATCCCTTTCATGTATTTGTATCAAACAGTGCAAGTTCTTTGCTCTGTCCTCAAATATTTGCACCCTAATGATTTACTATGAAAAGTAACACAGGAGATGGACAGTGAAAAACACGGGTCTAAAGGCACCATCCTTGATGGCTCTTCACAGTTCTTTTTAGCACCATAATTGTGTATCTTTGCTGCTCAGAATCAGCTGGAATTAAGTAATCCGAATAAAATCCCAATAGGCTTTAGTAATAATATCCTAGTAGGAATACCTGATCAGTTCATTACACTACCAACTCTTAAAATAGTTCATAAAGACCAACGTGAGAAAACTACAACTGCTACTTCTCATTTTACACAGAAATAATGAAACTAAAGGAGCACCCCACACACTGATCACACTTTCCTTACCTGAAGTGTCTGAGAAAGCTTCACAAAATCTCTCTGCACTTGCTCACTGACATCTAATTCAGTCTGCAAACGCTGGGCTTTGTTCTTCTCTTCAAACACCAGCTGCTCCAGGTTGGCCTGGAGAGAAAAAGACTCTTTATGCCACGCTTAAACTGGGTTAAAAAAGTGGGAGCTTGTATAAACTGACTGAAGAGTGACAGCAGAGCAAAGCAGCAGGTTATTCTCAGAGTCCTGGCAACACATTAAGCCAGTCTTTCCACACCCAGCTGCAAAACCAGGGGCTGATATCCACTAATACCCACTAACAAATGTCACTGGGCTGGCTGAAAAAGCCCAGTGACTGTTAACAGCTGTGATCAAGGATCTCAAAACACAGAGTTCTGAGTTTTATTGCAATATGATCAAAGATAAAGGCAGTAATCTGCTGCTGAAAACACAACTGTGGCGAGTTTTAGTCAGAAAAGCATTTGGGGGAATGCTCACCCCCAAAATGAGGGTGAGCAGGCAATTCAGCCCCTCTTCTTTATAAATCCAAGTGCAAAGAGATTGGGGGGAGGATTTAACCCACACCCAGGGGACACTGTTTCTCTGCCAGTTTTTTTCACCAACATTCAAAAGCTTCTTTTTTTTTTCATTCTTGTGCAGTGACACATTCTCTGGCCACAGCTGACCAGCATAAATACCCCACACCCAGCCATCACAGCTACCTTTGCTGCAGTCTCCTTCTTCAGCTGTTCTTCTAGAATGTTCTTTGCTTCCTGCAGACTCTCCAGCTGCTGCAGGTTTTCTTGTGAAGAACTTTCCAACTGTATAATAATAATAATAATTAGAAAAAAAAAAGTTATTAAATAAAGCTCCCAACAATTCAATCTCCCACAGTCCCTCCATAAGGAAGCACAGCCTAAGTGTCTTTCTGGGCCTCAGAAATACACCTAAATAACCTCTTCTAGGGATAAAGAAAATACCTGAAAAACATCTTTCTCTCCATCTATTTCTTTTTGCAGCTGGAGAGAAACGTTCAAAGACAACATTTAGGTTAGTATTAGGTAGCCTTAGTTAGGAACTAGTTAACCCAATATTTAGGTTACAGATTAATAAACAGACCAAACATCTTCCAAGGAAGAGAATTATGAATGTGTCCCAGTCCTACACTGACATAATACAAGAAAAAAAGAACCCTTTGTTTAAAAAAAAAAACAAAAAAACCAAACCCAAAAATCCCACAGTGAAAGGGTTCCTTACCTGTTCTTTTTCCACTTTTATTCTTTCCAGTTCAGCTTTTAAACTGGAAATGGAAGCTGAAAGACAAAGAGTATTAAAACTTAAATGCAGGAAACAGAGGAAATTATTCACACCCCGTTTACTTCCATTAATATTTAAAGGAGGATTAAGCCCGTGTTACATCAAAGGTACCTCAAAAGCAAACAAGTACAAAAGATTGTATGTCGTTTTCAGAAGCACAGTTTGGTGCATCTGCTATCAAAAGTGGCCAGCATTTAGAATTCAGATAAGCCAACTCACCACAAAACCAAGTCTTTGTGCATCTCATGAATTTCTAATATTCCTATTTTGAGACTCCTTCACCCCTGCCTCACCTATTTCCTCTTTGCAATTCTCTATTTCCAGCTGTAGGGTTTCTTCTATATTTTCTTTCAAATACTGCTCAGCCTGGATCTGTTCTTTTAGGAATAAGATCTCGGCCTTGAGCTTCTCCTCGAGGTGATCTGCTGCTGTCCTCACACTGATGATGTCTTCACGGTACTTCAGAATCAGCTCACGGAGCTCCTGCATTAGGAGATACGTGTGTTATGACCCTGAGCACTGTATTTATCAGCACCCAAACCAAAAATAAAGCTATGCTGCCCTCAGGTCTCTCCCATCATACCAGACCCTGCACCTATCAAGACATCAGAACAAAAATCAAAGTTTTTTGGCCACAGGAAATGAAGATTCATGTCCCCACGGGCTTATGATGCTGCTCTCCCTGCCCTTCAGCTCCCCCAGTGTTCTAATCTTGAACAAAGGGAGTGGCCATGAAAGGGGTGATAAGGTTTATCATTATTCAAGGCTCAGGATTATTACTGGTCTTAACTGGACAGGAGTGACTGACTTTGCTGGACTAATTGAATCAATACACTGGAGCCCTGGTGACTGAACACTTGTGTGCCCAGTTGCAAAATACACCTTAAACTGGCTGAACTGGGATAAACCCACACTCCACTGACAACAGAGCAGCCAGCAGGCCACAGTTAACTCATTTTATTATCATTTATCCCTATCATGAGCTATGCCAATGGCACAGCGGGATTAGGCTGCTGGTTTTGCACATCACAGACTTACAGGGTTAAAATCCCAATTATTGTTCACTGTGCTATTTGAGACAGCTTTTGGATAAAGAACAATGTTCCAGTGAGATCCAGTCACATGCATTGTTGGTGTTAGTGATTTAAAAACTGTTTTACCTCTGCTGCTTCTGGTAGGATGAAATCTTCAGCCTGCTGTAAAGACACATGCAAGCTGTGCTTGCCTTGAAGACTTTCATTATCTTTTTGCAGTCTCACCAACTCTTCTGAAACCTGCTCCCTTGACTGAGTCAGGACAGCCTCCAATGCAAAGAAAAGCATAAATTCTCACTTAGGGTCATGCTCAGCTCTCTTCTGCTCCATTTACTATCACCAGCAAATGCTCTCAGAAGTCTGGGGAACTGATTTTCTTTGTAAAGGAGGGAAACAAAATGATGGTGTGGATCAACATGAGCCTCTTGCCTGGCCTGTGCACCAGGGAAAAAGGCAAGATCAAGTTTAAACTGTACAGGCAGAGAGGAGGAAGCAAGTGATACACACAGCATTGCTCAGTCTCCCACTTTTCTGCTGTATTTATCCCTTAACTGGCTGTGCTCATGGAGGGGTAGGAGTGGGGGAATCACATGTGGTTTCAGGAACTGGCAGTGTGATGTTTATTGAAGTGTTTATTAAAATTACAGCACTCAGCTGTAAGAGCAGGTTATTAAAAAACCTGAAGCATTTCTCCTGAAACTTTCCATGGTAGGTGTCTGCCTCCCACTGTTGTCTGAGCGAAACATCAAAACAGATGATCCCTTGTAAAGAAAAAAGATTAAGAGGACAGGCTTTGCTTGCATTATAAAAGGTAAAAACATCAGTGAACTTTTCCAAGAGGAATGGTTGCTTTGGTATGGGGAATCAGGAGCTGTGCCATGGGTGGGCAGCATGAAAAGCAGGCTCAGATTAATGTATTTTCTGCACCTCCTGCACCTCCTCAGACGTGCTCTCCCACAGAACATCCCTGCAAGCAGTGCCCTGACGTCCCTACAGACAACCCCAGACCCCAGAAATGCAATACTGGGATTTACTGGGATGAATTCTCTTAGCCCTCCCAGAAATGCTGTGCCAGGGAAGAAAAAAGAACCACCTTGATTCTAAAACAGGAGGGAGTTAATTGCTGTAAGGAAGTCAAGCCTAGTTCTAGAACACGAGGTCCTACTCCTATTCCCTGGCTTAATTCCAACAAGATGCTCAAAAATAGTTTAAAAAAATTAAGTTCCCATCCATCTCTCTTCTGGGTGTTAAGGCTGACATTTTAAGTCTGACCTGTACAAAAACACTGAGCATTCATCTCTAAAACTCAAGAAAATATTCACTAGCGATGGTGCTCGTGATGATTCCTGAAAAACTGCCTCGAGAAATTCTACTGAGGTAAAATTGAGATACTGATGGGCCCCGAAATGCAGATAATGAATAAGGGGGAAAAAAGTTACCTAGGGATCTCCATGCACATAAATATTCATGAACACACTACAACAGACTGGCACAAACTGTCCCAGGTCCAGCACTTGCCACCACAGCTCACCTGACCAGTGTCTTTACAAGTTAAGATGCTCAGCTCTCTCCAGCCAACTGGGCAGCAAAACAAAGTCTTTTGCAAACATTTTTGGGTTTAACCTGCCTTACCATTTGCTCCTGGACACTCCTCTTGGCTTGCAGGAATGCCTGCTGCAGTTCACTGAGGAAGTTCTCTGACTTCTGACACTTGGCCATAAGCAGGGAGATCTGAAAAGGAGAAAACCCACACGGACATGGTAGAAATAAAGCAGGAAACAGATTTTGAAGAAGAAATAACCCCCAAAGTTCTCTTGCCTGTTATTAGTAATAAATACTCTGAAGTTTATGCTGTTAATTCCTCGTTCAGTAAAACAGGAGTGCAGCTCAAGGCAGTAAGGAGAGATGCTGTGCTTCTATACCAATAGTACACTTACCAAACTCTAAGCAACAAGCAAACAGTTAATTCTAATCAAATTTAAAAGTAAGCCAGTTCAGAGACACTAAAAGGAAGCTGCAGAGGTTTTTTTCCTAAGTTTTCAGCACTTTTAAGGTAATTTTTGTACCTTTTCCTGAAATCACTCACCTTCAAAAACTTCACTTTTATTGTTTTTTACAAAAGCAGTAACTTTTAAGTTACTCCACAACAACACAAGGTAACAGTAGGATTAAGCATTACTTAATTGAGAGCATGTTTGGGTCCTTTCATATCCAGGCCACTTCCAAACTCAACCACCACTCAAATTCCTGTTATCGCTCTGTAACGGATTTCAAGATCAGAGTTGGTATTTCAATGCCAAAATTTGGTAGCACAATATTAGAGACATGTCAGATTCATCCAGAAACTGTGCAGACTCAGGTGGAGCAAAACTAACCCTAGAAATTCTCATTTGTGTTGCCTCTACAGTCACTAGTCCCTCTGTATCTAACACAAGATGAGTTCTTGCTCCATACTTCTGAAGAGCAATATTCCCACCACCATCTCAGTCACCAACTGCTTGTACCTGATTAGAGGAGTCTTCAGCACTTTGTTTCATGTAATCCTCCAATTCCTGTTTCTCTTTCATTGTCTTTTCCAGCTGGTCATTCGCCTGCCTCAGCATCACCTGCAGCTTCTTCACCTGCGTTGGCACAGCCAAGTAATTTCATTTTCCATTCTCTTGGGGCGCATTTATTTCTTGAACCCCATCACACCCCCAAACCACAAAACCGAAGTCCAGCAACCCAGAAGATCCTCTGTTGCTCTTCTGAAACACCCTCCAGCACAGACTATCCCTCCGAGGAAACGTGGGACACCAAACTGCTCTGGCCCATTGCCATGGAATGACTTCAATCACTTATTTCAAAGCAGAATGTGACTCATCTGAAAACTGTTCTTCAGTTACATGGCAGGAAACAAAGATCCTCCAAGACCCTACAGTCATTTTATGCTCTTAGGATGAGGTCCTTTTCTGTTAACAGTTCTGCCAGTATCAAAGATAATAGAATTTAATGCATGACAAGCATTTTAAAACATAAATTATGAAAGATACTGACTTCAGCACGGGCAGAACACTTTTTATAGAACAGTGCCTTTACTACATGGTCTTGTAGCACCAGATCAAGTGGTTCTTGGAGGTGAATCCTTCAGAAATATGTACACATTGGTGCTCATGACCACACGTTTAATAACAAATCAGATTATTTCAGTAAAATGAATGTCAGAAGTTATCTAGATTTTAAGTATGTTGACATTGCTCAATTAAAACCAAAGAGTGGCTCATGGTTGCATCTTTAGCAGTTCAAATAGCTGGGAAAAAACCTTTCTAAAGCAAGAAGAGAAGTCCCACCTGGTCTCTTGTCTCAGCCTCCTGGATCTGGATGCCTTGCAGCTGCTTCTCATAGTTGGAGCACATATCACAGCGTCTGCCCAGCTTGTTCCCTGCATTCTGTACCTGCAGAACACACAGTTACCACCTGCCAGAAAGGCCATGAAAGTCTCCAAGGAATGCAGGAATGCCACACACTCTCAGGTGTGCTGTGTGATCACAAAACAGTACAGGGAAGGGACAGTGGCAGCATCGTGTAATGGCAAGAGCAAGTTGCTCCAACAGGAAGGATAACGTGAATCAGCTGTGGCATATCAGCTTTTCCTGGCTTGAGTCCCACCCTCAGCTCAAATACAGCGAGCCATGACATGGAGGAGCTCATCAAGGCACTCAGTGTGTCCTTCTGACATAAAGAAACCAAACAGGAGAGAAGACAACAAAAGTGTGCAGCAGAGAAACGAAGAGTAAACCTGCTACCAGCTCGGGATTGTAATGGTCTTGGGACAAATGGAAGTTCTATCAAAGGATCAGCTGCAAGTCAGGTTTGAGCTGAAACCGTGTTTGTATTTGCTGCTCCAAGTCCCACCCACACTGAGTGGCATCCACGCACCCAGCCTGTGCTCCTGCCTCCAGAAACACGTGGGAAGCAGCACATTTCTGCTCGGAATTCTAAGAAAGGGTTGGAGTAAAGCAGCATCAGAATGGCAACAGGGCAAGGAAATACTCAAGAGTAGGGGATTTCACTCAGCTCTGAGATCAGGATCATTTCTCCAGACACAGCAAATCAGGAAAACAACAACAATAAAAAAGCAACTTTGCAACAAGTTTGGAGAGACTTCCTAAATAATGATTTACACTTAATTTTAACAAGATAAGAAAATAAAAATACCATTAGTTCTTCGTTCCATCTGGCCTCTTCTTCCCTGCATTCTTACATTCCTTTTTTTCACCCCCACCTTGTCTTCCTTTCCACCCACTATGGATTGTTATCTCCCCCCATCCTTCCTTTTCTTCCCCTTAAAGTGCTGCTCCTTGGCCTTCCTTCCTCTGAAAGAGTAACCACAGGAACCCCCAAAAAACCTCTTCAGCAAGAAACCAAATGCAAGCTTTGAAGTGTCATCACATAAAGCTGCTGAAAAACGGACAGGCAGAACACCCAGAAGTAACAATTTCCTTGGTCATCCACACTGAAACTGGCCCAGGGCTCAGTCTAATCTGCTGCTTGTCGCTCTCAGAAATGGGTTTCTGATGATGCAAGTGCCTAAAAATTTCCTGAAGCTCCCTCTGTGGTAGCTTTGTGTGTTATGCATATTTTGGATGCTCGGTTACCAAATTGCACCCCATGCAGAATCCTCAGTAAAAGCCCTTGGCACACACAGCAGTACTGTTAGCTTTGCTCCTTCCTAGTCATCCCCAGTTCTACTCTAACACCCTTTCCTTAGGCTCCCATTCTCTCCTTTTCCTTGAGTTCTCCCATCTTTTTTCACCCTCTCACACAATCGTGAGATCAACAGCCAGCCCTGCCAGACCTCCCCGAAGTGAAAACCACCCTGTGGCAGAGCCAGGTAACAGGGTTTACATCCAGTGTGCTTTACCTACAGAGGCATTCCAAGAGGGAAAAGTGAATGGCTGCCTCTGGCTCTTGCCCAGAGAAGCTGTGGCTGCCCCATCCCTGGGTGTCCAAGGCCAGGTTGGACGGGGCTTGGAGCAACCTGGGACAGTGGAAGGTGTCCCTGCCCATGGCAGGGGGTGGCACTGAATGGTCCTGAATGTCCCTTCCAACCCAAACCAGTCTGTGACTCTGTGATCATGCTCTCCAAGAGCTTCATTCCCACCAGTCCCCTCAGGGACTGCTGCTGGCTGTGGTTTTCAAGGCATTTGGGAAGAGCAGCTGGTCTTTAAGTGATGCTGAGACAAAGGGAGCAGGCTATGGTGTCCTGCTCTCTCTTTTCACACCTGGCTGGGTGTAAAGCAAAGGAGGCAGAGCTTTGCCCTGGCAGGGCAGTGACAACAGCAGGGGGGGACTCACCTCCTTCTGCAGCAGGTTCCACTCGGTCTCGCTGACCAAGCGATACCCGCTGGGAGACACATAAGCACTCTCCACGCCCTGGGTGACACTGGAAAGCAGGGAAGCAGTCTCTTCTTGCTCTGGTGTCATTGCTTTGATTGCTTTTTCCTGATCTTTGGTTAACATGAACCCACTTGGCATTTGCAGAGATCCAAGGGAAGCCGTATCAAAGTTCTCAGACACTGAGTCTGCTCCAACGAGTGGTCCGAAATCCGACTCATCCAGGTTCCCAGCAGATTTTGCTTTGTTGTTGTATCCTAAAGCTTTGGACTGTAAAGATCCAGATGTCCCCAGACTGTCTGTTGACTGTGCTCTCCTTAGTCCATCTTTAAACATATCAGTGTCTGATTTATTGAAAGACTCTCCAGAAGAAAGCAGCAAGTCTGCATCCAGGGAATGGACTGAGCCATGGGTGCTGTTCACCTGCACCTGGAATGGCAAAACGAGGAAGAAAAAATTACATACTCTGCTTTGGTAAGGTCCAGGAGGAATGCTGGACACTAATATCAGACATGGTAAAGGCAAATTTAAATTGGCTTTGGCAAGGACATCTGATCACCGAGTTTGGCAGAGGATGGCAGAGGAAAGGACAGAGAACTGAAATGTGCCAGCTAGAATTAAAAAACACAAATAAAACAGGTAAAAAAAAAAAAAAAAAAGAGTCCTCTGTTAACAAAATGCTTTTGTAAGAATCTGTCTTCCTGCCAGACAAGCAAGGACACAGTCACCTTCCATCTGCCAATACTTGAAACAAGATGTTTCTTCCCCTAAAGAGATATACTTGCAATACCCCTTCTACAACTTTAATCTACACAACAGAAGGCAAATACTCCACCTTCACTTGTAAACTCAGCAGTCTTCCATAAACCAAAAAACTCCACACTAACAAAAAGATAAATAAAGAATGACATCCTTAAAACCTACTCTATACTGACAAAGCGAATGTTGTTGTTCTGTTTCTTTCTTGTGCTTTGAGTGTCCCACAAAAATACTGAAATATTTTCTGCACAAGACTATTTGTACACAAAATAAAATGAAAAGGGGAAAAGGCTGGGCTTGAACAGAAAGGTATCCTGGGGGAGGCCAGCAACAAGAGTCACACAAACTGTCCTGTGACGTGTCTGAGGTACATTAAGTCTCTTGATCTATTTTTATTTTTTTGTAGCATGGAAAAGAGAGCAGCAAGGCTTTATTTAAAAAGCATATGACTGCTTTCAAAATACCTTCCAATATCTTATGCACTTCTGCTTTGCCATTAGACACAGGAAGAAAATAACACTGAAAAATCAGCCTCTTGAGAAAAATCATCACTTCTGAAACAGGTCCAGCAGAGACCAGCAGGCTGCTGGCACTTCATATAGGTGCTTATAACCTATAATATATAGATATATTATGTACTACTGGATTATGATTGTTGTGAATGCCCTGTTTTAATCATTTTTAGGCAATAATGGTTTTATTTGCATTTATATATAGGAGTTTAAGTTCATAATAAAAAAGCGAAGAGAATACAGACTGATATAAAGCTGTATCTTCAGACAACAATTGTTTGGTGATAACCAAAAAAAGATCAACAAATCACCTGTTTGTGTTGTAAAGTGCCTGACAGAGAAGGTTGGAACTCCAATGATGACAAGTTGCAGAGACATGATGGATAATATGATTCACTACCACATATCAAACATCCTCTGCACAGTTCAAAAAGGTCATAAATAACAACAAAACCAAAGACACAGAAAAAACTAAAACCCTTTGGAAACTAAGCCCTTTCTCAAAAGGTAAAATTTGCCATTATATTTAATTCTAGGACTTTAATTCTAGGACTAGAAGATAAAATTTTTGTTCACCACCAGGGTGTCTCATTTGTGTATCTGGGTACAGAAGGTCAGTTTGCCCACAGGATTTGTAACAGAAGTTGTGTCCTGGTTGTAGGATAAAGGGTAGAACTGGATCTCAAGCAACATTTAGGTGCTATTTCTGCATTCTGAACTGTTATAAATCCTTGACAAAAATTAGGAGCAGACTCTAGAAGCATACAGGTTTTTTCCCTTCAAAAAAGATGAATAAACCAGGCAAAACACTGGCTCACTCTGCAAATTCTCAGGTCTCCTGAAGCTTAAACAAGCTTCTGTAGCACAAAAACTTAGTATGTTTTATTAGTTGTTCCTTATTTTGACTTACAAAACCAAAACGGACCCGTGAAATGGTAAGTCCAGAATTCAACAAGCAGGTTAGCAAAGTAACCACACTACCACTTGCTGAATGTTCAGATATAATTGGCTTAATTCTGAATATTTAGGTGTGTTAGAGTGTGGTTATAAAGCCTGAGAGAACATAACAGCAGTTCACATCCAGAGTGCAAAATGTAAATTACCATTTTTAATGGCACCTCTCAGGATTGTGCAGTGCTGTCCTCCAATCTTTATTAGAATTCATATATTCAAGTACAACCCCAAGGGTTTTTTTATTGCTTAGTAAGAGTTAGAAGCTACAGAGAATGAAGGTCACTAACTCTGCATTTGCAACGAGCACCCTGAGGAATGTGCCAGTGAAAGATCCAATGGTTTTACCTCTTCGTTAGAGAGCTGGGTAAGGGTTTCCTCAGGGGCCAGAGAACATGAAGCTTTTGTTTCATCATCTGAATCTTTTTGCTTCTCCTCCTTTGTCTTGCTAAGCCTTTGCTGATCATCTTCTTCCTGGAAATCAGTGGTCAATGGAGAATACATACAAAATGGGATTCGATTTTGCCACAGTAGTCATGGCACCAGCTTTCATGATAAACTAATCTACACAAAAAGACACTGGAAAATATTATTTTGCTTAAAACTCTAGGGTTTATCACATAAATATTCTTTCAGTTAAAAAATTTAGTCCTCTTTTAACAAGGCACCAAAACTGACTTAAAAGAGAACTTACTTTACAAGCCTAGTGGCCGAAGCATGAATAATTTTATTCAAAGAACATATTACCTAGCTCAAAATTCTCATTATAGGCATTACCAAATAAGGAACAAAACCAGCTGCTACACTGGCTGCTGTACAAAATATATATATATATATATATTTGCAGCCCTAAAGGCCCACTAACAGCCATTTACAAACATGAATTCTACAAGTGTGAAAAGAGCAAGTGCCTCGATCACTCTAAACAATGGAATATAAAGAAAAAGAATCCAAAGAAAGACATCATAGATCATTAAGACATAAAGTATGTACACAATCATTTGGATAAGATAATTTAAAACCCAGGTCTTAATGTATGCCTAAGATACCTATTTGACTGAAAAAAAACCTAGAAAGAAGTGAAACTTGCTGTCCTGACATCCTTACCCCAGCTGTTTCGCCTCTCAGATGACTGTTTCTTCCTTCAAGATTAATTTCTGGATATTATTACCTATTTAGCTATTGGCAACATTACTTTTAAAGTTACTGTATGCATTAATATTAAAATACTGGAGAGTTTCTGTTGTACCTGTCAGTTGTCATTCAAAGGAAACATTTCTGCTCAACCTGTCAGCTCTCCATTTTTGAAGTATTAACACGCTTGTCTCCAACATGTGATTTTCACACCTGCTACCCCACATTAAACCTACAGCATCCCAAAAAAACAAAAAGGAAAAAGAGGGAAGCAGGCAGCAACCTGATCCTTTTTTTTCAGCTCTTCCACCTGCCGGAGCTGCTCCGAGGTCAGGACGATTTCCATCCTCTGCATGTCCCGCATCAGCAAACGCTGAGACTCCAGGAACTGGTCGTTGGCTTTTTGCCACGTGTGTTTCAACTGGTTGTGCTGCTGCCTCTCTTGCTCTAAGAGGTGGCAAACTGTGCAGAAAGAGAGTCACTCTTGAACCAGAACTGTTTGAACATCTTTGCCAAAGAGATGCATCTTTGTGAATAAAAGTAGTTATTGTTCTAATCAGTCGGCCTCTGTTCACAGTAACTGTTCAGGATGAAGTAAGACATTTTCTTAACTCCCAAACTTGGCTTGTGATTAAGGAGGCATTACTGACAGTTTATAATTTCCAGTGAGGAGACTAACACCTCAACTCCATTCATGAGTTCTAACAGTTTATTTTTTGTAGTGCTGGTTTCAAAAGACTGGCTCCTACATCCCTATTTATTTCAGCAGCAGGTTCTGGGTTTCATTCCTCTGCACTGCCATTTACACACCCACTCCAGCACCAGCCCTGACACACCTCAGGGAGCCAGATCAATACATTATGGAAATAATGATCATGATTATACACAAATGAGGCACATATAATAAGAATGAAGCTTACAATACTTTAGGAAGCTAGAAATTCAACAGCAACCCTCCAGAAAACGAATGGCTCTGTTGTTTTTCTCTGTCACAAAAGAACCCCACATTCAGCTCTTCAGCAAACATTTTTAAGGCCTTTCACATTTCAAAACACTGCTTCCCCCTCCCAGTTTCTTTAAATCCAATTCAAAGAAGAGATGAGAAAATAATTAACAGCTATGCTGGGGTTTGCATCCTTAAGAGAACAAGAATGAGAGGTTTATTATCAGGCACGTACCTTCATGGAGTTCTTTCCGCAGCTTCTCTGCGTCCTCCTGCAGGACCGACTTCTGTGTGTTGAGAACAGCCACATACATCTCTAAGTCTGTCCTGCACGACTTCTCAGCTTCCAAATAATGGTTCAGCTCTTTAACCTGAATAAAAATAGGGAAAAACATCAACCATCCCAGCCTGGGGACACTCTCAGGAATTTCATTCTTGTTAGAAGTGACAGTGTCGCCTGGTCAGGTAATGGATGGGTGCTGAAGGGAAAGTTTATTTCTAGAAATCACAAATATTCAACTATCAGTGTGCAAGCAGTGCTTGTATTTATTTCTGAACCCATTACTCACTAGAATTCTGCTAAGTCAAACCCATCAGTGTATCACAGTTATAACAGCTGGATCACAACAGCACCGAGATGGTAAAGAGGCAAAATATCCCAGGAAAGCAGACAGAGAAGCAATCCCTTAATTAGTGCTGATCAGCCAATAAATAAGTAGGATGTGGAGATGGTTTAAAATAGAGTAATAACACAAGTCAGAAAACAGGACTGTGGGGCAAGCTTGAACTAAGCCTAAGAAGAGAGAAAACTTAGGGACAGACAAGAAAAGAAACATTCAAACTCATGAAACATTCTTTCAAAAAGAAAGGAAATCTGTCAGTGAAGAGCAATTAGTTCAAGAAATACTGAAGAAATATATTTAGATTGTTTTCTTCTTGTTTTTTCAACAGCAAAGCTAACAAAGAACTAACAAAGTCCTGCAGAGGCTGCAGACGCTCCGGTGAGAACCTCTTAAGACAGGGTTACATAAACATCTGTCAGACATAATGGAGAAACGGATCCCATCTTGGAACAAGGAACAAGAGTGAAACATCTCTTTATGGCACTCTTCAGTTTTATGGTTTGCTGAGTCACAAATCACAGGAGGTTTTATCTTGGAGGAAACAAAAGCCTTCAGGCAGCTCCTCGCTGGCTCCACAGAGCTGCTGTTCATCTTCCTCACCACAGGCCGGGAGGCACCGACGCCAGCCCAGAGTTCAGGACAGCCCTTGGGCTCTGCCACCGATGGTGGGACAGCTTCTCCTGCCCCAGGACACCAAGTCCTCCATCTGCTACAGCCTTTAAGCCTTTGAGATGGAAAAATCTGACTCCCAGAGTCTCTGTGTCTCCAAGTGTGACAATAACTAAAGGCCAGGCTGCTGGAGGGGTGCAAAGCAGATATTTTTTCTAGACTTTTTTTTGTTATAGTCCTGAAGCTTTGCAATTTACTCGGAGCACAGATCACACACACACACTGCCAACCCCCCAAAGACTGAAATACATATATAGGCTAAATATGCCCTTTGAGCTCCAGGAGACAAGATATACAGGGCATGAAGAGTTTCACAATACACACTTTTTCCTCTCCTACAAAATTTGACTTATCTGCACCAAACTAGCATGTTGCAGGACATGAACAGGACCCAGTTAGAGCTCCACCTCACCTTGGATGCTTCCAACTCCTTGATTTTTTCTTCAGCTTCTCCCAGTTTCTCCTTGAGGGCTGCAATCTCTTTCTCCATGGGCATCACAACCGAACGCAGCTTCTCGGCATCTTCCTGGGCCTGAAGTTGAGGCAATAAATTGTAACACATCATCATCATCATCACAGTTTTCACCACAACAGCTTCCATTATTGGAGACATTTGGAGAAAACCTCTACATCAACCAAAAAAGCTGACTGAACTTCCCCTCTCACTCCCACTGCTGTTTATTTAGTTCAGCAGCCACCTCTGTGACAACAGGTTGATATTACTCCATTCACAGAAGGGCAACTAAATTTTAAATACATGTATGGATTAGGCCATGAATATCTGCTTTAGAAGAGAATGTCAGCAAATCTATCACTCTTGACACCTGAGAGAAAACTTATGGATCAAGCATTTCGCTTTTCTGTTATTAAAGGCCTAACTGTCCTGCAACCTGCTGTCACATAGGACATATGAAAAACCCCAAAAGAACTGCATGGTGAGGTACTAGCCATGCAGTTGCTTGCTCAGGAAATTAAAAGTAAAAGGAGACGCAAAGTGACACACAGTATAGCTTGGTTCTGTTTTGGAAGATCATTTTTCAGCTTTAAATTACTCCTGAGGTAGCATCATGTTGTGGTGTTACTGTACTGAGTATTTCAAAATACATATAGAAAATTTATCACAAACCCCATGTTTTTTTCAAAAAGTAGTTCTGAAAGATCAAATGGCAACAGAACTAAGGGACTGATACAAGGAAATGGGGGGAAAAAAAAAAAAGAGAAAGAGCCAGGTAAAAATCACGAGAATTAAAATGAGAAATAGCACTCAGCGTTCAAATCCAGAACTGCACACGGCAAAGGGTGGCCCTGACGTCCCCATTTCTTAAATGCTCTGTCCCTCCTTTCCTTTTCCTGTCATTTCCTGTCTTCTGCTACATTTTGTCACTGCTGGAGCATCAATAAAATCCATGAGCAAAGCAAGGGACTTCCCAGGGCAGTGAATTCAATACCAGGGACATGTGACTGTCACATGCACACCCAGACCTGCCACTTGCAGCCAGCAACTCATCAGTCACGTTTTTTGAACAGATGGGAGCAGGAGTTCCACTTCAAAGAGTGCTTTATAGTTCATTTATTGTATCACTTCCATTCATTTAATGCTACCTCTAGCTGGCTCATATAGACTAAAAATAGCCCAACGTTTTCTGGACCCTTGAACATGCTCTTTTCTAATTATTCCTGATAACTGTAGGAATATTTCACTGCCAGTCTGGTTTCACGTGGTTCAACACTGAACACAGAGCAACAAATATGTCCATGACGAAACTAATAAGTTCAGAGAAACAGCCAGAAAGTTCTCTGAAAGCAAAACCAGGCTGTGAACAGCAACCAACTGGAAAGAAAAAAAACTGTATCAACTTCCACTTAAAGAAAAATTACTCCAGCTTTTAGTGCTGGGTAAACAGAGCTGAAGTTTGACACTGTGGTTGCAACATATTGTAAGGATCCCTATTAAAGGTCAGTGGGATACTGAGCTGAGAACTCAGAACAGCCAATATCTGCTAAGAAAGGGAGTGCTGGTCACTAGGTCTGCTCTTGGAGGTAAAGTCGAGTTAGTGAGATGCCCAAATTGAGGTTAAAATTCCCACTCAACCTTCTAATAAAAGGAGAGTACCTATCCTGTTGAAAAATGCTACCTGAAGATTCTGTTACATGTCACAAGAGGTGTGGCAGCATCACATTTCCTCTGCTGAAAGGTGCTATTCAGGCTCTTCCAGAGCCGTGATCCTTGAAATGGTTTATTTCCTTCTAACATTTTGTCAAACTAACTTGGCTGTCCAAGGCAATGGTTTTACATATGATCATATTTACTCACACCTTAATCAAAAACCAAGAGCCCAAACCACTTCTGCCCCAGCACAGCAGCCGCAGAACATGCTGTGAGGCATCTCTAGACCACAGGATGAAGATGATTCCACGGAGAGAACGTGCTAAAAATGAGTCCAAGCCATTTTCAGAGGAACAAAAGCTTGACTGGAGAAACCCCAAGTAACATTATACCTGAGCTTGTTCCTTAAAAACGGGACAAGTGGAAAACCCACGGACACAATTTGAGAATTTCTCTTTAAAGCAAGACTAAGCCATTTATCCTCTAAATTTATTCCACTGTTCTTTATCATTACCAACTAAAGTAGTTTACTGTGTATCAGATTTTATGGCCAACTCTGCCACAGAAATCAGATTACTCTCCCCTTCCAATTTCCCCTTTCCTAAGCAATAAGCCCAACTTCAGAACAGGAGGTTTGTCCCTTCTTGCTCTCTCTGTATGGAAAATACCTGCTCTGCAGACTTCTGCTACTCAGAGTTTGACACAACTGTGCTAAGAAGAGTATTTATATTCACCACAACTCCAACAGCAAAACAGATCCCTTCCCGAACACAAAACGAGGGCTGACTTTAAAAAGAGCAGCCAAATTTTGCCAGTGGGCAACTCATCCCCACCAGGTCATTGTCCAGAGGGAGCCCAGTCATTCCCAGCAAAGAAGTTGCATGGAATTACCTGTTGCTGTGGTGAATTGCTTTTAGCATCTGTAAAAACAAAAATCCCAAACCTACCTGGTATTACAACCCAACAGGAAACCAGATTTTTATCAATCATCAATAAGTTTTCTGAAAGATGAGTGTTAAGCATGTTAATCATCAGGCCAAAGTATTTACCTTTTTTGACTTGGCAAGGGAGACGAGTAATACAAAGTTTTCAGCACAGATTTCTTAGAAATCACTGCTTTATGATAAAAAAAAAAAAAAAAAAAAAAAATCATGGAACACAGAATTTTTCTACAGAAATTAGCAACCTGCAATCTGAAATATGTTTACATGGAAAAGTAAAACTTCCAGACAAGGGCACGTGTCCCACCAGACACGCTGCTTGTGATGCTCAGGGATGCCAAATACCAGGTTTGCAGGAGAGACTGGGATACCTCTGGCATCTAACAAATCTAATAAATACAGCTCAAATAGGGTGCTCACCAAAATATTGCCCAACCATTCCAAGTGCTCCCAGATCAGGACAAACAACATGTACCCCGGAAGTCTGAAACCCCAAATCTGTGCCCTCACCTAAACAAACTAACTTAAAATGAAGATATTAACAGAATTTAGAAATGCATTTGTTACCATCTCTTTCAGAGAAAAAAAAGTATGCAGACACTAAGCACAACTGTTAGCAAATATGTGGGCACTGTATTAAATTTCGTGGGTTTTCTTCGTAGTTTAAATGAATTTTATAGTCAAATTGAACACAACTGAACAGAGATATCATCCAGTGCCCTAGACTGAAACACATGGCTCACAATCATGTCTCTGCTCTGCTCACTCTTCTCCCCTCAGCTCCCATTGAGAATTCCAGACAATGGTATGTTTTCCTGCCAGTTTTAAGAAATGTGATATATTACAGCATCTACCAGAGAGAAAAGTACTTTGTTTTATTTTTACTCCTTTGTGCTGTTTGTGGGTTCCTCAGAACGGGCTACAATGTAGAGATATTTTTAAAAGCTCTTCTCAAGTTTATGCTTGGCTTTACCGTAAAATAAATCCACCCTTACAAAGGAGCATATGAAGATGGAGGATAAATAGAACACTGTTGGCTGGAAATGCCATTTTGCAGGAGGAATTGATCACAAGTCTTCAAATAGCACATCCCAAGTGATCAAGAAAATTCCTCTTTTCACACTGACTGCTGACACATGAATATTCATCATTTTGCTGGCCAAACACAGCTTTTTATGGGCTTGGGATTTGCTTGTTTGTTTTTCAGGTAAAATCAAATGTCCTTTTCCTAATTCTGATCTAATTCTTAGTCTCCCTGAGGAAAAACTTCACAGGTTTAATAATGACAAAGAAGATTAAAACCCCATGTAAAGCAGTTTAAGCAATTATTTCAAGCTGTACTCTGAAGACCAGATTTCCCCCTCCCCCTCCTATTACATAAAGTACATGTTCCTTTGCTTTACAGGTCTAGAAAGCTTTCCAAGCTTCATTAACCAGAGATTGATAAACTGATCACCTTCTCCTTTAGGACCACCAGGGATATTTAGTTCACTTTTAAAAGGGGTATAGCTGAAAATGCTATTTATCTGCTCTACTAAACTTCCATGCTGAAACCACTGAGTTTGGCTGAGCTGTGCTGTCATGTCAGCAACTCGCAGCTCCAACTCACACGATCAGTGAATTCAGATTAAAAATCTGAATCAGTTGAGAGAGAGATTGTTTTCTGAAAATGCTTACTGGCAGTTAGTTGGGAGTGCCCTGCCAGGACCGGGTTGTTTCTACAGGACTCACCACACTGATCCTGCTTTGAACCTTCCTTCCAGCTTCAACCATAGGTTGTTTTTTTCTCTTAATAAGGCTAAAACCTTCCCTTAAAAACAGTTTGTGTCTTACAATTCCAGTGGCAGTATTTCTGTTGTCAGAACACCGGCAAAGTGGAACCCTGACTCCTGCCTCTGGAAATCGGGACTACATGAAGAGCAGTCCCCCTGAACAGCAGCAGCAATTATGCAACTACAACTGGCAATAGTCTCAGAAAACGAATTCCATTTTGCAACACTAACACTGATTGCTTGCTACAACATAGTAAAAATAGCTGAACTGCTTCTTTGTGTGGCATGCCTGTGATATTCAATACTACACCACTTCTGCTGACAGCAAGCAGAAACAGGGAAATGCAGTGATGTGGCAGATTAGCAGATGTTGGTCTACTCCCTTACTGAACACAGGTTAATTCATTGCTTTAAAACTGTCTTACAATAGCTTGAAGACTACTGTAAGCTTACTGGGAAGGCAAATTCACTTAAAGGCAAGTTTTTATAACAAGATGAACAAAGATTACAAAACACTGACCTATTCTGACAGGTTCAATTTGCTTCCTGCCTGAAACCCACCAAAGCTTCAACCTCAACAGAAAAAATAATATCCAAACTCAAGGCAAGGCACCTCAGTCTACTTCTGTGAAGTTTTCTTAGTCACAGATCTTTGAACAACTACAACAATGCGTGTCCATACTCCAGGGCAATTATTTTTCATCATCCAGAGGCTGTTGTTTTGTGACAGCACAGTTCTGTACTTCACAGGAAGCCAGTAGTGCTGTGATGCACGAGGATGGTTTAACTTGCAGAAAGAGAAAAGGCATTTTAGATATTTTGAGTTTTTTAATGGGCACAGTAAATTCATAAGATCTCAGAAAAGGAATATATGTGCAGAAGAGTAAAGGAAATTTTATAAAACTGCAGTCAGTGCAGAAAAATCTGAAGGTGGCTTTACTTGAGCTCTTTTGACATTCTGACAAGGGATTCGCAAGCCCACCTGCTTTTACAAGCTGAAGGCAAAACTTTGTCATCTTCTCAGGTACAATCCTCTCACTGAACCCACATAATTGGGTACAACACCCTTATGGATTCAAATGCAGGATTAGGTCATGATGACTTCCATGAACAAAGGCTGGAAGTTGGCAGAGCGAGGCCTGTGTGAACAGCTGAGGAATTGCAGCGGGCGTGGAAATGAACTCGCGTGTAACACCACCGGAGTGTCTTCAAACAGAAACCGAGGAAGCAGATTTCAGTGTACCTTTTTCATTTCATTTTCCAGGTTTTCCTCCTCCTGCCCTTCAGACAGTCGCCGTCTCAGCTCTGCTATTTCCCGTTCCACGTTCTCCCGGTATTGGTTCCACTGAGCTCGTTCCTGCTCCAACCTGTGGTGATACTGGAGCTCATAGTCACGGACAGTCTCTGTAAAACAGCATTTGCAGAACTTATTTTCAATGCAAGTTAAAGAACAGAGCTTTAGGAACTCCACCTCCAACCAGCCAATGATTTATTTTAATTGGTCAAAACCAAGACAACCATGAACATTCCCTTCCCTCTGATTCCTGCCCCAAAACCCGAATACATAAGTAAAAAATCCAAAAGAACTGAATCTCCATTTGTACCAACACTAGAACACAAACAAACAAGCCCTCAAATCTGTGCAACTCTTAATTTCAGACTAATTGTAAAATGCAATGTAAATGTACATGACTATCACCCCATTGAGCAGCACATTTTGTACCTCCACGCACATCACGCAAACAAACCACCAAAACCTTACTTATTTACTCCAAAATGTAAAGAAATTAAAGCTTCTCACATGGCTTTCATTTCCCTATGATTAACAGCTCCCCCTCAGGTAAGAAGCTGCCTGTGTTTACACAGGGACAGCAGCTGGCACAACTGAGCCTTAATCTGGGTTCATGTATCTATGCAGATCATAAATAAACAGACTTCTGTGTACTCAATATACATGAAGGTTTGTCTTTTCTGGGTGAAAAGCATAATCAGGTGATGGAAGAACTGCCTACAGCCAACAGGCTCAGGGTAGTGTGATCCTGTTTGTGAACCTTTAAGAAAACAAGACAGCTGTGGCAACAATCTGTCCCAATTTATTTTGCTCCTTGCACTTTGTCTCAGAAATGTCAACAGCTGTACAACATGCAAATGTAACAAAGAACAGAACCCAGGACTGAGCCAGAGCAGCATGTGCAGCCACCAGCCTGGGGAAAAGCCCACCTGGTCGTGTGAGAGCAGAACTGTGTTCCCACAGAAGAAGACAATCGTGCTGTCAGCCTAAAGCTGTTTTCAGACTTGCCAAATTACAAGCATCACACTTTTATATCTTCATGGAAGGATGAAGTAGCACATTCATAGTCCCTCAAAGATGCTTTGCATATACATGAGAGTTGCTACTGCCATGATTACTTCTAAATTCTATCCTTATGCTAACAGAACAGAAACCAGCAAGCTCCTTTTCACACTCTTGGGAACTACACTTCATCCAGCACTTCTGCAGCCCAGTTTCCCAAGCCGTGACAAGCAGTTATCCACATCCCACAGGCACAAATCCCTGAAGATGTGGCTGATCTCAGCAGCCTGCCTGGTTCTTACCTTTCATAATGGCCTGTAGTGAAGCTACTTCTTCTTGCCACTGTCTCTTCACCTCATCGATGGCCTCCTGCTTGGTGGTCTCTGACACTGTAGCTATTGCTTTGATGTTCTCCATCTCCGCATGAGCTTCCATCAGCTGGGTCCTCAGCTGGCCCAGATCATCCTGGGCTGCCTGCAGCACTGCATTCTGTCTTTTCAGGTCCTCTGAAAGAAGGATTACATATATTTAGCTTGATTAATAAATTCAACCTGAGGAGTATCCCTAGTTGCTACGGCAAAGAACAGTGCACTGATATTAAAACATCTACCACAACAACTGAACAGAAGTTGGCAGGTATCTTCAGGGAATGCTAGTTCTTGGCTTTGCTTGCCCTTGTTTTTATTAAAGAAGTATATTCTCATGGATACAGCCACAAAGCAGACAATGCAGATATAACCTAAGAGCCAATATACCTGATGGAAGTCAACTGTGCTTTTATTTGGTTCTCATTATTTAACTCATTCTGGTAAAGAGTCTTGAAAAGGTAAGAAAAACAGGAGGACAGCCTGTCCCCCACTTCTGACACCAACTTGGTTCTGGATTTGGATAGAACGCTTCATATTTCTTGAACAGAAACTCTCTGTGACCCCTTCATGGAGCCCACACAAGAAAACTATTCAGACTAATCTGCTCTTTACCATGACTTTGCTAACACCGAGCTTCTGCTAATAAGAGGGATGCATTCAGTGGAACACCCACTATTTCTCTAATTGTTGCAACTACAAACAGAAACTAAACTTATTTCATATTACCCTCCTGGGCTTTCAGTTAATCTGAAACAAACAGCTCTGGAAGATCTGTATTATATAATTGATTCCAAAAGCTCCAGCACGAAATACAGTTTTGCGTTCGCCTGTTTCGCTTTTAGCTGAAACATCTGGCCAAGTGCACAGCAAACACCAAGCCACCTCCACGGATTTCCCTCAGTGCCAAAAATCAATCCTGGTGCTCCCACCCCTTGATAGAGAATATGGAACCCAGAGCTAACCAGGTACTTAAAAGGGCATTAATCCTTGTGTAAAAAAACCAAGTCTCTGTAGCATTTATGTTATTTAGTTTTCAAACAACACTACTGAGGATGGGTTGCAGCAGTCCCAAAGTACCTTTAGGAAAGGGTCTGGGAGACAGGGAAGCAAAAAAAGAAAGGAAAGTAATTGCTTGTATATTCTCCTCTGGCGTCCCTTCACTTCAGTACATGTGAAAGTTGCTTTTGTTTTCTTCCCCTGGCACGATTTATTTTTATTTTCTATTTTTTGACTGTCCCGAAATGGGAGAATTATTGCTGATCTCATCAGTAGTGTCTTGTGTATCTTAAAATTTCCTTTCATCCAGCTGCTAAAACACCAAGAAATAGGCTTTCTGTATGATCTGATCTTCATTATGCCTGTTGTATTTCTGCTCTCATAAGCTTATACAGCAGCTGCAGTCTTAATGCATTATTTTTTGGCTCTGCTTTCATATGTTAAAGACAGGAAAATCATCAAAAATAGAAATAAATCAATTAGGCTCTCAGAACAGCTATCTCTACTCTCCAATTCTTCATTAGATATTTGAGCTCATATGGTTCGAATTTTCCTATAAATTGTGTTATCGAAATAGATGCCCTTGGCTGGTACTGAAACTTTTATGATGTTTGCCTGCTTACAGCCTACCTCTGATGGAAATTTAAGACAAATTAATGCTCCACAGAAAAGCTGGCCCCAAAGTACAAACAGCACAGCAGCCAGGAGATGTCTTTCCACTTCCCAGATCAGCTGCTGCTCAGAGAAAATGAGCTCACAACGAATTCAGGCAGAATTAAAACTCAGTGGTGGAGTTTCAGTGTGGCCCTCAAGTTGCTCTGACTCCTATACACGCAGGCAAATCTTTAAATTTAATTCTAAAAATTCATTCCAGGAAGCTCAATAGCCATCTATTGAATTTTACTCTGCTCCTCTCTTACGTTTTTATTATACCTGTTTAAAAGCCTATCGTTCATACAGAGATTACTTGAAGGGAATTGAGGACTTACCTTCCTTAGCCAGGTATAACTCCTTAAATTTTGCTCTCTTTTGATTAAATTCTTGCTCAAGTTGCTGCTTTGTGCGCAGAAATTCTGCATTGACCTTTTCCAATTCTGCCACCCGTTGTAGAAGAGCGACTAAAAATAAAACAGAAGATAAGGTACGTCACTAACAGTTATCCAGGCGTCCCATCCTGCAAGACTGAGGCTCAGGGCTCACTCTTTTTAAAACATCTTCATCGTTAGCTCAGCCACTGCCCCATGACACATCAGGAAAACTAATCAGTCCTCTGAGGAACAAAGGAGGATAAGCCTTCTGAGACTGTAGCACCTAATCGTACTTAGACATCTCCAGGGCACGGGAGATGTGGCAGGGAATTCTGCAGGAAACCATCTCCCAAAGAAACCCCGAATTTCCTATATACAGTAAAGGAAGAAATACAAATAATTCTGGTGATTTTTTTTTTTTCTTCCAGTGGTGCTTCTTTCCAAAACACTGGGAATTCAGTCACGAGGCACAGGAGCAGTTCCCAGAGGCTGAGGTCAAAGAAAACAAAGTGATGGCAGCTCAGCTCACAGCCAGGGAAGGACAAAGCACAGGAAAACCCATAAGCTAAAAATTAGGTGCCATTATCTATCCAGTCTTCAGTTCTGCATGTTCACCAAAAGATGAACGAGATTACATTCAGAGAAGTTTGCCAGGAGATGACCACAATCTACGGAGAAGTAACTGACTATAAGATCAAAGTCTCCTCATTTCCAGCAGGTAAAAATCCTCAAGGACACACAAACATCACACTATTTTCCAGAGCTTACCACATCCCAGAGTTTACCCCGAAAGAGAGAAGAGTAGGAAGTCCACAGAGCACCTAAGAACTGTTACAACATGCTTATAACTGAAAAAAAATACAACACCATTGTATGATGGGATGAAGACCCTAGACAACTACCAACCCTTCACGTGCAAGAGCAATTTCTTTGCTCCTCAGGAAGTACAGTTCTGCTTCAGGTGGCAGTTTCACCTTGCACAGCTCACAGTTCAAACACCACACAGAAACAAGAGGCAGATGAGCCAGGACCAAACCCACCTCCCTGCTGTGAAGCACTGGGGAGAAAAAAATACTCCCCTACACGAGTCTCTAACTGTTCTGCAAAAGCATTTTGTGGCCGTGGTCCAACTCTGCTGTGCAAAGCTGAATCACTTCGGTTACAGCCTCTACACAGCACAGACCAGACAGGTAAAATATTGATCCAGCAGAGGTGTTTACATCTCCCACCCAACGCGCTGCCCACCAAAAGCAGGTCGTGAACAGAGTACAGCTACAACACAGTCAGACTTCAGCATCGAACATTTAGACCTAAAACCAGCCGGAATCAGCTCCAGAGCTCACAGGGGTAAACCCCTGCACCTTCGATGCCTTTGAGACGGGGTGAGTTATATTTATTTTTAGCACCAGATGACGTAGAATAAGAGCAGACACAAACAAAAGGACCTTTTAAGAGCCCAGGTATGTTTTACTGATTGCTGGTTATGAGGGCTTATGGTGTTACAAAATACAGCACTTAATCTGCTTACTTTGTACTAATTAAGATATATGTAGATATAAAATAATATATATAAAATAGATAACAATAATAAAATATATATGAATAAGAGATAACTTCATATCTGATACATATTTATATCTTATTATATCTTTTTATATATAAAGATATATATATATGAAATACATTTTTAATATCTCTGATGTATCTTTATATCTTGATATCTGAATAAAAGATATATGTAGATACAGGATTGAAGAAATTTTCATGTCACTTTTTTACCAAAATCCTGGGGTTTTTATCACCTTAAATACAAACACATGAATTTTTCTGGCCAGCAACCCCTGTGCGGATAGTTCAAAGCCAACTGCATAGGAGTGTTCTCCAGAAAACGAAAGGAACCCGCAGCAAAGACACACCGAGGCAAAGCTTCAAGTGAGTTCAAAGAGTGGCTGGAGGAAAACCAGGGAGGAAGCAGCACACGTGGAGCCAGGTCCAGGTAGCAAAAAACACTTCCCAAGGCTACAGAGCTGCTTTTGATGTCTTGCTGAAGTCTTCCGAAGGGAAAGGATTGGCCTGTGTTGCTGCTCCCCGCTGAGCTCTGCCAGAGGGTGATGCCAGAGCTGCTCCCCACAGCTGGAGCCACAGCCACCTCCTCCACACCTCAGTGCACAGCCCTGCTGGGCCCTCGGGAGCTGGGTTTGAGCTCGGTTTAACCTCTAGAAGGGAACACTTTTAGAGGCACTAAAACCTAAGTGAGCTCTGAGCCAGGGGCAGGGGCACCGTCGAGGGCCAGCATCCGCACCGCATCCGGGGGCCTGGAGCCACATGCACACAGTCAAACCAAAAAGGAGGAATCTGGACATCACTCACCCTGCACACAGCGTTTTAAAACCACACAAATCAACTGTTTCAGCCCACAATGAGTGATTCTGAAAGTCGAATCAACTGCAAACATCAGTCAAGCCTCCCTCTCCCAAAGACGACCAGAGCACTCCTCGTTTACTTGATTCCCTCTTTCCACCTTCCTTTAGCAAAGAGCAGGAGCTGTCGTGCAATACAACAGAGTTGTATTTCTTCCAAAGGTAGGAGTTGCTTCTGCCGAGGATGAAGGACAAGAGGACACCTCAAGAGCAGAAGGTTCAAGTGCTTTAAGCTGGAGGAAGAACAGACTCATCCTTTTTAAATCCTCCCGCCCAAACACAAAGAGGGAGGGCAGAGTCACCAAGAAGGAAACGAAATTTAAATATTTACATTTTTACAGTATTCTCCCTGTCTGCAGCCTGGTGGGTATGTCTAAAAAGTAATAAATAGATAACTAATCAACCCCCACCACAACTGAGCTCTGGCAGCTGTCAGGACCAGCTGCAAGCATTCAAAAAACCACAGAGTTTAAGATCTCAACTGCAGGTCATGCATCACTGCAGCTATGCATGAACATCCTTCTTTCTACTCAGATACTAGGTTTAAAGTGGTTTTACCACCTGTGCTACACGTACAGTTCAGGACAGACCTTGGCACACCCCCACTGCAGTGGTACAAGGCATGAACTTCAGGACAATAAACATCAACCCCCTCAAATGCATAAAAAGTAAAAGCAAAAGAAGGTTTCTTTTCTAAGACGGACTGGCAACTGCCACCTTTCTGCTAACTAAGTTTAAAAAGAAACTGTTTTCTTCTTCAGGGCTATAATTTGTACCACAGCCATACAGACACTTCCCGAAACGATCCCAAATCCAGACTGCCAGATGCAGGTACCCGCAGGCTACATGGCACAGATTAAAGTCCACCTGGAATTGCAGTCAACGGCAGGAAATAGACTCATTCATAGAATTCCAAGTAGCCCTTTGTCATTTATCACTCACTCCTTGCTCTAAATTTAGGTCCAGCTCACCCCAGGCCTGTAACAGAGCTGAGACAGAAAACTTATTTGCCATCAGAGGGCATCAACTGAAAAACAAGCCCAAAGCCAAACACACATTTTGCAGTGTCAGCATTCCCTGACTTTCCAGGCGCTGTCCCCATGCTCCCATTCCCGGCACAGAAGGCACTATCAATGTTTAACAACACCACTGAGGTGTAGAGTAAACAGAGCCCAGAGATGGGCAGCTCTGGGGGAGCTGAAACAGGATCCTGCGTTACACACGGGATCCGAACAGGCAGGGAACACGCTGTATTTCCCAAGAGCAGCGCCGTGGGAGACCTCAATTCCTATTTAGGGTCTCAAGTCATCAAGAAACAAACAAACACCCTGAAGACCCAGTTTCTTAACTCCTGAAATAGCACGGAGCAAAAAAAAATTAAATTGGAATTGATACGCCAAACTTAAAACCAAACCAGAAACCCCTCTGGCCAACAACTCATCAGCTGTAAATAGCACTTTTCCCCCAGATTATTAGGACAAATAGAATGCTGATGATAGAATTATACACACTAATTAAATTACTAGCTTTGTTTGCAGCTAAGAACACAGATTTTGCAGAGACACGCAGGTCAGATACAGGAATCCCCATCCCCCTGATGTTACAGCAAAGCACAGTGCATGTTATCATGTGTCTTAACCCAAAAGAAAGGCAGCAAAATTCATCTCAGAGAGGAGTCACCAATTCACAGGAGAACCATGAAACTACTGGAACACACAGAGAGAAACTCAAGTGAAAAATATACAACTTTCTCTTAACCTACTACACAGCGAAATTCCAATTCCAGGAAAACACAGGAACAAACACACATTTCTTATTGACTCGTTATTTATGTGCTGCTCCACAGACCAGCTCCAAAAAGGATTAAATTTTATGTATGGCAGAGTTTCTGTTACACAAACATGGAGGGACCATTCCAGAACTAAGACAGACAAAGCTGATTATCAATGAGACTATTTTTGAGTACTAGGTCTATTTATAAAATTAATGCCACAAAGCCTTCTGCTTGATATTTAAAGTGTCAAACATGACAGCAAGAGTTCAGCCCTACACAGCTGAAATAGGAAAACATATCAGGAAAAAAAAAATCTACATGTAGATAATAAATTTTCTGTCATTTGTTACCTTTCTTTTCCTGTCATGATTGCTCGAGACAAAAGTAAGGAAAAATAAAAATATATGGCTGCTTGTTTCCTAAGGGTACTAATTTTCCTCCGTTGTGACATCACACTGGAGCCAAAATTATGTTACCATATAAATTTTTAATCTAAGGCTGCCACCAGGACATGTATTTAGACTGCAAAAAAGCATTTCTTTATTTTATTCACAGAGGGTTTGATTAAAAAAAAAAAAAGAACAACCAACCTTCCAACCCTCCCCACTCTTACAACAACTCCAATACAGCTGTTTGCACCAGGCACTCAGAAGCAAAGGAACAGATTATGGTTCTTTGAATAAGCACGTTGAACAGAAGCAATTCCTGACTTAGGAAGTGTTGCTCTTTTTGCCAGGAAAAACAGTTGCCCTGGTACACAGATATCGAGCAGCAGCACAGCAAACCAAAGGGGAGGTGGGGGGGAAGACAAAAAAAAAAGGAAGAAAAGAATTAGTTGCTTTTCTCAGACTTTCATTTGGAAGCATCAAGCCTTTTACCCACCAGGGCAAACGGCTCGAGCTCAGCGGTCACCCCGCTGCCCTCACTTCATCTCCCCCCACCTCTCACTCGCCACCTTCGTTTTCACAGTGGCAACAAACCCCTCTGGGCTGAGACTGTCACACCTCCTTTTTCAGAGTATTTCACTGCCTGCAGTGACGGTAACTCAGCTATAAAAAGGGGAAAACCAGGTGATTCTCCCCCCTAGCTGTGCCCCGGCAGGAGGGCCGATGCTGCCCAGTGTCACTAGCAGTGAGTCCTTCTGCAGAAGTCACTCAGTTCCCCATTTGGGGTTTTCAGAGACACTGCTGCCTTCAGCCAACCATCCATTTCTGGTTTATTGTGCAGCTGAAGGTTATGTGACATCCACGGTTTGTTCTCTATTGACTGAACCTTCCCAGGCAAACAATCCAGTACCAATTTAATGCCACATACACTCGGTGTTGCAGACAGCACAAAGCAGAACTGAGCCTTGCTGCATCGTATCTGTTACAGTATCTTTTTATTTCTTGCAGTAAATCAACGACTGCAGGATTAAAAATATTCAACTGGGATGTTGCAAACACCCAACCACATCATAAATACTCCGTTGGCATCAAGTGGAAGCTTGCAATGTGCTATTAAAGTCTGAAAGTAACGTTATTTTTCACTGAAGTTGAACGACAAACACACCTTTCCACTATAACTTGTAGTCTCAGTAATGCCTATTCCTACCCTTTGTTTTCCTTTTCTATCTTAAGCACTGCATGATATCCTCCATTAAGAAAAAAAAGAAGAGCCACCACATAAAAATAATTAAAATCTAAAGAAATTGAGGTATTTGAATAAATAGAAAGATTCTCTACTGTAACACAGCCAAGAATCACAGAATGGTTTGGGCTGGAAGGGATTCTAAGGACCATCTTATTCCAACCCCTGCCATGGGCAGGGACACTTTTCACTGTCCCAGGTTACTCTTGAACACTTTCAGGGATGGGGTAGCCATAAGACGAGGATAAGAACAAAGGGAAGAGAAAAAAGGGTCCTTTAAAAGGCCTAATTAAGCCTGCACAGTAAATAAACAGCCATCCACAGTAATAAGTATCTCCCCCAAAGTATGTTTATACAGCAAACATCTTCATCCAGAATTACATGGGCGGAAAAAACACTGTTTCTCCTTCCCTATTTTTTTCCACTTCCCACTTTTTCTCCCTTTTCACAGCTCTCACATGTTAACTACTTCCTTGCTTTGTTATTGCCTCCCTCATCCTCTTTCTCGGACACAAAACCAGGCAGCTGCTGCTCTGGGGTCCAAATCTCCACGCCCTGCACTCAGTAAAGGGGAATCACACACCTGACTCCCAGATTTGATAAGCCTGGGACAAGCAATGCTCCTCACCTCTTCCACACACTTAGTCATTCTGACCTCGGGGAACTTAAGTCCAGTTTGAAATTTGTGCTCAGTTAAACATTATTTACATTGCACTGCAGCGGAACAGCGCTCAGTCACATCAAGTATCACGGGAATGCACTTAATCATGTACGTCCACGTTGACAAAAGTGAGCTGGAATTTTTCTTCCAGCAATTCATCTTCCATTTGCCAAAAGCATCGTTTCTTCCCAAGGGCAGTCCTCTACCTCCATCATTGTGGCCTGGCTGTTCCTGCATTCCTTACCAGTAAAATAGCTGGTTCTTCCCTCTTAACCAGCACTGCCATCAGACCTCTCAGTTCTGCACACACAGTTTTCTCCTCAGAAGTCTCAACTTGATCCATGAAGGGTTTTTACTCTGTGTTTACTCCGTTTAATTTCTGCCGTTGCTGTTTCGGTGCGTGGGGAGAAACAATCCCTCCTAAAATTTCAGGGAAACGCTACTGGTTAGCATTTTTTCCCGAGAAATTCAACCATGCTTTGTGCTTCACCAGTTCTCTGAATAATTTAAATAGGGCAGCAGTGGATGAATCACAGCATTGGAAAAATCAACCGGACATCACCATAGATGGAATCCTATGGAAAGCATTTTGGCTGCATCCTGCTGCTACCACCAGTGAATCTCCTCAGAAATGCAGTGTTGCTAAGCTTGAATGTGTATCAGAGTATTTCAAAAGCCAGCAGCAAGCTACAGTCTGGTGAACTTTGAATTCATCTACAGTGACACAAAATGGAGAGAATGGAGTTACCAATCTCGTCACAATCACCAGCCTTTTCCCTGTTCCCTCAGTGTTTGTATCTTGCTCCACTTGCTTGAACAATTTTTCTTTTTTAGAACTGCTCCTTACAGGAGAATCAATTTTTGAAAGAAAAGGATTGCAGGAACAAGCTCAGTGTCTCCTCGGGTTTATGGAGGGGGTTATTTACTCTCCAGGCTGAGACCATTTACTCAGCCCAGTCAGTGCTTGAGCAAACAATGTGATGGCAGCAGAGAACTCGGGGAAGGAGAAATAGCCAAGAATTGGGTAGATTTACCCAAAATGCTTCCCATCACACCACTGCCAGCTCAAGGCCAGCTCAGGTAGATCTCTACACCCTGCAGTCAAGGCCTGACTTCATCCCCTGGGCAAAGCATTTTTGAGCATTTCAGCCACCTGAGCTCAAACAACTCAGCTGTCAAACGTGTCACCACACACACACATCCACCACTGCCACTCCCTCAGCCCATCCCACCTCGTCAGCTGGAGAGCTGAGCACCAACAGAAGGGAGTTTAGGGAGACACAGAGGCCCCTCCAGCCTGCAAGGAGACCCCCAGCACAGCCACCCCTTCCCCTTCCACAGCATTTCAAAGCACGTCCCCAGAAATGTCAAGTCACTTAAGTCTCCCTGACCATAACGACACTGAAAATATGAATGAGTCCTTGTATTACACAGGGATATATTTCTGCCAAGTTTGTCCACACTATCACCTCTCAGCATTTGTATGATATAACCAGAAAATCCAGAACGGGATTAGACTATTTCACGTGGCAATTACACTTGACAGGGAGGTTTTCAGCATGTCTGGCCAGAAAAAGAAAATTTGAGGATATTGTCTTAGTAAAAACCATCAGAAAACTGCTGTTCTGATCAAATAAGGTTCTGATATGCACCTCACCATAAAGGAGACCCCTTACACAATTTATCACTCTGAACACCACTAATATAACTGTTCTGAAAATGTAAACACTTGCTAACCCCAGACAACAGACTCAGGAGTGATTTTCTTTCAAGATAATTTAATTGCTGACTCATTTGCAGTGGGAGGGAGAGAAAAATCCCTGTGACTCCTTATAATATGTTTATCACTTCGCCTACAGATTTATTAAAGGCTGTCCTCTTCTGGGAAAAAAATGGGAATAAAGTATGACTCAACTCTCAGGTAAAAAAAAACAACACAAAACAACACTACTGCATTGTTCTCTTTAATGAAGTAAGTTAATTTATAAAAGAAAACCATTACATTAATTCCAAAAGTCCTCCAGATACCACCAGTCTGCGATCTTGTGCTATTTGTCACAGGGACAAGAATTGAGGCGTAGCTTTGAGACCACCCCAAAAACTCTGCTTCCCAATTCCTGAGCAGAAGAACAAATTAATGATGACACTTAAAAATTCAAAGGAAGGTAACAAGAAAATGATGCAGAGAAAACCAGAAACATGTCAGTGTTTGTGGAATTTATACAATGGCTTCTCTTAATCTACCATTGTTACAGGTATGAGGGGACTCATTTAAAGCAAATTGG
The DNA here is from genome assembly GCA_013399855.1 of Oxyruncus cristatus. Taxonomy (NCBI): domain Eukaryota; kingdom Metazoa; phylum Chordata; class Aves; order Passeriformes; family Cotingidae; genus Oxyruncus; species Oxyruncus cristatus. Next base: position 412,121 of record VXAY01001307.1, on the reverse strand, counting down.
CATCTTTGTGGACATTTTCAAAAGCTGAAATAATCAATATTAGCATGGAAAAATCACTTCCACATGCACAGCTACCAGACAGCACCACAGTAATTGTACAAGTACTAGGACAGCTTCAGAAACAACAGCAATTCATACCCAAGTTATGGATGTGAACAAGCTCCACAGAAGGGAGTTAACACCAGATTTCTTTCCCACTGTGATTCCCTGTCCCTTCCTACATAATTTGGCCACCCAAATTGGTAGACAGAGAATAAAGAGGGAAAGGGAACAGGTAAAAACTCACTTTCAAGGAACAGTAATTCGAATATGTCAGAAGAGCAGGTTGCAGGCAGGAAAACATGGTGCCTCAGAGCAGTCACTTAAAGGGTATAAATCTTAATAAACGGCCTAGAAAATATTGTTGCCAGATGTATTTATGGATACACTGTGATGATAAATATGGTATGAGAAATAATAAAAGATGATTAACATCTTTATTTGATAAGGAACAGGATACAGCTCCTATTCTTTGGGGTAAGGTTTCTACAGCAATTTAATAGGTTCCCTGAGAACAACAGACTAGTACTCCCCCAAGCCTCCATAATCTATTTCTTGACAAAAAAACACTGCCATGATTCTATATATTCATATTTTTTGCTACCACTTGTCACCTAAATGAATTCCTGAACTGTTAAAAAGGAAGAAAATCCTCCTCCAGCATGAAATTTTCGAAACATTTTAAAATATGCCAGGGCTACAAGCACTATAGAACAGAAAGAGTTGCCTAAGCCTGCAGTGATGATCGTTTTAAATCAATGTATGTACTGGTGGTCATGGGAAAGGGTAACTCAGCACTCCCACCTCCTGTGCCTTTACTCCCATCATGCCACAGACCTTTGAGGCTGTGTGGGGACAGGATCAGAGCGGGAGTTTGGGGGGTGGGAGGGGAGTGAGTCAAATCAATCTCGAGTCAAACCAGGTCCAAACCAGACCACACCTATGACGCAGCCGAGCATAGACCAAGGGCTCATGTGAGCATATAGATTGGAGCAAAGTGTGAAAAAAAAGCCAGAACTGTACCCTTTGACACTCATATTACCACTGTGTGGTCTTCACCCTTCCTTTATACCAGCTCTAACACTTCTCAGGCCTTTCACTAAATGAATTAAGCCAATTAATTCAGCAGTGAGTAGTTCTCAGCTGGGTGTCTGAGCTGAACGGGCTCAGTGATGGGTCCACTGTGCAAGAGCTGGCCCAAAGGAAACGATGGAAACACGACTGTGGGAGGAGGAAGAAGAGAGCAGGAACCCTCCTGTCAGCAGCAGCAACCTTCTAGCCTGGCTTAGCTGCGACACAAAACCACAGCCTGATAATCAGTTTAACCTAAGTGCTGCCTGCCAAAAAGAAGTTCTCTGGCCTGCCTTCTGTCCCCCACTCTCCCTCGTGGCAACTGGGACTGGTGTAGTCATACAGCAGAACTTAACTTTTTAAGACCTGATGACTGACACTAGTAAGTGACAAATGACCTTCCTCAAATCCTGATTTCCATCCAGGCTCTCCAGGGGAAGCTGACAAACTTAATGGGTATCAGACAGCAAATTCCCAAGCTCAGATTTCCGCCCCCCATAGTGTTTGTACACACTGGGGTTTCGAACAAATGCAGCTGATTGGGTGTCTCCAGTACAGGTGGGTTTAGACTGGTACAAAACCCAGGGCTGTAGAGAAAAATATATCAGAAAACATTTATATTCCAGAATAAGGCTGGGCTCACATTTACTCTTACTTGAAAGCAAACACGCTTGAACAAAACTGCAGTTTCATGAGACCCTGTAAAGTGCCACTACAGCCCTTCCCAATGGATCATCAGCTCAGTGCAATCCTCAGTACCCTCTGGAACATCAGGAGTTAATACACCACTTAGAGATTTAGCATCTTTATCTCCAGTTTCATCTAAAACTCAGACAGAAGCTGTGAAGACCAGACAGACAGCTCTGATATTTTCACAGCTAGAAGCGTCACTCAAGCGCAGAATTCCGAGTTTGGCTAATTGCTTTCCCATTAATTTCACACACAGCTCCAGATACAGCACAAGGAAGAAGATATAAACAGACAGAGCGAGCTGGCAATTAGGAAAACCTCACTTGAAAGCAATCTTTAAAGGAAAATTTAAAATATGACATAAAGATGCCAGCTTGTCAGATGATTTGAACTAACAGAGCCAAATTTATGCTTCGTATTTCACCAAAATAAACCAAGTAACACCACAGATAAAATATCTCAGAGGGATTTTGGCACAGGCTGCTGTTCATGTAAGATGGATGTTCCAGTTCTCGTGTCTGAAGTCAATGGGAGTCTAATATGAACTCCAGTAGGCCTCAGGAAAGACAATTTCCTTAAAGGATACCAGACATGGAAATTTATTGTGGATGGTTAAAATAATTATTGCTTGAGCAATAACTTCTAGCACTCCTCTGTGTTTCTTCCTGTGTAGATTAAGGCAATGACACCCAACATACAGATGTAAGGACTGTTTTATACTCTTTGGTTGTATCTAAGTTACTGTTTCAAGTTACTGCTTGGTTTGTGTTTTGTTTTTTTTTTAAAGCAACCAACCACGGTGCTGCCTCCTCATTTTGCACTGATGGAGCACAGATTAAAAGAAATCATTTCTGCTGGGGAGGATTTCAGTGGTGACCACCCGTGCAAATACAAAAAGTTACCCTCTCAAGGCACAAGTGGGGGGGTGAACAGTTAGACAAGGAAACACTGACACAAACAGTGAAAGGGCTGTTTAGTCTTTTGTTTTGCATATTCCTCCCTTGTGTTGCCATTTAAGCAGCATTTCAAATCTTGCTGCAGTTACGTGAGAGCTAAAAACATGTACTGACAAAAGATGCAGCACAAGCCACACAATCCATCCAGGTCACTGTCTGAAAGGTGTGGGAACACCGCTATAATCGACAGAGCTGATCTGGGTTGATCCCCAGGTAATCCTTCCCTCCCACCTCAGGCTGGAGCACACACAGTTAATGCTTCCATTGTCTTCCAATTATTGATTCTGATTCCCTTTGTCATGGATAACTTCTGCCTGCTACTGCATTTTTGCTCCCCGGCTTTACTAAAAGACGTTTTCAGAAACCACAAAACATAAACAAGAAGATAAATACTAATTAAAAAAAAAAAAATCCCACCTGAAATTAAATTTCTCCTCAGTGTGACTCACCGCTGTAAGGTGAGGTGCTTTTTGCTTGTTAAGTAACTAAAAATCAGGCTGCCTTTTTTTTTTTTTCCTCTCCAAGATCTCAGTTATTTTTCAGTTCTTTAGCTCTGCCAGACACACCAGACAAGACAGGGCTCTTAACTGCACACAGGAGCAAACAAGCAGATCACAGCGCTGTGTTTCCTGCCCTGCTCTCTACTTATAGCAACTTTCAGAACCCCTCCAATAGCCAAAAGATGGAACACTTACATTTTCTACCTTTCCAAGGGGCGTAAGTTAACTTCCAGCAATTATTTTTTGCCATCTGTGAGGCACCTGCTTTATAAATAAAGGTACCAATGCATTAAAGAATTAGATTTCAGCCAACCTCACGACAAACAGGTAACTGAGGCTGACAGCCTCAAAATTCTATAATCTGTTCTGTGAAAACACACGGAACCTGGATGTGCCCAAGGCAGGGTTGAAAAGCAGGTGAGTGGTTGCTCTATACCAAGAGTAAAGCACAAGGAGATCTTCCTTTCTTAGTTGCAGAACCTGGAGAGATCTTAAATAAAGAAAAATACGTTTTAAAAACAACAAACAAGCTAAGACTCAGCACAGCCAGGGAGCCATGCTGTTTGGGAAAAAAAAAAAAAAAAAGGCATTTTTCACAGAGGAAGTTTGTACAGTCATGAGATTTTCTCTAGAAGAGGAAGAATGGAGGGATGGAGGAAACGGAGAACGGGGATGTGATCCTGCAGAGCAGAGCAGCCAAAACAAGGACAAGGGACAGGAACACCCACAGAGGCTGCAAAAGGCAGCGAGAGGGACAGCAAGATTTAGAGAAGCTGAGGTGATGGCTGGGAAGGAGGTTTGAGGAGAGCACAAGACTTGCTGAAGAGCAGGGGTTGCCCAAGACAAGGTCAAATGACTGGTGTTTGACCGGAGAGAGGGGAAAAACCTGAGACCAAAGGTCAAGCAAGGCCACGGTTCTGCTGCTTTGCTGTGTGGAAGCAGAAACTGCCAGGGGAGATGGAAACAGCCACAAAGGGTGGCTGAAAAGCCTTATTTTATCTCTTCATTGTATTTGGAGGAGTCAGGCCTGGGGAGACAAGCACAGGATAGGGACAGGAAGAGGAGAAGCACCACCACAAGTCAGCTGAATGCCAAGGGGAGTTGTGGCTGACAGAACCGGGCACGAATGGGAAAAAATACATAACTGAACACAATTCCTCATTATATCCCCAGTCATGCTGCAGTTCTGCATTCTTAAGGTCCCACAGGCACCGTAATAGAGCAACAGGACAACCCAGAAGTTTTTTCAAGCAATGCTCTTCCTTCTGAAAGACACGGAAATATTAACCAAGGGTACACCACTCACTTGTTCTTCCTATGTCAATTTATACAAAAATATCAAATGACTTAAATTTCTCCAGAGGTAATTCATCATCATGCTTAACTGACTGTGCCATGACTAAAATGGCACAATGCTTCCCCTATTTATAGAATAACTTGCAGAGGGCAGTACTATTAAGTCAGCCACCACTAAATCAGACAGTAAACCCAATTCTGAAAGTAAAACCTATGAATGATTCAGAAGCATCAGGGTTTGGTGTGAAAGATGTTCCTCTGAAATACACACACACACACAATGGTTTTCACAGCAGTCTGGTTAGGAAGTGCTGCTTATGAAAGTTACCAGTTCTTATCTTGGGAGACTTCAGTCAGAGTAAAGCCGTAACCTCATCCTCGGGCTTTTTCTTTTTCTGTCTTTTTTTTAAGCTACGCACTTGGCATTTTTTTAAAAAGAAAAGTATGTAGTTAAAATACCTAAATTTAGTATGGAAAGCTTCACATCTGAGAAGCGCTTTTAATAAAGTGCCTGGAGTGAAAGCCCAGCAAGTCTCCTATTCAACCATCAGCCACGATGAAGCCGATGGGATTTGGTCCACTCCCACGCCGACAGACGTTGTTTGGTTTAGCTTCTTAAAAGTTTTTAAACAAAATTCCTTCTTCAATCACCTTCAAGGGAGCACATACAAGCTAGTTCCTCCCACCAAGGGCCATGGGAAAGCAGCTCAGCAGCCTGAGGCACCAGGCCAGGGAGGGAAGAAAACACTTAGTAAGTCCATCATCTCTAGGACGATGGTGAAGTGGCCACGAAGCAATGAAAATGGGCAAAGAATTTGTATCTTCCAGTGTTCAAAATACAACAGAGAGTCAGTCCACAAGTTAAAATATATTCATTGTGCCTTCAGGCAAATCAACAGGTGATTATAAAGATCAGGGTCGTGGTATTTTTCAAAATTAAAGACAGAAATTCGGGATTTGATTTAAACAGGAAAAGCCCCCGAACGTGCATATTTCCACTCTGGAGCAAAGTGACCTGCTGAGTGGATCAAAACTCCCTTACAAATTCTAAAAGCTGGGAACACGTATGTTCAAGGTGTGTGTTTTGCTTTTGAAATCAAATTCCAGATTTGTCCACTAAACCGACGTGGAAAAACACACAGCCTAAAACCAAAAGGCATGAATGTTTGTGGGTTTAAATTCAAAATATATTTGCTATGTAATATCAGTAACTATTACTAATAGAACAAGTAAATAATAATAAAACAAGAAAAAATGAATGTGAGGGAAGAAATTTTTGGAAAGCACCAACAGTTTTGAAGATACTCCCCGAGAGAGGAGGGTTTGACATCTGACAGTTACATCAACAATGCAGAGCTGGACATCAGCACTCACAGCCAGTCCCCTCCAAACCACACCTCGCCTGGAGATGAGTAACAGCATTTTCAGATACTTCAGTTTTATTGCAGAGTGACACAGTTGCAAGGGAAGTAACTGGAAATATAAAAGCACCTAAGGTTTTGTTACTTAATTTTCTGACATCCCTGGTCCCTCACGCTCCGCCCCTGGGGTGAGACGAGCACGGCGACAGCAAGTCCCTGCTCTTTTTGTGATCCTGGATTACTGAAACAGGGACACAGTGGAGATCGTGGTGCTGCTGGTGGCACCAAAATCAACATGACAATGTCCTCCAACCCTCTACCTACAGCCAAGCAGTTCTCTCAGCTGAGAGCTGGCACAACCTCCCACCACAAACAGAGACGCCACTTTTACTGGCCTAAGCACAGGGGGAAGAACGAGTTCCTCCAATACGGGATCGATTCTTTCTGCAAATTCTTATTAAAATATCAGACTGTGCCATTAACAGTTTATCACTGAATAATATCAATGGATACGCTAATTATCAGCCTGACTGTACTAATGGTTTCAGTTCAGCGCAGCAAGAGTTGAATAATTGACATATCATTCTAATTAACTGTGGTACTGAAGGATTAGTGCTTTATGATACTGCCGTTCCTTCACTGAAGCATTTTCCAAATATGAGAAAGGGTATTATACCAAAGCCTGAGCATTCTGAGAGGGAAAAGCTATGCCAAAGCATGTTGTTTGGTAACCTTATTTTCAGAGATGGCAAGCACCCAGATCCAAACTAAACCCAGGGAGGCTGAGAGGTTTGAATTCTGAGTATGATATTCAAAATAAAAATGTTTTGAAAAATAAGACATTACTGCTCTGGTCAAGCAATCCAGACAACACATATAAATTAAATCTCCCCCAAAAGCCCCTTGAGCAGGATCAGTAAGCAGCACACCCCCACTTGCAACACAGGTCAACATCATGAGCTCACAGTTCACAAAACTCCACTGGCACCAAGGACTCTGCACTTGGCCTCCCTGTGATTCTTATCATATAGAAACTGTTACCCCACACAACGGATTAGAGGGTTATTAAGGTCTATGCTAATCCAAAGTACAAACCCAGGGCAGCACATGGCATCCATTCTTTTCCTATTTCTTTGCACTATTCCTTGCCCTATTCTTGGGCCCATTTTCCATCCAGGGCTTTGGAATAGAAGGCACATTCTATATGATATTCCCCTCATGTTGTTCTTTACATATTATTTCTACGACAGTAGAAATTTTAGTTCTTTTATACTTGATTTCCACAAAACAAATCCTAGCTGATGTGTCTTGCACAAGCAAAGAATGCATAAGGTATTTATAACCAATGTAAGTAATTACAAAAAGCCATTATTTTTCCTTAGGGGAACATACTAATCCAGTTCTATTTTGTCACATGTAATCTTAAATCAGAGGTTACACTACTCCTTTAAGCAATAAATGCAGTGCAGACAACCAAAAATATTAAATAATTCATTTCTTCAATTTTCTCCACATTAAAACAGAACAGAGTTTCAAGGCACACTTTTGGCAAGTTACTTACAAATAAAACCAACACAGATGAGAACAACAGGATAGTAATCAAAGTGCATAAAAAAACCCCAAACTGGTCCTATTACAGTCAAAGGAGGATGGGGAGAGGAGCCATTTTAGGAGCTATAATTCCTTAGTGTAGGAACACAGCAACGACTTTCAGAACCCATCCAACCTGCAGCCAGTTCCCCCTGCCACGTGTCTTATTTACAGCATCCTCACCTCCCCACAGCAGGAGAAAGACATCAACCCAGACCTCCTACCAGACAGACTTCACCAACCTATCAAATCACTGAATTTACTTGCACCTTTTTTGCCTTCTTTTTTAACAGCAGCAACAAAAATCTGCCCGACTTGCATCTTCTAATCTGCTACCAACACACAACTACCTTCCCTGGCCAAGAGGCAGCAAACGTTTGTACGCTGCACACCTGCAGTCAGACAGCCCGCAAGAGCCAGGAAGAAATTCTGTTGGAAGTTGTTCTGCAGCTCTCAAAAGAACAGGCTAAAGAACAATTAACAATGGTTATTCACCAGAAAGTACAAGAGAACAACCCATACAACCCTGACCTGACAAGCATGACAGCAGGGAAATCCACCTTCCCCTCAGCGCTCTCAAAGGCCAGCATGCAATCACTGACCTTTATGTAGGGGAAAACCCACAATCTAAGCACCTTCATCATTAAAACTCCTAAAAGGCAGCCTGAAATCCTGAAATCCCTGAGGATAAGCACTTTCTCGTGTAACTCCACCAAAAAAAAAAAAAAAAAAAAAAAGCACCCACATAATTCCCTAGACATGCATAATTAAGAATACATCACTGCCCTTTTCTGGCAAAAGTGCTTTCCCAAGGAAACTCAACTGCTCTCTAGAAGAGGAGAGCTTCGGCCTAGTCCTATGCCTGGGGAAGCACCAATCCTTCAGGATTCTGCACATCCCTCCAGTTCTCCTGTATCTACATTACGCCCAGCCTCAACTCTGATTTCTTGCTTCCCCACCCCTTCCCATACATCCCACACACTGAACACTGCCCCTTCCATCCCACCTTCCAGGCTAAGCAATACAGTATTTTTTTCTAATATGCACACAGTTCCATAACCTACCCCACCGCAAGGAAATGTCTGTAATTCCTCCCAAACCCGCCAGAAATAACCTTCCAAGACAACAACCAGGGAAAGCTTGGCTTCCTTCTGCACAGGTAGAGATACCACCTTGAGAGAAGACGTGTCATTTTTCTTTGTCTTTTCCAGCACAGGGACGAACGGCGCGGACCGAGCCCCCTCCGACCCCCCCCGAGGTGGGTTCCGAGCACGCCCCGCCAGCCCCTGCCGCGGCCGAACCGATGACCGAGCCCCACCGGGCGGACCACACCTGGACACATCTCCCCGGCAGGGCGGGGAAGCCTCCTTTCCCCCCGCACCTCGCGGCGGGGCTCCCCTTCCCCGGCAGCACCGCGCTACCCTCGCTGCGCATTTACGGCCCCAAAACCCACCCGCGGCCGAGCCGCCCGGACCCCTCCCCGCTCCCGGCCGGCCAGGCCGCAT